>JANVCQ010000002.1:36986622-37031526 GCA_025531925.1 Erythroxylum plowmanianum
TTATTTCTTCTCCCAACCAATGCTTATTTAATTACATTTTGATATTATTTATTATTTAACTATGATGTAAAAATTTCCCCTGCTTATAAATTTGCCGGGCATTTTTACTGCGCATTTGCGCAGACTTAACCTGCTAGTCCTTTTATAGATAGCATCAAGTAAGGTTGTCATTCTACGACGGTGATTCTAGTAACTAAATTTAGGATTCTAAGCTACCTTAATGGCAACTAATGTAGTTTAATTCTTGCAAGTTAGGCTAGTAGTTTAGCTAAATCAGAATTGCTTATAAATAAAAACTTGCTACTTTAGTTATAGTTGATTGATAGCCTTGAGATAATGCCAAATTTATAGAACAAATTAACTAGGATCTTTACTGAATATGCATTTACCTTGCCAAACAACGTAAGATCATTTGCAAATGATAAGTTAAAAAGTTTGAGTTTCTTATAACTCAAGTAGTAATTTAAATGCCAATCCTACTTAATTCTCTTATAATTGAGTTTTTTTTTTTGAACTTTTAAACATAAAGTAAAGAGATGAAAAGACAAATGATCCCCTTGATACATTCCTTTTCCACCCTCGAGGAGTTCAATAGGTTCCCCATTAACTAATATATTTAATAATGTAGTTGTGATATGCTTATCGATCCAAAGGATGAATTTTAATGAGAAAACAAAAGCTTCCATGATATGGAATAAAAATCTCCAATTGATAAGTCAAAAACATTGCTAAAATTTATTTTGATTAAACAACTACTAGTGCTTAGTTTTTTATGATAATTATTTAATAGTTTTTGAGATGTTTGCATGTTATCTCCTGTGTTCCTCCTACAAGTTACCTTAATTTAAATTAATCAAGGAATTCTTAACTCTTTTCATTATAATGGAAAGCACCCTTGAAATAAGTTAGTATAGCACATTGTAGCAAGAAATAGGCCTAAAATCTTATAGAGTAGATGGAATGGGATATTTGGCACGAGGTTAATGATGATCTAGTTAATTGCCTTAAGTAGTTGTCCCTTACAGAATAATTTTAATATTATTCAGGTAACCAAGTCCTTTATTAAACTCCATGATTTCTAAAAGAACATAACATTTAGATTATTTGAATTAGGTGCTTTGTTAGTATTAAGAAAAGATAGAGTTTCTTTTCACATCTCCCTTTGTGAATGGTTAAGTAAGAAAATCTCATTATTATAGGTTGATGATATATTGAGGTATAAAGGAACTTATAGGCCATAAGGATAAAGAACAAATTCTACAAGTTCTTATAATGTTGATAAAATAGTTATTACCTATTTCTTTCATCTAATCCTGACTAGATCATTTATTGATTGAGGTGTCAATTAATGATCCAATCTTTCTTTATGTTCCTTCTCATCGAAAGGACGCTATGAAAGAACTTTGTATTCCCATCACCATTCTTGAATCATTAGACTCTTGATTTCTTTTTCAAACAAGAAGTTATGTGTTTTGCCTCTATGTGATTATTAAAGGATCTCTTTTCTTTTAATCTCAGTATCTCTTTCCCTAGGTTTTGGTATAACTCTTCCTGAGCTATTTTAAGGTTAGCTCTATAATCCTAAAATGCAACTTCAAAACTACTAAATCTGCTCATATTAAGCTTCTTTAGTTCTTATTTAACAATAATCATATTTTTCACACCCTTAAAAGCCTCA
This sequence comes from Erythroxylum plowmanianum, assembly GCA_025531925.1. Classification (NCBI taxonomy): domain Eukaryota; kingdom Viridiplantae; phylum Streptophyta; class Magnoliopsida; order Malpighiales; family Erythroxylaceae; genus Erythroxylum; species Erythroxylum plowmanianum. The sequence goes on from JANVCQ010000002.1 coordinate 36,988,301, forward strand.
ACTCTAGCTATTGTCCTATTCAATGAAAAATTTTCATATCAAATCAATTGAGTGAACTTATTCACTATTAAGCATCCACATGTTTATTTAATTATTTCCATACTTTAGTTTACAAAATCAAATATTTCCTTCATAAGAAATAATATATTTCCTTCATAACAACATATCCCTGTTTTCTATCTCTATTATCGTCTTTAGTATAACTCTGTACCTAACACAACATCTAACGAATTTTTACTAGACCCAAGCTCTGACTCTCTTCTCCACACATAGATGAGGCAGCTCCGACGATAGCAACGAAGGCTATAGATTGAAAAAGATATCAGAACCTTTAAGAAAACCAGTAGCAGAACCTCATCGGAGAGGAGGGAAGCAAAACATAGTGCAGGTAAGTCTGTGAAGTTGTCATGGCGAAGACGGGAAGTTGGTGAAGTTGATGGATTAGTGCTGGTGGAAGATCTGATATGCATCTTTTAACCTAACAAAAAACAAACAAAAATCCCAATAATTCAAAGGGCAATTGTTTCTTCAACGTCAAGCACTAACAATGGGTCTTGTGTTGAGTAGTAAGAAATGGGCTTTCGTTTTCATAGAGTTTGGTGACGTTGAAATAGGGTTGGGAAGACTTTCGGTTTGGGGAAATGTGTGTGGAGTTGTGGTTTTCATATCAGTGTTTCATTTTTTAAATATTTTTTATTTTGATGTTAATTTTTTAATTTTTTAAAATTTATATAAATTTTTATATTAATAAAAATTAAAAAATATTTTAAAATTTTAAGCAATTATTCAGAATGGCACATGATATAATCGGCATTAATAACAATACTAGATTATAATCAAATTCAATACTAAATTCAGTACAATTAGTGATGGCAATGCAAGTCTGAATTTGATTGAACTTGATTCATATTACTTGAGGTTGGACAGATTAAGAGAAATAAACAACTTAGTGGAAGAGATAACAAAGAAAAATAAGAAAAGTAGAAGACAAAAAAAACTTTTATATATATTTATATATATATATATATATATATATATATAGACAAAATTATAATGAGAATTAATTAATTTAAAAATACAATATATTATATTAGAAATTATTAATATAAGAGTATAGCTACAAAAATAGAAATAGGAGGATAAAATCAAACATGTTTTTATTTTCAATTTTTTATTACAAATCTCAACCAAATAGGTTATTATTTTCACTTTTATATTATAAATCTCAATTAAATATGTTTATAATTTTTAATTAAAAAACAAAAACTAAAAATAAAAGACAAAAACTAAAAACCGCAATAGAAGTGAATCAAATGGCCCTTATTGTGTTTATGGTATTTTTGTTATCGAGTTTATGATTCCATGGTCCATAACATATGACTGTACGGTTAGCATTCGTCGTGCAACATTGAAGCAACTGCTATGTCACAAGAAGGACTGTTGGTGGCAAACTCTTATTACAAGCAGAGGCATAATTTTCAGCTATCAGAGAAATTGTTCCTTAGATGGCGCTAGTAGATAGAGAAGGCATCTCATTTTATGGCCTAAGATGGTTGTTACAGCTAGCGTGTTAGAGTGAGAAAAGGGAGGCATGGGATGTTGCTGGAGAAGCACTGTAAAAGGGAGTGTTAAGGGATAATATCAGTATATGTCATTTTCTCTGTAACGATTATGTTGGTCTGTAACAACTTACGGTTAACCTATAACAAACTCTGTTATGTATCGATAGTTTAGTTGCTATACATAAGTCTTTGTATATAATACTCCATGAAGAGAATGAATATTATGAGCATTTCTCTTTCATTTCAGTAACTCATTTACTCTCATTATGGTATCAGAGATGCTTGAAGCCTAATGGCACCTTGGTTGAGTGTATCTCCCTTCCTCTCTCTCTAATTTCCCAAGTTTTCCTCTCTTCTCCACCATGACTACTCCAGACAATGCCTCTGGCACCACCAGTCCTGCAAATATGATTCCCTTTAACAACTCTTCTCTCATTGTTTTGAACACTACCTTTATTAAACTTAATGGTGCAAATTATCCAACCTGGCGGGTGCAGATGACTACACTTCTTATTGGCTACGGACTTCAGGGTTACACGGATGGCTCTTTCCCGTGTCCACCAGTGATTGATCATGGTTATACCCACTGGCTTCGACAAGATCAGCTCCTTATTGTAGCCCTTCTTTCCTTTGTTGCTGAGAATATTGTCACATTACTTGACTCAGTTACCACTTCTAAACAGGCGTGGGATGTTCTTGGTAAAACCTATGCGAGTAGCTCTCGCTCTCGCATTTTTTCTTTAAAGGAGAAACTCACTTGAATTGAGAAAACTGATCAATCGGTGGCTGTCTTCTTACATCAGATTAAATCTATTGCTGATGAATTAGCCATTATTAGCAGTCCTTTTGATGATACTGACCTTCTTATACATGTACTCAATGGTATTGGCTCCGACTTCAAGGAGACTGCTACAGCTATTCGGGCAAGAGAATCTTCCATTTCTTTTGAGGAACTTCACGAGAAGCTTCTCGATCATGAGGCTTATCTAACAAGAACAATTAAGTCTGATTCTACACCTGCTATAGCGTTGCTTGGGTATTGCATCCACCGGCCACCACAATGTCATCGTAACAAAATGCAGGATTCACCATACCACTAGCGGCGTCGACCTCGACCTTCCGGCATGTCCTTTGGTTTTCATGTATCTGAACCATTGGTATAGGTTTCAGCTAGCCGTGATTCCCATTATTCTGTTATTTGTCAATATTGTGATAAACCAGGCCACACGACATGTCGCTGTTTTAAACTTCATGATCATCCTCGCAACCGGCAACTTGCGGCCCACCACATCCACAAGATAGTCGTGCTTCCCTATGATAAATGGGTTGTTGATTCTGGCGCCTCCCATCATCTCACTAATGACCTTAATAATCTTTCTCTTGCCTCCCCATACGATGGTTCTAATCAACTAGTAGTCGGCAATGGTAATGAATTACCGATTACACATATTGGTATCGCCACTCTCCCCACTCCCACTACCTCGTTGTCCTTGCCTGATGTTTTATATGTTCCCAACCTTACCCATAATTTACTTTTTGTATCTAAGCTCTGCGATACTAATAAAATCTCGGTTGAATTTTTCTCCACTCATTTTCAAGTCAAGGATGTTCGGACCAAGGCAATACTGATGCAAGGTCCCTGTGCTAATGACCTATATTACCTTACCTATTCGAAGAAGCTCCCTACGGCCCATGTCGCTACTCCAGTCTGCACTCGAGATTGGCATCACATTTTGGGTCATTCGGCTAAACCTATCCTTTAGCATCTTACTACACTTTTTCTTCTTCGTAGTAGCAATACTTCTCGGAGTCCCTGTGTGTCTTGTGCATGCTCTAAAAGCCATAAGTTGTCTTTTTCCAATACCCATCTTACCAGTAGTAGTCCCCTTCAACTATTGTTCAGTGATGTTTGGGGTCCAGCACCTATTACATCTATCGATGGGTTTCGTTATTATGTTGTGTTTGTTGATCTTTTTTCTAAATATACTTGGCTGTATCTCATTTGTAAGAAATCTGAAGTATTATTCATCTTTATATATTTTAAGTCTCTTGTTGAAACATTCTTTAACACCAAAATTATATCTCTATATAGTGATAATGGTGGAGAATTTGTTGCACTTAAAACTTTCTTGGGACGACACAGTTGAGAGATGTCATCGTCACATTGTTGAGACTGGTAGAGCTCTCCTTCATAAATCCACCCCAGCTTCCACCTTCTGGACATATGCTTTTCAAACTGCGGTGTATCTTATGAATCGGTTACCTACACCAATCCTCCGCATGACCTCTCCTTATGAGGTGCCCCACAAATCTCCTCCTAACTATCACCATCTGCACTCCTTTGGTTGCCTTTGCTTTCCATGGCTTCGACCTTACATCGATAAAAAACTATAGGCCCGATCTACCCTTTGCATCTTTCTCGAATATTCCACCTTTCAATATGCATATCTATGTCACAGTCCTCTCACTAATAAGACCTACATCTCTGGACATATTATCTTCCATGATACCATATTTCCTTATGATTCTCTTAGCTCCTCCACCCCTCTAAAACCCTCACTGTCTCTTTCTACATCATCTCACGTACTATCTTTCCTTGATAAGAGTTTCTCTATGTCCCGTTCTGTTTCCTATCTGGACAAGTCTCTACCTCCCCGATCAAATCCGTCCAATCTGGTTCAGTCTAACTCACTCTCCCACCATCCTGACCCCGCTACACCACTATGTCTCTCCACCCCATTTTCCCTTGATGGTGGTATAGCCCCGACTGATTTTTCCATCTATAAACAGATGGTTGGATGTCTTCAATACTTAGCTCATACTAGACCGGACGTAATGTTTGCGGTCAATAAGCTTGCTCAATTCATGCATGCTCCCACCGTTACCCATTTTCAACAAGTTAAAAGAGTTTATCGTTATCTCAAAGGGACCATTCATTTTTGGGTACAACTTCGTAAACAAGACAAGCTTAATCTTTAGCTCTTTAGTGTTCTACAGTCACCCCTCAAGGCCTACAATGATGCCGATTGGGCAGGTAATAGTGATGACAAAACATCTACTTCAGCATACCTTATCTACTTCGGCGGTAATCCACTCTCTTGGCAATGCAAACGCCAACGCACTATTGCCTGCTCATCCACCGAAGTTGAATATCGATCTTTGGCAACAACAGTGGCTGAACTTTAGTGGTTACAAAACTTATTATCCGAACTTCATCTCCCTTTCAAAGGCTCACTTGTTTTATATTATGACAATCTTGGTGCTACTTACTTATGTAAGAATCCAATATTTCATATCTGTATGAAACATATTGCTCTGGATTATCATTCTGTTCGTCAACTTGTTTACATGTTGGTCATATCTCCACTCATGATCAACTTACGACACAAGATATATGTTCTTGATGGAACCATGCTCTTGCGAGGGCATGTTAAGGGATAATATCAGTATATGTCATTTTCTCTTTAACGATTATATTGGTTTGTAACAACTTACGGTTAACCTATAACAAACTTTGTTATGTATCAATAGTTTAGCTGCTATACATAATTCTTTGTATATAATACTCTATGACGAGAATGAATAATATGAGCATTTCTCTTTCATTTCAGTATCTCAATTACTCTCATTAGGGAGATGCTAGCATGATAAGTAGCTAATGATAGAGCTTAGAGAAGTCGATGACATATTTAAGTTATATGTTTCCTCTTTTATTGCTCCTTCATCGTTGTCGGGGTAGACGTGTGAAGGCGGAGCAATTTGGGCAGCTGCTAGTCATAGTAGATGGTAATGTAGGCAATTTGGGTGGCAATGACTAGATGATGACAACAATAATATTTGCAGTCAAGGTTTTTAGGTTTATGAAGGTAAGGTTTGGATTGAGGAAGATAGGGATGTTTGGCTACTAGTTTAAGTTCTTCTAGATTAGAAACAAGGGATTCTTAGCTTAGAATAGGGTAAACTATTTGGCATTGGGATTAATTTAATCCTAAAAATTTTAATAAAGTTATTTCCATATAACAATGTATTCCTAACTTCAATAATTTGAAATTTGTCAAAAAGAAATTTAAAATTGTTTTAAAATTTAGAATTAATTCTAAAATTAAATTAATTATTTTTTTAATGTGATTAAGATTAATAATTAGTTTAATTCCAAAATTTAAATTTTAAACATGGTTATTTTAAAAATTATTAAATTACTCATTTACCCTTCTATTTTTATTATAATAGGATTAAATTTGTTTTGGTGGCAAATAGTTAGCATAATATGGAAGTGCTTGATATATCCCTTTTCCTGACACATCCTCTTAATTTCCAAAGATTTGAGCTGGGTCATTTAGAAAGCCACTCCGGTGTAAAAAAGGCTTTGGTGTGGTCAGTAATGTGCTTCACCGTCTTCTGTAAATGCTAATATTCACATTACATAGTATATCGTCTCGCTTGACACATTCTGGCAAAGAACTATTATTTAATTTTGTGAAACAAAATGCATGGTAGAGCAGTAATTTCTTGCTAAACCAAACAGCTTCAACCTTCTGATAAAACCATATGTAAATCAATTCTCAGCTTCAATGAACGTTATTTCGATGCATTACTTCTCAAAGTTAAATCTTGGAATCAGACATTTACAACACAGATACTAAAATGAGACAAGAAGACCAACAAGATCATACAAAAGACTAAGAAGTAAGAACTGCGTGACAGAAAGTCAGCATTAGATATTAAACTACATGCACATGGTACATTTTACTCATGAGCTTCCGAACGCCCAGTTAGCTTCACTACCGACACGAGGCATGGCGCTTATCCTGGAATGAACATCGGCCTTGAAGTTAGCCCCACACATGACACCCTCACTGTCAATTCTAGGCATAGCTTTCACTTCGTTTCTAGGATGCTCAAAGCTCATCAATCCTTGTTCACTGTGGAACATACACCCCGATGGAAATGGTGCAAATGATTTAGCACAGCATCCTTTTATCATCTCCAAGTTGTCTGAGATTACCACTGTATCAGCTGCTATACCCCAGTATAGACCTCCACTCTCATTTGGTCCCTACAAACATATGTCAAATTCAAAATATGCAAAATTACATGTTACTTCAAAGTCGGCAGGGATTGGTTTTATCATTATCTCATAAAAATGATGAAACCAACCACAATCCATGTGTTAGTACCCCAGAATAGCAAGTTTATAAGGAGTTGAAAGACGCTTACCAGAGCAGCAAAGACACGTTTAGCTTTGGAGTCATAGACCACGAACCCGAAGTCTCCATCCAGATCCTTGAGAACCTGGTGGGCAGGGTATGGACCACGGTCACGGAGGGTCCTGTATGCTTCAATCACAAACATGGCCTCATTGGTGTCCTTTGATAGACCATATTGTTTGATGAGGCTACACAGGTTGTTCAAACTCCCCAAGAAAATGCAGAATACATCGTTCATTCCACAAAACAACCTGCAATTTCACTAGTTAATAGACAGGTCGAAGAGAAATGAAGCAATAGACAAGAACAACTCCATGAATTTAATTTTGAACTATCAACAGCAACCTAGTTTATAATGCTTTCCAGACCTGTCACTCTAACTTTCTGGGAAATCTCACTGTTTCTTTTGTTTGAACAAGATTTAATGCCTGAACTCTTTTTGGTGTTTTTGGACAAGGCAAAACTCCGAAGGACAGAACAGAGAGACGTACCTTTGGTATTCAGAGAAACGACTGTCTGGCCGATCATAAGCAAGCAATGCATCATCTCCAAATCTAAGAGAGACAGCATTGGACGGATTAGAACACACGAAATCCTTCAAAATCTCATCAGGGTTTTTCGGCTTTCTCGATGAGCTCAGCTCAGCTGGGCTGTTCAGCTCCTGAGGAGGATTCACCAAACCCTTGTTGAATATTGCCAACATCACTCTCCAAAATGGAACAGAAAGTACTGAACTTTGATAAGATCTTTAACCAAAAACAAGAAGAAAAACTCAAAAACTATCACTGGGTAAACAGATGCCTGAAGCAATGTTACAAGGATGTCGCCTTTCTATTTCTTATATAGATTGCTCTGAGAGCAGCTGCGGGCGTCAACGTGGCAACTTTATCCAAAGCCGATGATCCAGCCTTGGAAGTCTCGTTAATTTGAGTTGTGTTTTGCACGACTAATATAACCTTTTAAACCTTAATCCAACATCCAACAATTTGAGTTCGTTGGTTTCATGTGAATACGAATGAACGGGTGGTTTGGATTTGGACATAAGGGTCCATTTAACCTGAAGTTACATGTTTCAAAGTTGTTCCTATCAAGGACGTTTTTGGGATTTCCATTACTTGTTATGATGAATTGGTCCGAGATTCTTATCCATAAATAGTTGGGAAGCAGGTAAGTGTGACACTGACCTGAGTCAGCATCTTCGGTTGCCTGTGAACTGTCAGACTGGTTGGTTTGGCTTAGAAGCGACAGGCACGTTTATTTGGTTGGTTTGGTTCTTATGGGTTGTCCCTTTAGAGAGATGACTGGGTTTATGATATAATTGGTCTCCTATTATAAAGGATCTTTTTATTAAAAAGATTTGTTTAAGTTTTTTTGTTTTCATTCCTTCCGATTTTCAAATTTTACGAAAATTACAAAACGTTGCTTTTGTTTTACATTTCTTTTTTATTAACCGATTTATTATCAACTAAATATATATTATTTAATTATTTAATATATTCAATAAGAATGATAAATAATTTAATTTAATATTACTTTTCATTAATTAAAAATATGAATAGTTTTAGCTAATTTAATAATTTAATTTATTTTTGTAACTAATTAAATTTTATTTAATATTTAAAATAAATATTAATACATAAATAAAATTTAGTGTTTAAATTATTTATTTTAATAAAATAAAATAATTTTCATAATAATTTCTTAATAAATATTATATAAAATACTAAAATAAATTTAATTATTTTAAAAAAATTATTTAAGTTTTATCCGATATGTAATTATCATGAGTAACAAAAATATAACTATAATGATATTAATAATCAAATAAGTTTTTATTTTTATTTAAAAATATAAAATAAAACTTAAAAATCACAACAACAAAAAAAGTAGAACCAAATGACTCGTAGTTTTTGTACAAACTGCAATGGTTTATAACCATACGGTTGTCCCTTGGTTAATAATAGTGTCACAGAATGTAAAAGTTTACATGATTAACATACACAAATTTCTAATCATAAATCTACTTATTCTGAAAAATAGTTCGATTATATTTTATAATATTAAAAATTATATAAAAAGGTTGTTCTAGCTAATTTTTCGTTAATTTAGTTTTAACGAATATTTTTATGATTAGTTTGATCAATTTTTTATTTCATAGAAAGATTAAATTAATAAATCAAAGGGCATTTAAAAGTGCTTATAAGATCATATCTAAAGTCATTAGAATGTATATAACATACAAGAACAAAATGTTAACATTCAAACTTCAACTCCAAATGAACACGAAGATTTAAGAGTTCTTATTTGTTGACTTTTCAAAGGAGCTTATTATAAGAGACTTTACCATGTAGCTAGACTAGTGCCTAGTGAATTGGCAACTCCTTTAGTCGACGCTATTTTTCTAATTCATTTAAATTTGACATATGGTATCAATGTCAACTTGTTAATTTTTGGAGATTCTGTTATTCCTTTCAATTCATATGATGCAAATGAAACAATTAAAATTTATCTTGAATAGGACGTTATTCAATTTTAGTATGATGAAGATTAATATGATCTCATTCCCCTATGTTTTCCTATTGAATTTGTAAGGTGCCTAAAGCTTAAGCTAATTAATTGCAATTTAAATAATAGATGGTTGTGAGTCTCCATCTCTGTATCAAATATAAAACAATTAATGTTGATTAAGGAAACAAAGTTGGATCTATCTTTAGTTTTAAGTCTCTTATTCATTTTAAACACACTATGAAGGAAGCTTTGGAATGATTGGTAGGAAATAATACTAGTTTATACCAAGTAATGAAAGTTGTTGCTTTTAAGTAGCTTTATACAAGTTTCGTTTGTAAAGGCAAAAGAATTGTGTTTGAACCAAATAATTTTGTCCTCAGTCTTTGAGTTTAGACCAATTAAGTTATGATTATTGAGAACCTTTAAGTTTAGGCAAGGCTAGCTCTAGGTATACTCTGTGATGGTTATTGCAACTTTAGTCTACTTAAGAAAGTTGGATAGCTTGTAAAGTAAGCATTGTGAGTGCTAATTGTAAAACCAAAACCACGATCTTTTCCTACTCTCCAAAATACTCTTGATGTTAGTCCTTATAGTGTCCATTAGGTTTATAATTTGCCCCAAGGACTAGGATGTATGGCTTTTAGAACTAAAGGGACTTATTATTTGTGAATAACGTTTATATTTACTTTATAAGTAGTTCCTTGTTCATACTTTTAAAAGAGTTCATTCATATTCCTCTTTTTCTTTTAGCAAACATATCTCGTTTCATTTGATCTTAGCCTAAGTTAAATCATTCACAATAGTACTATACATGAAATTCATAAGTAATCTCTCAATAGCTTTAGTCAATTATAAAGGAAAATTAAGATGAGAACATCAATATATGTGTAAATTACTTAGCATTAAGATGGTTAGTTGTAACTTACATTAAAAAAAAACTAAAAATTTGTTGTTCCAATTCCTTATCCTTTTATAGATAGCATCAAGTCAGGTTGTCATTATATGAGGGTGATCCTAGTAACTGTATTTAAGTTTCTAAGTTACCTTAATGACGAATAATGTAGTTTAAATTTTGCAAGTTATGCTAATAGTTTAGCTAAATTAGAATTGCTTATAAATACAAACATAATACTTTAGGTGTAGTTGATTGATAGCCATAAGATAATGTTGAATGTTTGGAGTGAATTAACTAGGATCTTGACTAAATATGTGTTTAGCTTGCAAAATAACATAAGATTGTTTGCAAATGATAGGTTAAAAATTTTGAGCTTCTTATAACTCATATAGTAATTAAAGTATCAATCCTACTTAATTCTCTTATAGTTACGTTTGGTTAGAAATTTTAAACATAATGTGAAGAGATAAAAGGATAAAGGATCCCCTTGATACATTCCTTTTACACTCTCAGGTAGTTTAATAAGTTCTCCATTCACTAATATATTGAATAATGTGTTGTGACATATTTATCAATCTAGAAGATGAACTTTAAGAAACAACTAGAAGTTTCCATGATATGGAATTAAAATCTTGAATTGACAAAGTAAAAGACCTTGTTAAAGTTTATTTTGATTAAACAACTCCTTATGCTTAGCTTCTTGTGATCATTCCTTAATAGTTCTTGAGCTATTTGTATGTTATCTCCTTTATTCCTTTTGAAATGAGTTAGTATAGCACATTGTAGGAAGCTATTGGCCTGAAATCTTATAGAGCAAGTGGATTAGGATATTTGGAATAAGACAAATAAAGATCTTGTTGATCGACTTTAGTAATTTTCTCTTAAAGAAGAATTCCAATATCGTTAAGGTAACCAACTCCCTTAATAAACTTCATGATTTCTAAAAGAAAATAACGTTTAAATTATCTAAATTGAGTGCCTTATTAGTATTGAGATTAGTTAGAGTTTCTTTCCACATCTGCCTTTGAGAATGGTTTGGTGAGAGAATCTTATTATTTTAGGTTGATAGATGTAGTTATTAAGGAACTTATAGGTTGTAAGGACAACAAACAAATTCTATATGTTAATAGAGGTGCTCTTAAAATAGTTATAAGCTATTTCTTTCAACTAATCCTGACTAAGTATTTATTAATTGAGGTGTCAATTAAAGATCCAATCTTTTTTATATTCATTTTAATCAAAAGGACACTATGAAAGAACTTTGTATTCCTATCACCCTTATTAAATCACCAAATTCTTTATTTATTTTTCAATAAGAAGTTATGTACTTTAAGAGCTTTTATGTGATTCTCAAAGGATCTCCTTTCTTTTAATCTCATTATCTCTTTCATTATGTTTTGGAATAACTCATTCTAATTTATTTTAAGGGCATCTCTAGAATCCTAAAATGCAACTTCAAAACTACTAATTCTACTCATGTTAAGTGTTTTTAGTTCTTCTTCAACACAATCATATTTTTCATACATTCAAAAGCCTCAACTCTATCCATTATCCTATGCAATCCTTAGTTACAACATCCTCATATCCAACTAAGCTCAGTAGATAAGTATTAAACCTAAAAGGAGCTCTTTTATCTCAATGGTTGGTAAAGGGATATATCTTAATAGGTGAGTGATCTAAGCATATTAGGGTATTAAAATGTGCTATATTGTTTCTAAATGTGGTTAGCTACCTAGAGTTAACCAATACTCTATCAAATTTGTCCTAAGAAGATAGTTACCACTTTGATTATTATAGGTGAATTGATTACCATCACAATTCAAATCAATAAGCTATATCTAGTTGATGTAGTTCATATGGTCTTTATTGATGTGTTTTTTAAATCTACTATTCCTATGATCTACTATTAAGATCACCAATCACTAGCTAGGCATTTAAATTGGTTTTCTTTTACAAAAGTGAAGTTCTAATAGAGTTGTCTTATGTAATCTACATAACTAGAGCATAGAATTAAGTGGTGCTCACTTGAATATCTAGGAAGTACATCGAGTTAGCTTCTTGTCCTCTTCTCTCTTTCTTTTTCTCTTCCTCTATCTCTCGATGAATTCTCTCTAGGGTTTCTCAAGGTGGCTAATGAAAAAGCCCTTTTGTCTCTTTTTCTTATTCTTTAAATATCCTTTTGTATTCTGAGCAGCCCTAAGGATTTTTTGGGGTTTGAAAGGTCAAAAAAATCTCTTAAAATTTGACATTTTTTAGTATCTACACGTCTGCAGGGCGAAGGCCACAATTGTGGGCCTATAGACCAAGATTGTGGGCCACATTTAAGCCTTTTTGTCACGATCGTGGCATACAGGCTATGATCGTGGGCCATTCCTTATGCTGCTATCACGATCGTGGCATGCAGGCTACGATTGTGGGCTAACTCTAATGCTTTTATCACGATCGTGACCTGACATGCCAAATCATAGCCTGACATGACACGATCGTGGGCCGTTGTTTAAGCTCAAATGTATCTGAAACTTCTCTGTTCTTCGATGCTAACCTTGAAATACTAGCAAACACATCATGTTACCTCAAAAATATATTATTTAAGCTCAAAGACTGATACTAACCTATAAAACACTTAAAACATAAATAATTAACAATCAAACACAATTCTAACCTAAACACATACTAAACGATTGAATTAACAACTAAACACATATCAAAATATGCCCTAAAACATGATGTAATTTACATTTATCAATTATTAATACTTTTAAATGTCTTGAAAAGACCTAAACTAATGTTGAAATGGTTAGAAAGCCCTTTTGATCATTTCCAAAGAATTAAAAAGCCAAAGTGGTGGCTATACGAGAAGCTAAGACCTAATAACACTATTATTGGAAGAGTTACTAGGCCTCTCCACCCCTACGAGTTAACGCTTAAGGAGACATAAGAAGAAATGATAACACTAAGAAAAAGGAACCTAGAATTCAAAGCTTTAAATAAGGAATCAAGTGGCTCAAATGTAAGTAATAATCAAGACATTATCCTTATCACAAAGAAATTTAAGAAGTTTTTTAAGAAAAAGAACATCTCAAAAAGATGACCTTAAATAAGGTAAAGTCAATCCAAAATGCAAATCTTCCAACATTATTTATTTTGGATGCAAAAAACCTAGCCATACAAAGTCTTAATATCCTCTCCTTGAAGAAATTGAAAGAAATGACAAAAAGGATAAAAAGGAAAACAACAAGAAGAAGACTCTTAAATCATCAACTTGGGATGAAACAAATGACTTTGAAAGTGAGTATTTGGAAGGATAAATAACTAAAGTGTGATTTATAGCTAAAAATGATAATAAGATACTCTCTCTAAATCTTATGATTATGATTATAATTATGATTATGATTATGATGTTAAATTTTCATATGACCAACTAGTTAAAAGCCTTAAAATTATGAATATGAAAAGGAAGAAGTTATTTTCTAACTTCAAATAGGCCAAAAAAATGTAGGTGCATGCATTAGTGAAAATAAAAGATGAATATTAAATTGTATAAAATCAAAGCATCTATGAGTGTGGCCATTACAGACTTTGAAAACCTAGATGCATTAAAAATTGAGAATGAGACATAAAAAAGGGAGATCAAGTACTCTCAAGGACTCATTATCCAAATTTGCTAAGGGAAGTGAAAAATAGAAAAGAACTAAGAGTTTAAAAATATTCCAACAATAGACATGGGATTGGGTACACTTATTTCTTAAGAGATGACATAGACATATTGAAAAGAGCATAGTGCATCCTCATCTAGGCGCCCATACGCTAGGCCAAAAAGAAAGTCATATGCATTCAAGTATAGCTACCAATTTAGGCTTAAAGTCAATTATCAATAGAGCAAGGCTCACACTTATAATAGGTCACATGATAGGCATAATTCCTTAATACATGCTCATATTTATTATATACATCAAATAACCTAAGAAACATATCTCATAAATATTAAAATGTTATCAAAAAATACATAACTTTTATAACATTGAAATGAAAACCTCAATTTTATAAAACAAATTCACATATAATGATATGTTATTTTTATGTAACCCTGGACATATTGATAAATTTTGCTTCCTCATACAAAGAAATGAAAAGTAAACCTTTGAATATGAGATACTTTAGAGATCTTAAGTTCAAGAATTACTCATACAATCATCATAATAAGAATTTTTATAAACACATAAGTAATGTTTCAAATAGAATTTTCACGTCAAATCAGTTCAGCGAACTTATTCACTAATAAGTGCCCATATGTTTATTTAATTATCTCCATTCTTTAGTCTATAAGATCAACTAATTCTTTCAAAAGAAATAATATATCATGTGCTACTATTTTTATATTATATTAATATTCAATCTCAATATAACAATGACAAGGAATAATTTAGTAATAATATATAAATGCAATAAGAATCTCATGATTATAATTCCATCATAATTTCATTTTTGAAATACATGAATCTCATGGAATTTATCTTATTACATTAGTTAATTAAATAAATATGCATACGATAAAAAATCCTTTAACTAACTATGTCACTAAAACTAACTTTCAAAACATTATATTACTAAAACTACAACTAACTGATTAGTTGAAGGGTACAAATTAACACATGGAATAATTATAATGTCTTAAATGGAAAAAAAAGGATTAGCTTCAAGTGAACTACAAGTATAAGTATATTACTCATCATTTTTTGCTAGTTTATATCAATTATTTGTCTTTATTATCTTGCATGCATATTTTTCTAAAAAATAATTAAAGAATGGGATAGTTACAAATCTTAAGAGTAGTACCAAAATGGTTGACTAGGGCCATAGGATAATATGCATGTCATACTACTTGGTTTAAGAAAATGTCTTTTCCCAATTTGGTACCTCATGCTTCTTTATGATTGATGAAATAGAAGAATAAAGCTTATTCTATTGGTTTATTCCCTACAGTCAAATATTAGTTATAGTTTAGTAACATATTAGATATATATGATAAATTCTATGGGATAAATGAACATTACAAATGAATACAATAAGGTCATAATTATGATATTCGTATTGTTTTTATCCATTATCTCCAAATTATTTCTAGTCATTCTATTGAGATTTGAAATTAATGGAGTGTAAAAAGATAAGTATACATTATATTTTTTATTTATAAAGGAAATAGTCGATCTTACAAATTAAAGAATGTAAGTACTTAAACACATATGGGTGTTTGCTAGAAAAACCAATTCACTAAATTTAACCCATATGAGAAATCTATTTGGAACATTACTTATATATCTATAAAAATTCTCATTATGATGAATACATATAAGTTATCACTTGAATTGAGATATCTAAAATATTTGATATAGGGATTGAAATGTTTTGATACTACGTATGACATAGTTAAGAGTAACTCAATCAGTAGTTATTGGATATGGTATGAACTATAAAGAGGTATTTAAGTGAATAGTATAGGATTTATCATACTAAAGTGATTAAGGAGAATGTTTAATTATTTTTGTTAGTATTAATTTAGAAATCCTTAGCTAAGGTGGAATGAAACTTTACAAAATAGTTTATAAATATGACTAATAGAATCAATTGCTAATAGTGGAGAGCTGACATGATAGGACTCAAATAAAGTAAACATTGATTCCATACTATATGTTTAATTAGAACATTATATGATAAAAGGATAAAATTATACGAAAATTATCCATGAAAAGATTAGTCAAAACAACTTTGACATTCATAAATATTTAGGTGATCATGATAGGTTGTTATATGCTAATCTTATAATATGAATATGAATTGTTTAATTAAAGAACTAAAGATGAATCAAAGGAGTTTAATTTATTCCAATGCTAAATATGATTGAGGATTATAATTTATATCCAATGCCAACATATTTAGGAGCCTAATAGGTCACACACAAAGAATAGGTTGAAGAGAGAAAAAGGTGGTTTTATCATGTTGAACGTGATTGTAAATTTTAAGAAACTTTTGGTTTAAATATAAGATATTTAATATATAAGGATCAATATGAGATATTAAATCTTATTTCGTTGTAATTAGTATTTAATTAGAATTAATTATAATTATAATTAAAGTTTAATTGAAATTAGAAATTTGTTTCAATTAAATTATTAGAACGTTCAAATCCTATTTGCTCCAAAGGAGCTACCCCTTTATACACCAGTTTTAGAGTTATCTCAATATGTTATGTGGATAGCATTAGAGATGAGACACGAGTGTTGCTAAAATGATTGAGATAAGCTAGTTTCAGAAATATTTCAAGGGAAACAACAAGAATAAGGATTAAGCTTTTACAATAAGATACAAATTATGATTTATAATTTATTATTTTTATTAATCATGTTATAGAATATATATCTTAAGTTATCTTGTCTTTCGAGAAATCAATCAAAAAGGTTTCCTATTAATTCTGCTGCGAATAAGGCTAGATCTCACCCCGATTTATCAATAATTTTATCAAAGCCGTCGTTTAATTCTATAAGTTAATTAAGTTTATTTTATTTTTATTAATTTTTAAATTATGGAATTGGAATTGAAATTGTTACAATCCTTAAATGTTTTGAAAAGTTCTAATCAAAGTTGAATAATGATTTGAAAAGTCTAGATAACCCTCCCAGTTCTTAAATTAATGAATCTAAAAGGTTTAGAGTAGAAATACAGAAACCATAAACTAACTCTTTGACCTTGCGTTAAAAGCAATAAACAAGCATAGATGTTGGGTTTGAAGATTGATTTATGTGGAAACCAATAAAATTGTTTATGGTTTTTTTTAGGATAAGAATTTTTCTTGTCTATTATGAAAGAGAAAATGTCAGATTAGGGTAATCGTGGATTATGCCTCTACAATAATTTAGTGTTTATGTTATTTTTGTTATTGAATTTACAATTTCATGGCTAATAAGAAGGTAATTGGTATTAGAGTCTAATGGTGTATTAGACACTTTTCAAGTAGAAAGAAGAGAAGAATAACAAGAAAGTTTCATTATATTATCAACTCTTTAGATTATCTACAATAACAACTGATTATAACTCCTTATAAAGGCTAAACATCCGATGATGACTCTAGAAATTCATATAACAATAAATAATGGAATTCAAAATAGTTAATTTTTACAATCCTTCACTAAAGCAACCGTAACTTTTTAAATAGAAGTCCAAATCACTTGAAACTTTCACTAACTTAAACTAGACTTAAAGAGCTTTAAATCCATGGGTTACATAACTAAAATGATCAACGTTTGACCTTTCAAATTATCTCTTAAATCAGTGTTAAATTATGTTCGCTGCAAACATTTTAACTAACCATATTAAGTTTAGATTTCCAACATCACCCCTTAAACTTAATTAGTTTCTTTCTTGCATCCCAAGCAACTTCTTGAATTTGTTGAAGAGTTCAATCAACAGTGGTTTTATGAATATATCCGCTACTTGATCACTACTCGCCACGTGAGTCATCTTCGTGTCACCATCTTTCACATGCTCCTTATAAAGTGAAAACACACATCAATATGCTTGCTCCTTTCATGATGCATCAGATTCTTTGCCAATTTGAGCACTGACTTGTTATCCACTCGAATTTATGTTGTTTTCTCTTAAGAAAAGTTCATCTCCTTTAGTAACTTACACAGTTATACAGAGTAACATACACATGAAGATGTGGCAACATATTCTGCTTCACAGGATAACAAAGTAACTATAGGTTGTTTTTTCAAAATCAATGTAAATGTCATGCTTCCCATAAAAATTACAAAACCCGTAGTGCTCTTTCTATCATCCATATCTCCACTCCAATCACTATCGGAATAACCAATAAGATCAAACTCATTAGTATGGAGTAAAATAAGCCATGAGATAATGTACCTCTAATATAATGAAGAATTCATTTTATGGCCTTCCAATGCATCATTTTTGGCTTCTCCATGTACTAGCTTACTAAGCCAACTCCATATAAAATATCTGGCCTTGTGCATGCAAGATAACGCAAACTTCCAACTAAAATTTTGCGTTAATTGCCTTGCTTTCATCATATCAGGACAATTTCATACCACTTTCAACCGGGATGCTTACAGGATTACAATCTTCCGTTTTAAACTTCTTTAAAATCTCCTTTGCTTATGCTTTTTGAGACACAAAAATTTTAGATTTATCTTGTCTCACTTCTAATCCAAGAAAATAAGAAATGAAACCCAAATCAATCATTTCAAACTTCTTTTTCATTTCCTTATTATTTGCTGTAAAAATTAAATCATCTACTTACAAGCCCACTAATAAGATGTCATCTTTTTGTACCTTCACATATAATGCATATTCATATAGACATTACACAAATCCATGCTCCCTAAAATATGCATCTATTTGGGTGTTCCATGCTCTTGGCATTTGCTTCAACCCAAACAATGTCGTTTTTAACTTCAACACCTTGTTCTCCTTACCAGTTATTACATATCTAGTGGGTTTTTCGATATAGACCTCTTCTTCAAGCATTCCATTTAGAAATATCGACTTCACATCCATTTGAAAAATGTCCCACTTGTTTTGAGCCGCTAACGAAATTAATAGCCGAATTGTATCCATTCTTGCAACTAGGGCAAACACCTTTTCATAATCAATCCCAAATTTTTTCTTATATCCCTTCTCCACTAATCTCGCCTTGTGTCTCTCAATTTCACCTTGCGCATTTATCTTTTTCTTGTAAACCCACTTCACACAAACAGGCTTATGAGTCTCGAGTAATTTTGCAAATTCCCAATTATAATTCTTCTCAATTACTTTCATCTCCTCTTGCATTGTAGCTTTCTCATCTTTTACAACATTCTCAAATGTGATGTTCTGCGTATCCGCCAAAAGACACACCAAGTGTAATTAATTTATTGCCTCATAAATTTCACAATGGTGTTCTTGGCTCATTTTCATCGTCGGATAAAGCTGAAGATGGTCCAGCTTATGTTGTTGTCGATGTGGTTGTGTTTGTCGGTGTGAACATTGTTGTTGATGCTGCTTCTTTCACTTCTTTATGGAACTCCAATTCCACATGCTTTCTTCATTGACCTGAACGTCACAAGTATTTTGTTTGTAAAGGGATCATAGAGATTATTTCATCATTCCTGATAAAAAGCAACTTTTTGATTTTATCATCTAGCTTTATGCACCTTTGATCCAGAATGTGAGCATAAGCCACACTTCCGAACACCTTTAAATGTTACTCCTCATATTCAGAACATAATAAATATTAGGAATAAACCTTTCATTTCCATCTTTACATTGAATAAGAATTTTGCCTTGCCCTTTGACTTTCACTTTTAAGGCATCTTCAAATGATACATGGCCATTCGTAATCTTTTCTATTTCGGTAAACACGTGCTTGTAGCCACACATATGGTTGCTCACACTGATATCCAAGTACCATACCGAATCATTATTGGGGTCGGCCTCTTTGCTTGCTAGCAACCCTCCATTTTCTTCCTTTTCTCATTCTCATTTCTCTTCTTGTTGAAATAACATTATGTTGCATAATGGCCATAATTTTTACAATTGTAACATTGAACATTGTACTTACTTGATCTTCCTCCTCGACCTCGACCTCCACAATATGAGTGTTGTGGATTCTTATCTTCCTTATTCTCTTGTCATCCTTGTTCTCTACCATGGCCTCTATCGCGACCTCTACCTCGACCTCTATAGCCACCACGACCCCCACCACAGACTTTACCACAACAGTCTAACTTCTCTTCTTTTAGTGTCTCCTTGTCTTTAAGTGCTTCCTCCAACACCTCTTATTTCTTTTTCATCTTTCTTTGTTCATAAGCCTCCAAGGAACTTTAGAGCTCATCGATGGTCATCTCTGCCAAGGTTTTCAGACTCTTCTATGGCACATACCATATTCTCAAAATCATCAATTAAAGATCTTAATATTTTCTCTACTACTCGACCATCACTCATCACCTCACCATTTCTTTTAAGTTGACTCACCACCATTTGTACCCTTGTAATATAATTGCACACACATTCTGACTCTTTCATTTTTAAAAATTCAAACTCACATCTAAGTGTTTGTAGGCGAACTAGTTTCACTCGGTCTGCACCTTTGTATACTTTTCAAGAATCTCTCATGCCTCTTTTGATGTTGTCACGCTAGCGATCTTCTCAAAATCGGATTCATCAATTGCTTGAAAAAGGAGGTAAAGTGTGATTTTATCTTTCATACGAGTCTCTTTCAGCATCTTTATCTAATTTGTTGACATATTACTCGTTGTTGCTAGTTCATCATAGCCATTCTCGACTACATCCCACACATCTTGCTCATCGAGCAATGTCTATATTTGGATACTCCAATTGTCATAGTTATTCTTCATAAGGTGTGGTAATGGAACTTGTCCAAGCGGCGTCATGTTTGAGGTTGTCATGGCTCTAATACCAATTTGTTATAGTCTAATGGTTTATTAGTCACTTTTGAAGTAAAAAGAAGAGAAGAATAACAAGCAAGTTTCTTTATATTATCAGCTCCTTAGATTCTCTACAATAACAACTGATTACAAATTCTTATAAAGCCTAAACATCCGATGAAGACTTTACAATTCGTATAACAATAAATACAGAATTCTAAACAATTAATTATGACCATCCTTCACTAAAAACACTCATAACTTTTTAAAGAGAAGTCCAAATGACTCGAAACTTTCACTAACTGAAACTAGACTTAAAGAGCTTTAAATCTATATATTACATACGCAAAATGACTAACGTTTGACTTTTAAATTCTCTCTTAAATCAGTCTTAAATTATGTCAACTGCAAACACTTTAACTATTGGATCATATTAAGTTTAGATTTTCAGCATTTGGTGGCTGGCATTCATTGTGCAACATTGAAGTAACTACCGTGTCATAAGAAGGACTGTTGACAGTTGACTCTTATTACAAGTAAAGGCACAATTCTTAACTACCGGAGAAATTGCTCCTTGATGGCATTAGTCGATAGAGGAGGCATCTTATCTTATGGCTTAAGATGGTTATTGGAGACAACATTTTAGAGCAAGAAAAGGGAGGTGTGGGATGTTGTTGGAGAAGGAGCTATTGGTGTGAGCACCACAAAAGGAAGATGCTAGCATGTGAGTGGTTGATGGTAGAGCTTGGAGAAGACGTTGTCATACTTGAGTTTTATGTTTCCTATTTTGTTGCTCCTTCATCATCATCGGGGAAGACGTGTGAAGGCTAAGCAATCTGGGCAGCTGCAAGTAAGAGAAGATAGTAATATAGATAGTTTGGGTGGCAATGGCTAGATGATGACAACAATAATATTTATAGGTAGGGTTTTAGATTTATGAAGGTAGGGTTTGGATTGAGGAAGATAGGGATGTTTGGCTACTGATTTAAGTTCTTCTGGATTAGGAATAAGGGATTCTCAACCTAGAATAGGGTAAACTATTTGATATTGGGATTAATGTAATCCTAAAAACTTTAATAAATTTATTTCATGTATGGAATAATGTATTTCTAACTTGAATAGTTTGAAATTTATATTAAAATAATTTTAGAATTGTTGTAAAATTTAGAATTAAGTATAAAATTAAATCAATTAATTTTATTAATATAAATAAGATTAATAATTAATTTAATTCATAAATTTAAATTTTAGAAAAGTTTATATTAAAAACAAACTAATTATATCATAACTAATTAATTACACTCCTTTATAATTAGGAAAAATATTTTCTAAAGTAATTAAGAAAAGCCTTTCTTAATTAATTTTTATTTCAATTTGATTTAGATAAATTAAATTTATTATTTTATTTATTCAAATAATTAATATTCTATTTATTAAATTACTCATTTACCTTTCTATTTCTATTATAATAGATTAAATGCGTTTTGGTGGCAAATAATTAGGCATGGTTGACTGCAGATGGTTGGATACATATAATATGGAAGTGTTTCATCTGTCCTTTTATTGAAATCCTGATCCATCCTCTTAATTACCAAAGATTTGAGTTACAATGTCATTTAGAAAGCCACTCCGGTGTAAACAAGGCATTGGTGTGGTCAACGATGTGCTTCACCTTCTTCTGGAAATGCTAATATTCACATTACAGAATACATCCTAAGAGGTGGTGAAGTTACTTTTTGTGACCAAAAGGTCAAAAGTTTGAGTTACGGAAATCCTCTTTTTGAAAAATACAATAATTTTAAGATTATAGAACAATATTCATGGTAAATAAGTAATTTCTTGCTAAACCAAACAGCTTCATCATTCTCATAAAATCATATGTAAATCAATTCTCAGCTTCAATGAAAATTTCTTCGATGCATTACTTCTCAAACTTAAATCTTGGAATCACACATTTACAACACACACTAAATGAGACAAGCACACCAAAAAAAAAATTATACAAAGGATTAAGAATTGCGTGACAGTAAGTTAGCATTAGACATTAAACTACAGGCAAATGGTACATTTTGCTCACAGGCTTCTGAAAGCCCAGTTAGCTTCACTACCAACACGAGGCATGATGCTTATCCTGGAATGAACATCGGCCTTGAAGTTAGCGCCACACATGACACCCTCGCTGTCAATTCTGGGCATAGCTTTCACTTCGTTTCTAGGATGCTCAAAGCTCATCAATCCTTGTTCACTGTGGAACATACACCCTGATGGAAATGGGGCAAATGATTTAGCACAGCTTCCCTTTATCATCTCCAGGTTGTCTGAGATCACCACTGTATCAGCTGCTACACCCCAGTATAGACCTCCACTCTCATTTGGTCCCTACAAACACGTCAAATTCAAAATATGCAAAATTACATATTACTTCAAAGTCTGCAGGGATTGGTTTTATCATTATCTCATAAAAATGATGAAGCCAACCACAATCCATATGTTAGTACGAGAACAGCAAGTTTATAAGGAGTTGAGAGACGCTTACCAGAGCAGCAAAAACACGTTTAGCTTTGGAGTCATAGACCACGAACCCAAAGTCTCCATCCAGACCCTTGAGGACCTGGTCGGGAGGGTATGGACCACGGTCACGGAGGGTCCTGTATGCTTCAATCACAAACATGGCCTCATTAGTGCCCTTTGATAGACCATATTCTTTGATGAGGCTACACAGGTTGTTCAAACTTCCCAAGAAAATGCAGAATACATCGTTCATTCCACAGAACAACCTGCAATTTCATCAGTTATATAGACAGGTCGAAGAGAAATGAAGCAATAAACAAGAACAACTCCATGAATTTAATTTTGAACTATCAACGGCAACCCAGTTTATAATGCTTTCCAGACCTGCCACTCTAACTTTCTGGGAAATTTCACAGTTTCCTTTGTTTAAACAACATTTAATGCCTGAACTCTTTTTGGTGTTTTTGGACAAGGCAAAACTCCCAAGGACAGAACAGAGAGACGTACCTTTGGTATTCAGAGAAACGACTCTCTGGCCGATCATAAGCAAGCAATGCATCATCTCCAAATCTAATAGAGACAGCATTGAAAGGATTGGAACACACGAAATCCTTCAAAATCTCATCAGGGTTTTTCGGCTTTCTCGATGAGCTCAGCTCAGCGGGGCTGTTCAGCTCCTGAGGAGGATTCACCAAACCCTTGTTGAATATCGCCAACATCTCTCTCCAAAATGGAACAGAAAGTACTAAACTTTGATAAGATCTTTAACCAAAAGCAAGAAGAAAAACTGTAAAAGTATCACTGGAAAAACAGATTCTCGAAGCAGTGTTACTCGGATGTCACCTTTCTATTTCTTATATAGATTGCTCCGAGAGTAGATGCGGGGGTCAACGTGGCAACTTTATCCAAAGCCGTTGATCCAGCCTTGGAAGATTCGTTAACTTGAGTTGGTTTTTGCACGACTAATATAGTAATATACCATTTTTGAGTTCGTTGGTTTCATGTGAAGAGGAATGAGCGCGTGGCTTGACTTTGGGCATAAGGGTTCATCTAACCTGAGGTTACATTTTTCAAAGTTGTTCCGGACTAGGACGTTTTTGGGATGTCTATTACGTGTATGCAGATGGGATTTATCACAGAAAATTGGATTGGTTTCTAAAAATATCGGCAGCAAAACTAAAGTACGATGAATTGGTCTGAGATTCTTATCCATAAGAAGTTGGAAAGTGGGTAAGTGTGACACTGATCTGAGTCAGCATCTTGAGTTGTCCGTGAATTGGTCGGGTTAGAAGCGACGGGCACGTTTATTTGGACCTTATGGGCTTTTCTTTAGAAAGATGACTGGCTTTATGATATAAATGGGTCTCCATTCTCCAACCACAAAGATCTAGCACAACCTGCAATGGCCTATAGCTATACGGTTGTCCCTTCGCCAACAGCAGCCCAAGTGGTGACAGAATGCACAAATTTCTAATCATAAATCCACTTATTTTAAAAAATGTTTTTGTTATTTTAAATATTTTATAATATTATATATATAAAGATTTTTCTAGCTATTTTTTTCAATTTAGTTTTTGCAAATATTTTTTATGATTAGTGATCAATCTTTGATCATGTTGTAAAAAATCTCAAAATTAATTCTGATTCTCTAATTTCTTGTAGTAATCATGGAATCATGTTGAATTATAAGAGAACAAAAAAATTAGTTTTTTAATTTCAATTAGCAAAAAAAAGTGGCATTTTATGATTAATTAACTAATTTAATAAAATTGACAAGAAATTAAAATAAATCAATTGAATATAAAAGTGATAAATTTAAGAGTACTTAACTCCAATTCAAAGGAAAGATCTCATCTAATTATAATATTGATCATTAGTCAAAAAAATAATTTTCACAATTGAAGCAGTTAGTCCGAAACATATTGAGATAGTCATAATAAATCTCAAAATTTTCTAAATCAATTGATTCAAACTTAACATTCAAATCAAAACTTACCATCAATTGATTTAGTATGATAACATTTCATATCAATTAAACAGTAGCAATAAACTTAGTGAAAAAAACTAGACCCTAAATTAAATAATTAAAAAAACTACAACCATTCAACCTAGTTTTCTTATTTATCATAAGTTAAATAAGCAATTTCATAAATAACTTATTTACTACTTGTATCAACCCTTCTTGAAAAATATGGATCACTGAATTCATGTATAGCTACAGAATAATCAGCATCAAATTAATTTGTTAGATTAATTAATATTAATTATTCATGAAGTTAAGAATCAAAACAAGAAATACTTGAATTAAAACATAAATATAAGTTTAGAACAAAAATCACAAGGTTACAAGTAGAGTTTTAAATCTTCTTTAATCAAGATATTTGGGTTTAGTTGCATATGACTTTAGTTCCAACGTCAAAAATAGTCGAACATATGAAAGATTGAAAGAAAACAAAGAAGAAACAAAATAAGTGTGATAAAAAGGTGAAAGACATGTTTTCCTCTCTCTTTCCTATTCTAAGCCTACTCTCCTTCTATCGTACAAAGATTCCTATCTAAAACAAATCCAAATTCCTACATAATAAGGATGGAAAGAAGTTTCCTAATTAAATTCCAATTTTCAGAGTGAATATGGAATTAGGCATGATCTCGCCTTATCCACTGCAGTAATTTATCTACTTTTTCTAAAATTCGTTATTTTCACCAATAATACTCCAATTTGGTGCAATCTTTACTTTTCATCTCCTAATACAAAACAAACATTATTTTTCTTATTTAAGAACCAAAATATAGCCAACACAAAAATGATAATTTCAATTAACATAACTCTATAATATCTTATCAAATTCCCCCACACCATATTTATGCTTTTCCTCAAGCACATATCAATCATCCTCATATTAACCTCTCATCTTCTTTCATGTTATTCACAAATATCCAAAAACTAATTCACATTAAAAGTTTAGGATAAAATAGCAATCAAGAGAATAAGCACTCATAGGATGCATTTTAGAATAAAAACATAGCATTTCATCAATTCCATCAAAATCAAATGAACCAAGACTTAACACCCTCTAATAGATTTCACTTTATACACTCAAGTGTTTAGGATTCATTAAGCTCTCAAATCAAAGCATAACGAGTTATTTCCACAAGCTTGCTTGTGAATCTTATCTACACCACTAATAAAAATGAACATAAGGCATAATCAAAGAGACTTGATAAGGATTGTAACATAGATTAGGTAAGGTATGACAAAAAGAAGCTTTTTGGTTAAATAAATTGAACAAAATTATATGAATTTATCCACACAAATTTCAACTTAAGTCAATCCAAAACTTACGTGGTTCAAATAACATCCTTTTCAATTACCTCTTTTTCATATGTTTTCTTTCTTTTTTAACAAGAGCATCAAATAGGTGATTTCTTTGTTTTCTTTTTTATATACTTCTCCCTCATTCTATAAATAAAATAAAAAATCAAAACAATGCAACTTGAATCAACTAATTTACTTTTCATGGAAATAGTCAAAATAACGTGCAAATAAGCTTGATACAATTCTGGTTCAAAATTAGTAAGAATATCAACGAAAGAAGGGTAAAATTGGTTTGTGACAAGGTTAGTATTCAAGAAAAGAAAGGTTAAGGCTCAAATTAGTTTCTACGGATAAAAAGTAATTGGCTTGTTTAGTTTAAAAATGGTTATCCGAAGTGTCCTTATTATCTCTATACACAAATTTATCAAAAATGTGGTCTCAACATTTATTTAAAAACAAGTTCTAGCATAGAAAAGAAAGGTTAGGGTTTTTAGTTATAACTTGAGAGAGAGTAACCATCCTTAGGATAGTCCAGGACCAATAATTCGACATTTCATAATTAATTAGGTTAGTGTTAAAAATAGGTAAAGATTTTCCCCTTTCTCTCAATTGGTCGTTCCTTAGGTTGATTCTTGATGTGTGTGTTGCAATTTGCTGATTTGTTAATATTTAGTGATTAATTATTGAATTGAGTTATTTGATTGAATTGCATCATTGTTTTAGTTTAGTTAAATTTGAATTTTTATGATTAGTTTTGGCCTTAGATTTTAAGATTAAATTAACACTCCTCGTGAGATTGACATCTTAGATACTACGCAAACAACTCGTACACTTATAGAATATCGAGGTTAAAATATTAAAACTACACATATTAGAAAACCACGATCAACGTTAAAATATTCTTCAAAAAGCTCGTTTAAAGTTATGGAACTGAAATTAGGGATTTTTCGCATTTCTTCATTTGTTTCCCTTTCACGTTCGATCCGAGATACATAACTAAGGTATCGTTACGTATTACATGTGGTATCAGAGTGGTGACATGATCGGGTGGTTAAAAATGAAGTTTTTTTTTGCATAAGGTTTTTACAAAGTTAATTTTTTTCTCGTTTTTTTTCTTTTTATTGCATGAAAGTAGTATACATGTATTTAGCCTTGATAAACAAGTTGAAATGAGCTTAAGAGCTCAAAAAATGGGCCCAAAACCTGTCGAAAATTGCCCAGACAATTGGAGGCAATAGAGACTATCGAGCGGAGGGCTGTTAGTCTGGCACGTGCACACATGGCGTAACAGTGATCGCATGTGTGTCGAGCTTGTGCATCACATGCGCCAATGTCGATGAACACATCTGTGTGTCGCCACTTATGAGCAACATGCGCCAAATGTGTCTTTAGCACGTTTACACTGGCACGTGTTTGATACGCACTGACTTACGGGCTGACGTAGCGGTCGTACGAAATTTCTACAATAATTTTTTTAATAAAAAAAAAAGTCAGATTGCCTGTAAGGATGCCCCAGGATGTTTTGGGTCAATTTTTGGGTCCGAGAAATTTATAAAGTGAAATTTTCTTTTTTTGGATTTATTATATTAACAATAAATTAGAGTTTAGTTCCAGAAAAGGAAGGCGTTCTGAATCCAATTTCGAATAAATTTTCATACTTCAGACATCAAATGATAGAGATACTTCAAGTTTTTGTGTCTCGAGTCTCATGTTCAGTGTTCAGGATCGCATGATAGTTACTCAAGGTTTTAATACATTTTGAAACCATTTTTGAGTAAATTTTCGTGCAACGAACTTGTCATAAGGGAGATACATGAGGTTCTTATGTCTCAGCGATCGGTTTAGTGTTCAGTGATGCACGATAATCAATCTAATAAGATTTTTTCTTTACAAAAGTCTCAAATAAAGTTTTCAGATAATATCTTCAGCATGAGTGTGCGACAATGAGATTGTGCATTCGAGTATTTGCATTTATTGATGTTACATTGTCACATACCTTATGCCCATCAAGAATATGAGGATAACATAAAAATGTACTCCTTGTGTTTGTGGGTTTTTTGAATGTTGATGAGGATGTAGTCACCAAAGTGGCCTTTTAAGTTAACATTTTTAATTATTCTGCTTGCATGTTGCGGGATGTCTCTGATTTTATGTTTGGTTATTCTGCCCGAAGGTGTTAGCCTTATATAAAATTTTGAGATGTGCATAAAGGCATTAGATGGAGGAAAGTTGTTGCTTAAGTGATCTATTCGCCCAAAGGTGGTAATGTCATAAGAGTTGATAGTTTGTACTTTGATCGCTTTTATGTGGAGGTCTAATTGCATATATTATGTATTCAGCTCAAAGGTGCTTCATAATATTTGTGATCGGATTTTCGGCAAAGATAATATTTAATGGCTTTGAGTATCACTGATATCCTACATTTGTGCTGATTTAAACATTATCATTTTATAGTCACCTTTTCAGTTAATAAAATTAGTGTCACCATTAAAACCTTGACCGATTTCTATACAAAGAAGTGGACAAAGGATGTATTGAATGTTATGGAGATAGTTGAGGTTAATATGGCCATATGGACTGATAGGCCATCTCTACCTACATCTATAAGCTTGAAAGCACATAAAACAACCTATGAAACCTAGGATCGGTCTAACATACTATTTCTTATGACCATTAAGAAATCCATACCTGATCATCTACTTAATGGACTTCCGGACACAAACATAGTGAAGGAGTTTTTTTGGGAATGTCTCCCAGAGGTATACAGTCTCGCCGAATGTTAAGAAAAATGCCTTGATAAAAAAATTATTCTCCACGAGGTATACAGAAGAAGGAAGAGTAATGGAGTACATATCAAGAATGATCCATCTTTAAAATAGAATGAAGATGTTGAATATTGCTCTTCCTGATGTCTTTATAATTCACTAGACTCTGAATACACTCCTTCTAGAGTTTAGCAATCTGGTGATGGCATATTATTCATTCGATAAGGAATGGAACTTCAATGCTTTGATTGCCTATTACGTTGCTGAGGAGGAAAAACTCAAGCTTGCTACTCCTATAGCCCTTGAAGTAACCAAAGGGAAGGTAAAGATGAAGTCCACTAAGATCAAAGGTAAAAAGAATAAATTTTCTACACTTACTGATGCTGGTCAATCCAGTGCTAATAAAGGTCCATATAATATAAAGAAACCAACAGTATGAGGCCTAAAAAGAAAGACTATGACCATCAGATAACTCCTTAGCTTATCAATTTATGAATCTGATCTGTGATAGTCACATTAAGTACTTGGTGGTTATATAGTGGAGTATTTGATCAAGGTGTTTCCACAATACAAGGGTTCATATCCAGGATAAATCCAAATAAAGGGAAGGAGGAACTGATGATTGACAACAATGAAGAAGTGGAATAAATATCTGTAGGGGAATGTATGAGCTAAACCTTGATACAAGGTTCATTTTGGTTTTTTACATGACACATTTTATATGTGATATTTGGATTAATTTTGAAAAAAGAAGGTTGGCGTTTTGTACTTAATGCTTTTATTATATAGTTGGTGTTTAATGCAAAACATAATGGTACAATTTTCTTGTCATATGGTTTGTATAGAATGTATCTTACCCCAAATTAGATATATGCTTTTTTGTATCTTGCTAAACAAGTTATGAAATGAAGAACCCTGATGAATAAAAGGTCATACATGGTATGGCATAAAAGTTTAAACCACATTTCCAAAACTAGGGTTGAGAGATTGATCAAGGAAAGCATTCTCTCAATTCTAGATTATGATGATCTGAGAACATGTGCTAACTGTTGCAGAGCTAAGTTAAATAATAAGGAAGAAGGGTTAACTCGTGTTTCTGACTTGTTAAGTCTGATACATACGGGTATCAGAAGACCTTATATGATTGCATTGTGCAATTTTAAATGTGGAGAAGAATATCATGGAAAACATGGTGTTTTAGGACTTGAAAAGGTCCGTTTGTTAGATATATGGAATCAGTTGGAATAGTGACCCAGTTCACTATACTAGGTAGTTCTGAGCAAAATAGTATGTTGCTAAAAGGCATAATTGCACCCTAAAGGAAGTTGACGCGGAATAGGGTTGTTCTACCTGATTATCTAGAAGTGTAGGAACTCACTCTTACACACATTCATGTGTGGGGCTGTCTTATTGAGGTAGTATAATCCTTATAAAGGAAATTTGCATGCTTGTTCCGCTCATTGCTATTTAGTAAGATATTTTGATCACTCTAAAGGCTACAGATCTTACTGTAGAGAAGGAGGGACCATAATAGTGGAATCACAAACAACTAAGTTTTTGGAATATGATCTCTATGATGATGGTGGGATCTTTGACTCTTTGGATGATAGTAGGGTGGATACTATAGTTATTATGTACTGTCACTCATACAGTTAGATTTGGTGGATCTAGGTCTTTGTACCATGCTTGTACAACAACAGGAACCCATACCTATACACACAGAGGTTCCTAGGAGTACAAGATCTAATACAGTTATGAAGATCCCTTAGAGTGAGAGGACCTGTTATCCCATCTGATTACATATTTTATTAGGTGAATAGGACTATAATATTAGACATGTTATGAATCCAGTTACTTTTACAGAAGTTGTTTCTGAACCCAATGCGAAATTATGGTTGGCTGCAATGACTGATGAGATGCAAGTCATGAAGCATAGTAAGGTTTGAGAGATAGTTAATTTTGCAACGGAATTGCAAATTCGTCAGTTATAAATGAAGTTTAAAGACCTAAAGGATTTTGGGATAAAGTTTAGTGGTTTATGGGCTCGCTCAATTGTCTGATGGTTCACTCAGGGAGAAAGGTTGACTATAATGTTGCCTTTTCTCCCATATCCTTATAAGATACATTTTGAGTGATTGTGTCAATTGTAGCTCATGATAATATATAGTTACATCAGATGGCTGTCAAAATCGCTTTTCTGAATAAAGACCTTTATAAAGGGGTCTATATGGTACAAGCTGAAGGATTTCAGGATCCAGATGGAACTGACATAGTTTATGCGTTATACAGATTAATATATGATTTACATCAAACCTCCCGAAAGTGATACCTTACATTTGATAAGGTTTGACTTCTTTTGACTTCATGGAAAATAAAGTTAAAAAGATGCTTGTACTATAAGATCAGGAGGAGCAAAGTTATCTTCCTATTATTGCATGTGGATGATATATTGCTCACGTCAAATTACTTGACCATATTGTATAAGGTTAAGCAACGTTTGGTCGAAAACTTTGACATAGAGAACCTTGGTGTAACATCTTTTGTCCTAGGTATTCAGATTCACCGGAACAGATCTTAACACTCATCATACCTCTCATAAAGTACATACATTGAGTATATGTTTCAAAGATTTAATATGATTAACTATAAACTTATTTTAGCACATATCTCTCATAGTGAGAGATAATCTTTGGCATCATATCCAAAGAATAAAGTAAAGAGAAAGGTTATGGGGAACGTTTCGTATCCTAGTATAGTTGATAGTCTGATGTATGCTCGGGTAAGTACTAGGCGGGACATTGCATTTACTGTATTTGGTCAATATCTGATTAACTCAGGTGTAGACCATTGAAATGCAGTCAAGCGAGTGTTGAGATAATTAAAAGAATCAAGGATTATATGTTGACATATAAAAAATTCAACAGACTAAACCTCGTAAGAAATTCAGATTCAAATTAAGCTATGTGTCCGTATGATCAAAAGTTTACTTAAGGTTACAATTTTTTTTAAGTTAGCAAATGGTACGATGTCATGGAAGAGTGTCAAATAGACACGGGTGATTTCCTTGACCATACATGCAGACTGCATGCTATAAGGCTGCTTCATAGACTATTTAGCTCAGAAATTTGATTTCTGAGTTGTTTGTGGTTGATTCAGTGGCTAGACCCATTCGATTGCAATGTGATAATCAAGCTGTTTTGTTGTTTAATAATAACATTAAATATCACAGGTTCTTAACATTTTGAGGTCAAATATTTGACCATGAGGTAGTTGATACGAAAAGGTGACATTAAGGTTTGGAGCATTTAAGGACTGAGGAACTATAAGTCAATCCTTTAACTAAAGGACTTCACCCACTTGTGTTTGAAATACAAGTATACAGTATGGGTATTTTAAAGTCCTTAGACACTGTTATTTAAAGGATCGTTATGTTTGCTGCATGTGCATTTGTACATTTATACATTTGATGTGTTATGATGGTATGATGGTTCATCGATAAAGATAATCATCATTTATCCTCAGTAATATATGTTATCATACATTGTCATCATATGTATGAAAGTCTTAAGATTTGTATCAATCTTAAGCATTTAAAGGTCATTGAGCATATATACAGATTGACCTTAAGCCTATATCATTTAGACGCATACAGTTTTATATAAATATCCTTAAAGTTTCACAGGACATGGGGGATATAAGTTTTAATCTCATAAAGGTTCTCTAATGCAGTTTAGCATTCACTTGGAGAATATAAACGTTTCCTCTTATGCAGTTTGGCATTTAGTGAGAGGAAACAAGTTTTTTTCTAATGCTATTTAGCATTCGGTGAGAGAAAATAAGATTTCTGTAATGCAGTTTAGCATAAAGGTGGAGAAATCGAGATCTACAAACGAAGATGATATAATTTAAATAATAAAAATATCGTCCTAGTTTGTCACACTCTATTTTTCCATTAATGTTAGTGAGATATTAGATACACGTGATTGAATTAGATTTGTGTCGTATATGACACATACATTTGATACTTTTTGGTATTGAAAGTCTTGCAGGACGGAATGATAGACTTTCGTTATCTTTGAATCAAATGTTTTGTTTTTAAACTTAGTCGACAAATATAGTAGCGTAGCTTAACCAAGTTTTTAAACTATTTTCAATTAGAGTCAATATCGCAATTAAGTATTGTCCAAGGAGGAGAATGTTGGATATTTTTTACTTCACCCATAAAGTTGGACAATATTTAATTGCAGTTTTTGGTTTTTCAAATAACTTATCAGTTAAGTTATGTAATTTGATCCGAATAAAGATAATAAAGTGACCCAATAAATAAACTAAATCAATGGGTCAAAATCTGGGTGAAAAACGAATTATGATCAATACGGACTAGATCTATATCGAGCCTATGATGGGGAAAAACCTTATATGGAAGTTGTATATAAATGTTAAGATCTCTTACAATTGTTTATGCCATTTGTAAGCATAAAGATTCTCTGATTCGTTAAGAGAGCTAATATTTTGATAAAACTGTAGAAAGACGTTAATCACATCCCTGTGAGCGATTCCCGTAAAGACAACAGTAAATTCGTGTCTATTTCAATTTCAAAAAGCTCATTTGAAGTTATGGATCCAAAATCAAGTATTTTTCACATTTTTCATTTATTGCCCTTTCATGCTCGATACGAGCGTATTGCATTAAAAATATTAAATTTTAAATTAGATATTTTAAGATATTAAAATTTAAGTTATATTTTATTATAAATATTGAGGTCTCAATTGCACCGCCTTAAAGGCGACCCGCTGAGATCGAAACAGACCACACATCCTGATTTCATTTCAGACTTCAATCAGTGGTTATTAATCCAATCCGACCTAGTATCTCGAAACCTGATATATTGTTCTACTGTACTAGTGGGGCCCCTCTCCGTATGCAGGACCTGACTATACTTACAAGTGTATAAGAAGCTACGAGGTTACGTTTTTAACGACCAAGTTAAGAAGCTTACAGATGAAACATAATTTAAGGTAATGAACTTTGTCCTGTAAATACCCATAAAATCCTACGTTGAAACACCCACTGTACCCTCTGTACTGCAATCTCCGTTCAATTTGAGCTCAAAGCTCGTTTGTTAAACTCTTATCTGTCGCCTTGGTTCCTGGCATATTCTTATCTCCGCGAATGGCCCTCAGTTTATTGGCACGTGACGTGTCAGACCTATGTCTTGGGAAACCAGCGTTAAGGTCCCTGTCTGTTTGTGGAACCATCGCCGGCGCTTTGTGGGGTCTGAAGAGATTCGGTGAACCATTCTTGAGTGTGTGGAATTGTGACCATCGCTATCGTAGCTCGGTGAGATCGAACGTTAACGGTGATGTTGATGAATGTCGATGCATTGGGAAGGTCTCGCTGGTGGATGTTATATGCTTCTTATCCAAAGAAGAAAATCTGAAGAACCCATCAACTGCTTTCCAAGAACCCGTCTCAGTGCTTGTTCCCAAGGTCCACGGCCTTCTGAGGCACTTGGAGCCTCATGCCAGGTATGTGATTTTGGGACGCTTAAAAAGGGTCCTTCTCTGTCTCTGTCTCTTTCTCTTTCTCTCCTTTTCTGTTTTTGTTGAAATCATGGCGTTTTGGTTTTACATTTGACTGCTGGTAATCCCATCTCGTATTCTTTGATTTGCGCAAATATTGTTGTTTTTTCATTTCTGTAGCTAATATTACAAGTTTTATTGGTTTGGCAGCTTGTTGGTAGCTAATATTACAAGTTTTATTGGTTTGGCAGCTTGTTGGAGGCTATTGATCTCATACTTGCAGGGGCACAGATTTTAGTGATACCAATCCACAGCCCCTTCTCGAGGAAAAAGCCGACTCATAAGCCTCCCTCCATCTCCACTGTTCATAACAACAGGGAATACTGTTGTCTTACTCATGAAGATATTGTCCGATACCTCCTCAATTTCATAGGCCTCTTCTCTCCGATCTCCAGCTACACTATTGAGTCCCTCGCCATCATTGACGCCGAATCCGTCTTGGCTGTCTACTGCCATGATCCTGCTTCCTCTGTATTGCCTTTGATATCCGAGTCCGTGGTTAAGCAGACTTCTGTTGCCATTCTTGACTTGGGAGGGAAGTTGATTGGTGAAATTTCGCCGATGATATTGAATTCATGTGACGAGTCGGTGGCTGCTGCGATTGCAACACTCACTGCTGGGGATTTTATGGCTTATATTGATTGTGGCGGCCCCCCTGAAGACCTGGTGAGGTTGGTGAAGAAAAGGCTGGAAGACGGGAACTTTGAGGCAGCTATAGAGTTGGTGGATTACAAATCAGGGATCTCATCGCCATCCACGTATTCATGCTCTTCTTCAGATGAAGAGTTCGGAAACGCCAGGAGTAACGGTGCAAAGTTTAGTGGAAATTCAATGCGACCAGTGAGGAGTCCTGCCGATCCTATTGTGTGCTATCCATGGAGCTCACTAGTTGCTGTCATGATTCAGGCACTCTCTCATCGCGTGAGTTATGTGTGGGTTGTAAAAGAGGACGGCACTTTGATTGGAGTTGTTACCTTTGCAGGAATAATACAAGTTTTCCGGGATCGTCTGAAATCAATGTCCTAGCGCTCAACAAGATGGAGAGACATGCTTCGATGCCAAACTATATGTGATTCTGTTACCTCTTGCTAATGGCTTGGTTTCTTATGCATGTATCCGCAAAAGATTCAATCTTGTCATTTGCCATAATTTGCTTGTGAACTGGTGCTTGAAACACAAAAATGTTCTTCAGAGACATTTGCTTCCTTCTACCAGACAAGACATAACAATCATCTGTTCCTGGAATTAAACATATACTTTTTCACTATCAAAATCATTATTTGTTCTCCATTGATCAAGTTAAGGTATAGTGTAGATGGCGTAGGCTTTAATTGACATGATAACTGAGACGTTCGCTCAAAGTACAGTAGTGGTCACCAAGAATGAAACTTTCGTTTCTCTCCTATTACTTCTGAACGGATATAAGCTGCTGGCAAACAGAACTGGGGAGAATGATTACGCGGACCAAGGACTTATACAAGTGATGGGATAACATCTCTTTCCTCAGTATAGAAACCGGTTATTAAGCTCAGAGACACAAGACGACAAAGCTTTTCGTAACTGGAGATTCTCGGAGTCCATTTCCAGTGCATCTTCATATAGCCTCTTCGCCTGTTTTAGTAACTTCACCTTTTCCTTACTGTTAGATGGCCGTAAGCGAGATCTTTGCTGCAATGCTACTCCCCATCTAAATAAAGCTGCATTTTGCACTTATTAGAATTGCCAGTAACCTCCAAATTTGTAATACAGAAAGAAGACACACACACACACATATGTGTCAAAGCCAAATAAGAAGTTACAAAGTTGCCTGGACTTGCAAGTGAGAAAAAAGTTACATTTATTCAATTGCAGCCAGATTTCAAAGTGTTTAGATAGATGACGCACATCTTTCATCTATTTGCACGGTAACCATTTATCCATAATACGACCTAGATTCCAAGATTCATGTCGTGGTATCTGAGCATCAAACATCAATGACACAATCTTTAGGTGTAATACTATCATTGTCCCTACTTCTCAAGAAACAAAACTTACCATCTGGAGCATAAACATTTCCTTTAGACAACATGGCATCAAATTTATCAATTGCAGCCAAGAAAACTTTGTCAGCATCCAAAGAAGCTTCCTGAAATCAAGAGACGTCAGAAGATTCAGAAAATTTTGAAATCAAAAGTAAGATTGCCAGAGCAATATCCATGACCCACATTAGTTACCAAACTACACTAACCCCACGGCTCATAAATGAGTTTTGAGCAATACTAGCCGAACCAATGATAAATCATAAATTTGTCAAGGGTGAATACTTACCGGTCCAATATCTGCTATCAACTGTGCTCGAAAGGATAGAGCAAGGCCCCAGTTGTACAAGGCTCTAATGTCATTTCCATCAATTGTTAATGCCAGCCTATAGCTTCTGCCTGCCTCCACAAGAAGTTCTTCACATTCTTCACACACACTCGCAAGGTTAGCTGCAATTTGGTCTTTATTTATTATTTGATCATGTGCACGTCTAAGATTTCTAGCCTGATTATCAACAGATAAGAGGCTTCTTTTTGAAAGAAGAGTTCTCAACTCACGACTAATCTTTAATTTCAGTTCTCCATGAAGAAGATATGTGTTTCCCAACTGACCAACAGCCAATAAACTCATGGGCTTCATGGCTATGGCTTTGGTAAGTAAGTCGGCAGTCTTCTGTAGCATGATCTCTGCAGGTTCATCATCATGTCTGCCTTTTATACACTCCTTGGCTTGCTTCAGGAGGTTACTTGCTTGCGTAAGATACTTATCAAATACAACGTCATCTGAAAAGGCTGAAGAAGAAGATGCACCAATTCCGTCCTCGAGAATAGACTGATCATTAGCTAAATGCAAATCATCATTTTCCCTATTTTTTCCAAATTGGGATGTGTAAGTCTCATCAACACTCATCTTCCTACTGCAAGAAGACCTGTACTTTCTGCTGTCAAACATCTGCTGATGCACAAAACAAGCATCTGTTTCTGAACTTTTCAATCTGACACTAAAATCAACAGCGTCAAGCATATTATCATCAGATCTCCATCCTTCACTTTCATGGTCTTGGTCCATCTTCCAAGAAGCATGGTTATTATTCACGAACTGCAACCTATTACTTTGGTAGTAATACGCTTCGCTATTGACAAATCTTTTTGCATTTCCAACTACCACGTTGGAGTTTACATTTGGATCCTTAGAACCTACTTCAGTTCTTCTTTTGCTATCCCAATGCAAAGCAGATTTATCAGACGAACTTTGGGATTGAAAAAAAATTTTATTTCTGTTATCATCAATGACACCAATAGTTTCTTCTTTGATAGGTGAGGTGGAGATACTTCCTTCAGTTTGTTCACTGCCTGTGCCGTCAGCGTTCCCTTGCCTAAAATTAGCTCTCTCTTTTACTTTATTAGGTTTTGAATCAACTGTTTTCTTTCCAAACAAATTTGCAAAAATTTGCAACAACTCAAACCCAACTTCACCAGTCTCCTTACTCTTCCTACTCGCTGGCTTCAGATTCTCAACCAAAGCATTGTTTGCGGTTCCAACAGTATCAATAGTAGCCTCAGTAACATATCTAGCATTCTGAGCCGATAACTTTATAGATTCAATAACATTAAAGTAATTTTCCAAATCGCCCAATACAATTTCTTTAGTATTTATAGCTCTTTGTATATCATTCATCAAAATATTGACTTTATCATCAAAACTATCAAAAAAATCCACCAAATTCTTCATCCTATCGCTATGACCCCTAAAAATTTCATCACTTTCCTTATTCTTACTTGCATTCACAGTAAGCTCACTGAAACTCCCACCCTGTACGAACCCAAATGAAAAACCAATGGCAAAAACCAATACAGTAGCAGGAAATATTACAATTGACGAGACTCTAACCCTAGAAATGGCAAGAGCACAGAAAACCCCCAATAAGAAGATAAAGACATATTTTTTGTCATCAATTCCAATAGAAACCAGAAAATCACGCAGCAAACTCGACTCACCAAAGTTGGCCCAGTTGCCAGCAACTTGCAACTCGTCCCAGCCACCATAACCAAGTGTATCAGAACTGTGAGACGCTTGGATGGCAGAGAACTTTGGGGGTTCAGAAGGGCACAAAGAGGTTGGCCGGAAAATGTGATAAAGTTTGCAGCTTTCACGAGAAAGTGATGGAAAGTGGAAGAGATAATTAGAGTTAAAGAAGAAGGGATTTGAATTATTAATTGGATTTACAGAAATTAGGGGTTTCATGATCATTGGTTTGAAATGGAAGTGAGCAATAGATGAAACTCAACATTGGCAAGAGGATGAAGAGAAAGCAACCAATGGGCTATACTTTGGGCTGCAAGGTAGCACATACGACGCCGGTTCTCTGTTTGTGTAAGCTTTGTGAGTGAAACAAATGACGTGTCGCTTGATTAAGAACCAGTTCCTGTCAAACGTTATGAATACCATACCGTATTGGCATCGAATTTAATTAAGAGTTAATATTGGATATCATTTTGAATAATTTTTAATTTTATAAAATAATCTTTAATTTTTTAAATTACAAAAATAGTCATTTAATATATTGTATATTGTATAATTTATAATTTATAATTTTACATACCCTACTTTCAAAAATCATAATAATAAAATTTAAAATAACAAAAATTTATTTATTTTTATTAAATCAATCTTAATTAATATATTTAATTGGGACTAAAAGACTTTTTTAAGTTTAGTATAGAACTATATTGTTAAATATTCTTAAAATAAATGAGGTGTATTCTCATTCCTTAGACAAAAAGTTAATTAGTCATAAATTAAACTCATAAATAAATTATTACTTAATTTTAAATCATTAAATAATTTAAAATATAATAAAAGAAAATATATTCGAAAGCTCAATTTAATTTTGATAGATATAAAAAAAGAAACTAAGTTTAATATATATGTGATTTAATTTTGATACATATAACCCAAAAAAAGAAATGTGTAATGTGTAATACATATGTGCTTGGGATATTCGTTGATGTTTGACATCTTTTATATTTGGCAGCCACCTCACTTTTCCATAATAATAGTAAGTGGATTAGACGTGAAGTGAAGAAAGGGCTATCTCTGTCATTTATCGTAAAAGAAATGTGAGATAGCACAACATTATGAATGTCATATTCACATTATGAGTTTGCTTTTTTAAATTGTAAGGCACTATATACTGAAGACTGAATTTCAGAAGTTGTTCGTGGTATAAAAAAATTAAAAACTTATCTTCTTTTTTTTCCTAAAATAAGGTATGATATTTTCTTCATGTTGAGTAGGAATACTACCACCTTCAATATTTCTGACCACCAACAAAATAACTTTCACTAACAATTTTGTAATTCAATATTTGCTTTGTATCTTTCTTATACTGATAATTTTTAAGCAAAGTCTTTATTTATCATTTCACATCATAACTCACTTTTTTACAAGGCGCCAAATCACCTTTAACTTCAGCTAAATATTTTTTTTAATATGGTGATTCCTTTAACATTCAAATGCTTGTTACAATACACATAAATGGTATGGTTCTTCATTCCGGAAACATCAATCCAGTATGAGCCCAAGCTATACAATTGAATCTCCATAAAGTGGATGAATTATCAGGAGTACTTGGACTTTCTTCCATTTACATTTAAAAATAAATGAAGATATATATCAAAATTAACTTAATAACTTCATATGAAAATAAAGTTATGTAATAAAAAAGGAAATAGATCAATAATAATTTATTAATAACTCACGTTTCTTTCTTAACCCAAACATCAAATATGCATATTGATTGCTAAACTTTCTGAACTATAACTCATTTTATTTAATTACATAATTCAAACATAAGATCACAACTATAAACTATTTTGCATAATTATATAATTCAAAAATAAACTCACAACTCTAACTTATTTTGTATGATTATATAATTCAATCATAAACTCACAAGTCATAACTATAACTCATTTTGTGTTATTACATAATTCAACTATAAACTCACATCTATAATTCAAATTTTTATAATCACATAATTTAACCATAAATTTACAAGTATAACTCATTTTGTATGTTTACATAATTAAAACATTAACTCACAAGTATAACCTATTTTGTATAATTATTAAATTCAAACATAAACTCCTAAATATAACATATTTTGTATGATTATTGATTGAATGATTAAATAATTCAATTATACACATAGACTTGTAACTATAATTCAATTTGTACAATTGCTAATCATGTAATTCAACCATAAATTAGTTAATCCATTATGATGATTACAAAATTGAATTTATAACATATAACGTAATTTACAATATAAACTAACCTTTTATTCAAATTTCAATGCTTTTGAATCTCAAATTTCAAAACAGAACAACCTCAAATTCATAATCCAATTCTAAATTTTAAATAACAAATGAATAACTTCAAACTTAAATTCATAATCCAATTCGAAATTCTGGTTCCCAATCATCACAAGATATCAGATAAACAACCAATTTTAATTTTCAAGTGAACAATCATGATAATTTTTATGAACAGCACAAATTCAAACTTCCATTTCACTATTCCATAATCACAAATTCACAAATCACAAGCCATACATGATGGATGATATACCACATCCATAAGTCCACAAGCCTACATCACAAGCAATCACACATACACACACTATTCCATACACACACATACTAGCAAAATGCAACCTTAGCTTAAGCTCATAAGTAATGAGTGACAAGTCACAAGATTTACAACACTACAAATCTTAGCTTAAGCTCACAAGTAATAAGTAACAAGTCATAAGACTTAAAACAATGCAATTTTAGAGCATAACACAACACAAAAGGGTGATGACTGACGGTGAATGGTGAATGGCAAGGGATGGTGGGGCTGGCAAATGATTGGTGTGACTAGCGAATGGTTAGTGTTACTGGAGACTGGCATATAGCGATGGCTAGTGTGACTAATGATAGATGTCAATGGCAAGATTGGAGGAAGGATGGTGGAATGGAGAGAGGAGCTCAAGCAACGAGGGAGAGGACTACGGAGGAGAGGAATAGACGAGTAGCTGTAGTGGGCCAGTAGTAAATGGATTTATGAAAAAAATGAATAGTTTTCTTGTTAGGGTTTTATTTATTTATATCATTGTACAAAATGTATAACCTTATGCTTAATAGAACAAGCAGTTCTATATATCCAGTTTACCTTGACCATATCGATCTTTTGGAGGATTGAGTTTTTGAGGAATCAAGTTTGATAGATAAGAGTGACTTGGAGGATAATCTTAGATAGAAAAGTATTAACATGCCACTTAGTGCAATAAATTTGAATGATGATTACTCTGCCAAAAATAAGTTCTAAAAACCTAGGCTAACCTACTTGCAAGTATACAAGATTTTTGTAGTTGAATACCCAAGGTCATCTCTCCAGGAGGTAAAATTGGTTTACTCAAATTAATCTTGAATAAAAATAAAAATAGATGCAATTCTAGACACTTTCACCTGATTTGTTGAGTAAAAGGTTTTAAAGAAAATAAAGAAATTTGATTAAAAAGTAACCTGATTTAAATGGAAGCAAAAAAAAAATTGACCAATCGGTGTGGAAAACTTTTGAGAATTAATTTCACTAATTTAATCTCCTATGTATGACTAAAGTGAAGTAATTGGATAATTGTCTTACTACAATTAACAGTTCGATTTTAAAATCAATTTAAATAACAAATTAATCTAACTTTTGTATTCGACAAGTTTATCGTCCAAATTAATTATTAAATGCAACTAATAATCACACACTTAAGTTAATATATTTCTAATTCATAACATAAACGTCTATAGTTTCTTGTTCTATATTAAACTTATTCTCTAAATCCTTCGTTTAATACCAAAATTGTAGCACCCCCTTACCGTAGGGTATACACCGGGACGCCCGTAGGTCATTCCGATACATACTCTACGATAAGGGTGCACTACGAACGATCACTAATATACTTCACATGGCATCATAATTATAAAGCATCAATATGAAAATCACTAATTTTTGAAACCATAAAATATTTCTCATTCCATGCAGTCATTTACATCTCTTTCAGATTGTCACTATCTGAACATTACTACAAAAGACATCTATTACAGAAGCCTAACTAGGTCATCCCCAAAAATCCCAACTGACCGACCTGTGAGCCATGACTTCTCTTGCCAACACGATCTACAAGGCAGGAAAAGTCTTTCTGGAGCTAGGAGTCTACTCTCTCGGTCCTGAAAAATAATTTGCAATTTTGGGCGAGTTTGCGAACTCAGTGAGGAACCATCATCGATGGTTCACCCAATTCTTGCATAGCCAAGTAATATACAGATTATTGCACAATAAAACATTCAGAAATATCACAAGATTAGTATCACACAAGTAC
>JANVCQ010000002.1:37031626-37062427 GCA_025531925.1 Erythroxylum plowmanianum
ATCTTACTTGCCATTCCCTCGATAAACATATACCGACGACAAACTCTCCGTCGTTATTTCCGTCGTAAAAATGCGACAAAATATTTTGGTCGGCATTTTTAGCTGCGGAGAGTTCACCGACCGATTTTCACCCCACCAAATTCCGTCGGTGATTAACTTCAGCGACGGAAATACGTTATTTACCGACGAAAATTTCCGTCAGAAATCAACTGATTTCTTGTAGTGGTGTAAACATGTATGTATTGCATAATATAGAAGAGTAATTAGAACGAAAACATCCATACATTGCCAGGACGTTAAGGAAATAGCTATCTAGAGCATACTATGAGTAACTTAAATGGTCTCATATTGATTTATTGTTTTGTTTAAATTTTGTATTGAATTATTATGTGATGTGAATATGTTGATTTCAGATATTGAATGTCGGAGGTGTTTGATGCATGAATAATATATTGGAAGGCTCATTGTATATGAATTTGACAGAATATGTAATACTCAACTTAATTGTTGAATGTTAGACTAAGGTCC
This sequence comes from Erythroxylum plowmanianum, assembly GCA_025531925.1. Taxonomy (NCBI): domain Eukaryota; kingdom Viridiplantae; phylum Streptophyta; class Magnoliopsida; order Malpighiales; family Erythroxylaceae; genus Erythroxylum; species Erythroxylum plowmanianum. Next base: position 37,032,155 of record JANVCQ010000002.1, read on the forward strand.
GATGGTGAATGTGAATGCAAAAAAAAAAAAATTGAGCACAAGTGAATGATTGAATACATATGATTTATTTCACTACATGAATGCATGATAACATAAAGACAGTTATGACCGAAGTCACCAGTGAAAAAGGGTTTAAAGCTTAAAATATGTTAAGAGCCTTTAGCTCACTATGTATAATGAGCTTTGTATCCTCAACGGATAAATGATAGTTATTAATGAGCCCAGAATTCAAAATAGATACGGGACATTTAAAAAGGCACTTGGTCACAATAAATTGATAAATGAAAGTGAGTCTCATGAACATTGCACATACAATTTAATATGCATTATATAAATGATGGAATTGAATTGTATGAACCATTATGAATGTAAAAGGTGAATAAGTGAACCAAGTGTTATATGGTGCTTTTTGATACTTAGTGAAAGATGTGCATTATGTGATGCCATAAATTGTTTGTGAACATGAAACATGAACTATATATGTTATGTGTTATGAGTGAGCCATCAATGATGGGTAGCTCACTGAGTTCGTAACACTTATCAAAATTGCAACGTTGACTTTGCATATGTGAGAGAGTGGGCTTAGCTTTTAAGACAACTTAGAAGAGATCTAGTAATGCTTTTAGATAGAAGATATGACTTAAAGGTCAGTCAGCTGTGACTGAAAGATTTAAATAGAATTTTGTATAGTTCCTCATTTATGTAGCATGTAACATATGGCATATTTTGTAATAGAGTTGTAGACTCTAATAGTTCTTTAATATTGTGTATAAGGATGAAGCATGTAATGCTACAATGTATATTTGGTTTTATGAAATGAAAATAAGGAATTGGAATATTGTGATATTTATGTTTTAATAATGATGCCATTTAAAGTGAATGTGACTGCTCAAGGGCACTGCTTCCATCGGGCATATGCTCGAATGTTTGAAGGACGTACGGGCACAAATATTTGATGGGAGTGGGGTGCTATACTAATGCCAAGCCCGGTTTTGAGAAAGAATATAGTTATAATTTGAGATATCTACTAGTATAAGAAGCTAGAGTTAATCATTGAATCGAGATAAATTAGTATAAGAAACTAGAATTAATCATTGAATCAAGATAAATCCAAGCATGTGTAAATATTTAGGGGGATTCTACATCTAGATCTTCATTATTTATTAGTTGTCTTATTTTTTACTATTGCTTAAGTTAGTTCTTCCTTTATTAGTTATTTTTTTCTTTTTAAAACTCATCATTCATTTTGTTATATTAGATAATAGAAAGGCAATTAATGCTAGTAACTATAGTCCTTATACGATTGAAATCCATACTCTCATAAGCTATGTTATATGATGATAAGTATATGTGACTAGGTGATTTCTAACACATGCTCATGCACATGCAGACTAGGTGATTTCTAATACATGCGCGTGTGCATGCACGCACATGCACACGCATACACACACGCGCACATACACACACACACACATACATACATAAATACATATCATATCATATCACATCATTAATGGTAGAGTATCGAGATCACCAGCTTAATTAACATCAAAATAAGCTTTTAATACAAAAAAATGAAGGTCATAAAATAATGTTCCTTTAAAATAATGAATGATGTGTAAGCCAACAAAATAATAATGAGTAGTTAGAGATGTAAAGCAAAGATGAATTGAATAACAATATGGATTATATAAGAAAATTTAAGTTGAGTGACTATAAGATAAATAAGAACGTCAACCAATTGTTGAAAGAAAGCCACACTAAGAAAATTACTACCACTAATAGAATAATAGGCATTAGACTCCATAAAAGTGTGTATATTTTTAGAATTTACGAGACTTGCATGAAAAATAACCTGTAGCTTACTTTACTTGAGTCAAGTAATATCTAACCTAGTCGGATTAGACTTTAAGGCTAGAGAAGAAATTAAGGAGCCTTAAATCCTTCATATCAAATTTCAAGTGAAGGGTTTGAGATCAATGATATCTTAAAAATCATCACCAATATTAAAAAAGAAGTAGAATATATCCTCAAGTAATCTTACAAAGAAATATTGCATGATCATAAGGACTATATTTCAAAACAAGTTGAGAGAGATTATTATTGAACTTAGAAAATCAATATTGTGGTGCTTAATTAACGTTATACAAAGCCTTCATAGTCAAAAAACCATTAGGTGGATAAGTATTCTCATAAGAAAGTTGCACTTATACCTCTTTAGATGAATCACTATTTAGAAATGCATTCTTATCATTCAGTTGAAACAACTTGTACTGCTTTTTAGTGACAATGCCCGTTGCGCATTGTTTGATCGACCTCTCTTCTATCTATAAGCAAGCATCCTGTTGGGAGATTAGGCGGAAATGGAAAAAGCTGCTCAAAAGCTTGACTGGTATTAGAAAAAGTCCTTTCCCCTTTCTTTGTTATTAGTAAAAAGCTTTTGCTTACTAGTCTAAGTGGTAAGGTAGGGCATTCATAGATGAGAGACTTTAGGAAAGTGGGTCGATAAAACTTTAGAAAACAGTAAGATAAGCTATTAAAGCAAAAAGAAATCATATTTTGATGTCATATTCATATGTAAAGCCTTTAGGATGAGTTAGGCTTTCTGTCATTCAATAGAACCATCTATACGACACTTGAATTTATAAAATTATTTACAAACAACTATCAATTTTTTAAGTCAACCAAATCCCACGTATATTGAACAATAAGTGCTTGAAGCTCTTCTCACATATCTTTCTATCATAAATGATTATAACTAATCTTGTGGTATTTGAGAAGTTGATAAAGTGTAGTGGTAGAATAAGGATTGACTTATGTTGGTAAATCGGCAAAATTTATGAGAAAGTGAAGTAAATGAAGCATAAAAAATTAGAATTAGAGTTTCAATAAAGGAGATTATTCAAAAGAGGTCTAAGGTTGTCCACACCAAAAAATCCATCACCTACACAATTTTATTAGGAAAAAGAGGAATGATGAGATTATAAAGAAGAGATATAGTAGGTTTGTCAATTTAGAAGAAAAAAAATAGTTAAGAACATTTTATATTCTCAAATATTATCACGAAGAAAATTCTAAAAATATTTAGAAAGAGGAACCCAACAAAATAACCATTATATTAAATATTATATCTTAGAAAGCAACAAATTTGTATTCTTAGCTTTAATTTATTATATTTATGAGGTTGAAGAAGAATGAAGTAGGCACTATCAAATATTTAAACATATGGCATTTTAGAGAAACATTACCAATGACTAATGAAGGAGTGAAATTAGTTGTGTAGAAACCATTAAGAATAACTTCTGCCAAAAAGCTTTAGGTCAAGAAGATGAGCTAAAAATAAGTTCTAACCATATTTAAGATGTCTTTATTCTCCTTTTGTATATCCATTTTATGGTGATATTATAAGACAAGATTTTTGAACTACTATTTTGTTTTTGAATAAGAATTGGATGGGAGTGGTTTCTTTATATTTCATAGCATTTTCTAATTGAATTGTTTTGATTTTACAAGAAAATTAAGTAGCAATAATATTTGTAAATTGTAAATATATAAAAGAAAATTTAAAATGAATTCATATGAGATAAATTCAAGTAAGTGTAGAATAGTAAAAAAACTAGAAATAATGTAATTCATTCATAAAATTATAGAGAGCACAATCTTAAATAGCATAAAGAACCATGACAAAGAAAGTAGAAAAAAATAAAATTGCTATTAGAAAAGGTAAAAGTGTGATGTTATGAGAAAGACATAATCAAGATTGATTATTATAACGTCTTAAATAACCAGTAAAAATTAACATTTTCAATTTATAATTGGAAAGAAAATCTAAACGAGCATGTCAAATGTGAAAATTAGCATAAACAAAAATAAGAGAGGTAAGCTTAAATAGATAGCAAAATTTTCACCCTAATTCAAAAATATATAAGTCCGACATGAAATAACCATAACATAAAATATGCTTATTAATACCAATTTCACATAATTATTCAATAATATAAGACATGAAAATATAATTCATTTAATTATATATATATATATATATATATATATATATATACACAATAAGGAATTTATGAAACAACATTGAAATTAAAAAAACCAAAATAAACATATTCATATGTATTAACCCAATTATCCTTTAAAGAAATTTTGGATTACAGGAACCCTAATATATAATAATTGTTTTATATCTTTATTAATAATAAATTGTTGATATATAATTTTCAATTTTTTAAATTAAAAATGCATTTAATTAATCAAGGAAGAATTATGTACAAAAAGAAACAAAGCTTTTGAGTTAGCTTGGCTTAACAATTGGAGCAACAACAAGACAATAAGATATAGCTATGCTTCTTAATTAATAAGTTTTATGAGATGAGAAGAGTATAATTGATTGCCTCTCTGATTTGCACTGTGTCAATGTTTTAAGTCCACTAGTAAGTAAGAATAGTTTTTAACTAAACTTTACTTCTACGTTAACCTTATTTTTTGACAGAGAATTGGGACTCAAGCATCAAATTGGTTCCTAAAATCAAAACTAGTAAAATTTGCAGATATTCCAAGGGTCTCCCTAGCTTAGTAATTATAAATAAGTTAGTCTCTACGGGAAGTCTCCACTTATATATAAGAGATTAACTACAGGTGAAATATAGTTTATGAGACATTAATTAGTCTCCGATGTTTTGATATTGTTCAGAAGTCTTTGTTCTTTTACATGTTCCTTTCAGCATATCCTTAAGTTTCTCTCTATCCAAATGTCTTAAATTTCAGTGAAAACCGTGCTTTATTCTTTGATTCTTGCAATAAATTTCATTCCAAGTGTAAGAGATTGGGATTAACTCACTTGTGTTTTATTGATAAACTTATATTGCTTTCTAAAGCTGATCTAGCTTTGTATCAGTGCTTACAAAAGGATTTAAAAAGTCCATCATGATGTTTAGTCTAGTTATTAATATAAGATTACAGAGCAGAGCTGCAAGATGATGCTTTTGCAATTCCTTATCATTTCTCGCTATTGCTGCATGGGATGAAAGAAATGCTCAAATTTTCGTGATATAAATGTTTGTAATTGGCAGTTTGGTATCTTCTAATGCAGAGGATAAGGAAATATATTGGCTTACACATACACAAGGGACTGGACCTTCACTTTCTCAAATCAAATTGTGGATTATAACTTTCATTTGTAATCATTAAGTTAGATTAATTTTTGCGGCTTGTGGTTAGTTGTTTTCCTTGTAGTTTACAAGTTGTCATAAACAAGTACTCCCTTTTGGATTGTCTTTCATGACTAGAAAAATAATATATTAAAAATTTAATTGCAAACCCTTAAATGAAAATAAAATTATTAATTGTGAATCATTGTTTTATATTATTAAATAAAGAGATAACAACATTATTTTTATATTATATAACAAAGAGATAACAATTTTTAATTAATCAGAATAGGTGATAAACAAATTAAGAATTAATAATTTCTAAAAGTACTCTCCGTAATTTTTTAGCAATTATATTCACCACTATTAAGTCTTTTTTAATTTGACACCTTAAGATTATATCATCCAAATATCATTATTTCAAATTTTCTGTTAATTTACTTTTCTCAATCATTTGTTTGATAATTATAGTAAAATGAATTATGAAGACGTATTCAAGTTATTGAATATATATATATATATATGTATATATATTAATAAATTTATAATTTGCAATGACTTAAAAGTGACGAAAGAGAAGAAGTTAAATAGTGTAACTAAGTCTTTAAATTTACAAAGTAATTAATTCTTTTTATGTTTTACTATTTCCAATCAATATCTCATATAAACTTTTGACAAGTGTGCCATAAATCTTTGTTCTTGTTGGGACATGATCTTCTGTCTCATTTTTCATGTATCAATCCTGTCTTATTTCATCTCAACTATTTATTTTTGTAGAACCCATATAAATAAATGATTGAGATAAAATGAGACAAGGTTAGTACATGAAAAATGGGACGGAAGATCTGATGTGGTTCTTGTTGTATTGTTTTTTTTCTTCTTGTATTTGTTAGTTGCTTATGAATAAAGTTACTTTATTTATGTTAACTCCTAATTGAATTCTTACTAAATTTTGATTTGTAGCGTCCCCTCAATTTTAGTGTCAAAATTATTCCAACATCACATATTTTATAGCATTTCTAATTTTGAACTATAATTTAAAATAAATGATGAAAGAATTAATCTTAAATTTGACATATCAATAAAATAGTTACAAACCTTTTTTCTAAGATTAAACCGTTTTGAGTTTGGTACCAAAAAGTTTAATTTCTTACTTTTTTTCAATTTGTACGGTACAAAAATCTTAATACTGGTTTAAGTAGTCGATTAGATGAATTATGATATTTTAAAAAACTAATTTAAGAAAAAAATGACATTTAACCTTTTGAAAAAAAATTAAGTTTTTTTTATGTGATGGCAATTTGCTAGATATATATAAAAAAAAATGAAAGAAAGAAAGACTTAGAGAAGACGTCGCCACCATCAAGAGCTGGAGATAGCTACAACCCATAATCCTTTGCTTGGTTGGTTTGTGAGGTAGTTGATAAATAAATACATTGACCATTAAGGTCTCCTCCAATTATTGTACCTTTTTCAAAGAAGGTCTTCCATTTTTCCTTTTTATTTCTGTTAAACCCAAATGTATAAAAACTTGAAGTTAGTTGTGTGTTGGGTGTTGAGACGACATATATCATGTTTATAGTAACATGTTGTTGCAGTCTCCATATTTACAACCCATTCATATGCTTTGTAAGTTCAAATGATGACCACCAAGATTCATAATAATAACTATGTTAGATTCTATTATCATAACCCCTTAAGCTGACTTTCCAAGATTTTCACAATGAACAATCATTCCTTTGCTGAGTACCAAGGCATAATAACAATAGTAATCGTTATTTTTATAATATTTTCTTATGATCTTGAATAAAATTAAGTCAATCATATATAATTATTTAGAAGAGAAAACATAAAAGAAAAAAAGAGAAGCAAATATATAACAATGAAATTAAAAATATAAAGGAAAAAAAGAGAAGAAAACATATAACAATGAAATAGATCACAATAACAAAGTGAACTATTTGAAAAAGATATTATTCATGTTTTAAATTAAACTTTTGATGCCTTTAACTTTGTAGTACTATTTTCTTCAATACACAAATTTTTCGTTGATGCTAATAATATATTATAAAATGGAAAATAAGAATTTGATCATCCTAGTAAAATTCTTATTTTAGCCATTTTCTTTCAATTTTTTTTAGATTCTCTTGTAAACTAAAATTTGTTATAATTTTAAATGTCAAATCAATAATGACGGTTTATATAATTCATATAATTAAGTTGTTTTTAAATTTATTTGTAATTCTTTGATTATGTTAAATCTACCTTCTATAGATAATTTGGAAATCCTACATATATTATGATCTGAATCACTTCAATTCATTTTTTTAATCTCTTTATATACAGTTCCCTCAAGACTGAATGATATTTTTTCATATTTTGTTATATATTTTCTTACTTTTTTAATCTTCTTGTAGCCCATCAAAATAATTTTTTAATAGTACAAACTAAAAAGAATGATAATCTTGGATTGTAACAAGTATGAAACCAGTGGATTTTTTTTTCTCATAATCCTCCACTAATAAACATATAATCAAATTTCATATATGTGACCTTATTTTTTACTACCACAAATTTTTTTAGTCTTATGTTACATTGCACTTCTAGTAATTACATTTCAAAAAGTCATAAAATTCTTTTATAAAAGCAATGATTTATCAAATGATTAATTTTTCTTTTGCAAAGTGCAATACATGATAGAAAGAAGCAATTAATGTTTTAAGTAATATTTCTTTTTTCAGGAATTATTATAGGTTTCAGTTGATTTAACAATTTGGTAAGTGAGTTTATTATGTTCTAGTATAAGGTTTCTCTTTTTAACCATTAGTATTATTTTAGGAGTAGAATAATCTAATGAAGTGCGGAGATCATATTGGAATTAAGTCCTAAAAGAAACTTGAGTTTAATTTCTTGGATTATACTTGCATTTTATGATCATATTCAAACAAAAACAAATAAAATAGGAGCATTTTAAATTTTACAATTATAATAGAAATAATATTTAAAATAAAATTATTTTTTATGAACAATATATATGACTAGAAAAAATAATTTGGACTAGAATTAAACCTTTGGATTAAAGGAGGTTTTAGTCATAGAAAGCAACTTGTTCCTGTTCAGATTTTGACTCTACCTCCCAAGCTTAGAAGCTTAATGATGTTGGACCCTTACATTACTATTCAAGTCCCCTCTTTCTAGAAAAATGGAGAACTTGAAATAAAAATAAATCCCTAATTGGATTGATATATATAATATTCTCTTGGAATATTGAACTATAAAAGGGCTAAGATATCTCTCTAGCTTTTCACCTCTTTGTTAAGATAAGGATACTATGAAGACGTCCAGAGTAAACTATGCAAGGTTATGTGTCCTCATTGTCATCGATTAGAAGCTACCTAAAGTAATCCCCATTTTGAGGCTTGATGAGGTCGATAATATACTTGAAGACCAAGTTTATGTCACTTATGTATAGAGAACAAAAACCTCTATGAATAAAGAACATTGGAAGCCAATAGGTCACAGGTTTTTGCTGGCTATTATAAGAAGCTTACTTAAATGGAAACAAGGAAAGACATTATCCTAAAAAGGTCCAAGAAGAAGAGCTACAGGTGCAACGTTTTACTTTGGGTGTTGGAGGGGTCAATGGCCCTAATTCATATTATAGTGCTTATTTTAACCTACTTATCAACTTGAAACAACCTTTATAGAATTAAAATGACCTTAATCTTGGCTAAGGAGATTATAAATGAAGACTTAAGGCTTTAGCACCACAATATAGATGACACTGCAATACACCAAGGAAGGAACAACCATCAACTCAAAAAAGTTAGCAATTTGTCTATACCAAGGAAGCTTACGTGACAATTAAAAAGAGAAAACTGATTTCAATAGGGTTTCTAAGAAAAAATAAGTAGGAAAAAAGAAGGCTTCAACCTCTTTTAAATAATGTGTTTGATTACTTGGAATATTAGGGGCTTGATAGCCCCTCAAAACAAAAAGCTCTCCTCAATTACCTTAACATAATTAAGTAGAATTTAGTAGGGCTGTTGGAGACAAATATGGTTGAGAATAAATGAAAAAATATGTTATTTTTGAAGAAGGGTTGGATGATCATCACCAACCATTAAGATCACTTTTATAGGAGGATTTTGATAGCTTTTAATTCCAATAAATTCAAGAGAATAAGCTCTTCCAACTCTAACCAAAACATTCTTATGTTGTTCTTTGAAAATAGATCTTATAAGGCCTTTAACATTATTGAATGGAGCTTTATATTGAACTATCTTAAAGGTTTTGGTCTCCTCAACACCTATTTTAGTTGGACTTAGGAATACATATCAACTATTTTATATTATATTCTTATGAATGGTGAACCAATTAAAGTAATTAAAAATACTAGAGGGGTGAGACAGGGAGATTCTCTTTTGCCTTATTTGTTCACATTAGGGATGCACATTCTTATTAGGTTGATTAAGTATATCAATTCTCAGGAAGACACTTAAATTCCACTCCAAATGTAAAAGGATGGAGATTGTTAACTTTGTTTCTACTAACGATCTTAAACTCTTTTCTAAAGCTAGACCAAGTTATATTAAGGCTTTGATGATAGCTTTAGATACTTTCAAGAACATCTTAGAGCTATCCATTCACAAGTAGAAAAGCTTACTCATCCTATCTATAGGGGCATAATAAGTAGCAAACTGACTCTCAATAATCACTAGTTTGAAAATCATTAATCCCCTTAATCACATACTTAGATATTCCTATTACTTTAAAAAGACCATTTATGTTTATTTTCAACCTCTAATTGAAAAGAAAGAATCTCTAGTTCCTGTAAATCATTCACTATCTTTTGTAGGTAAAATCTAACTTCTTAACTCAGTGATCAATAGCCTCCATATTTATTAGTTAGCTCACCTATTCCTTCTTAAATGTGTCATTAAGGCGTTAGAGGGAGTTCTTAGTATTAATTATATCTGATACACAAATAGGACCTTACTTATTAAGCAAATGTGGAGGAATTTTAAGGATAAAAATTTTTGTGGATTAAGTGGCTACATGATTATCACTTAAATAACACTAGTTTTTGGCATACACAGCCTCATTATAAAACTTATAGAGTTTATTAAATATGTTCAAATTAAGGGAAAAGATGAGAAGCCAACTTTCATTCAAGATAGTTGATGGGAAATCTGCCTCTTTTTGGCACGATCAATGGTCATAATGGGGGCCACTTTGGTTTGTTAATAAATTCAACTCTCCTAGAAGTACTATACCTGATGATGCTCTAGTATTGTAAGGCCTAACCAATTTTAAAGGTCAATTAGAGCAAAGTCCAATGAGTAGCATCATCCAACATATTTTAGATCTCAACTTCAACCTAACCATAATGACATTCTACTTTGGCATGGCCATCCCTCTGGTTCTTTAACCAATCCATCTTGCAAAGAATTCCTAAGAAAACATAAGTTCTAAGTTAAATGGCATTCCCCCAGTCTGGAACAAATTTGCTAACTCGAGAGCTTCTTACACTTTATGGTTAGCATTTAGAGACGAGCTAAGCACAATGGATAGGATAAATAAGTTTGTCGATATCTTCTATTAATTGTGTTTATGCAATAAGGTTCCTAAATCTAAGGAGCATCCATTTTTCCAATATAAATTCCCTATGCTACTCTGGAAGAAGATTCAATAGCTATGTAATATAGAGACATTGAGAATTAACTTACAAGAGGTGAAAAACTTAGCTATCCTATTATTGCACTAATAAAAAAGGAGATAAATCATTTGTAGAATAGCAACAGGAAACATAATGTATGTCATTTGGTAAACAAAAGAACACTTCAAAACTCTATTAAAGTTAATCAAAAAATACTCTAGGAGTTATAGAACATTACGAGACTTCAAATTATGGCTTACGAACTCCAAAATTTATGCACTTAATGTAACATCCCACCCTCTACTGGAAGGGTAAAATGGTAAAATTGGCATAGAATGGGATATATTGGGATTGCATAGGATTGCTTCAGTGGCAATGGAAAGCTCATTTCATAGGCTTCAACTTTCATTCAGACCATTTTCTCTAATTCCATATCAATTAATTTAGAACAATTAGCAAAACTCTAAGTGCTATGTCTCGGTTACTGTTCACAGTAACCCTAGCAGTAATTTTCCAAGCTCCAGTTCACCCTCTTAAAGCTGAATTTGGACAACACCTATTTCACACAAAAATGTAGCCAACACACCAAAGTTTAAGTGGGCACAAACCTCACTTCATTTGCAGAACCACACAATGAGTTGTATGTGATAAATAAAAAAAATTAAAATTAATTAACATTGGACACTGAGTGATGTAGCACGCCACCCTCACGGGGCACGGACTCGGATATCACTATCGATGTCGGGTTCGGGTCTTGTGGGAGTGGGGTGTTACACTTAAAATATTCTATCTTGATGGTCACTCTGATAATTATTTCAAATGGTCCTAGATTGACATCAAACCAAATAAATAGCTACATTATTATAAGCTAATATCGTCAAGTAAGACAACTTCTTATGGAAAGGAACATACATGCATATATATTCCTCAAAGATGCAAGTTTAGGTTGGTACTTACAAGAGTAACACCTGAATTGGAACTTATTGAACTAAAAAGGAAGTAAAAAGAAGAACTAGTGTGGATGGGTAACCTCAACCAAGTTGTGCACTTGCAAAATTCCATTTATCTAAAATATTTTTACGAAGCGCATGCAAAGAATTCTTAAGGTTTTTTGGTTCAAATTGATGGAGAACTAAAGAGTAGCAAAAATATAAGACAATTGTCCTAGACAAGAAGACAATTGGAAAAGGGCATTTACAATTAAAATATTTCAAGTTTCCCATATAATGGTCTGTTATACGTGTTTATGATTAGAGGTACCATGTAGTGGTTCTAAGGATCTTGTTTGTAATAACTAATTATCCAACTTTATATTGAATTTACCTTTAACTTTTCAATAAATTTGAAAAATATAAAAGGTTAATCAACATTAACAATATTTCTAAATAAAAATTTGACAGAAAAATATTAATCAACATTCACATTAAGTATAATAACAAACAAGAAAATTTAATCAATAATTATTAATTAATAGTTATCATTAGACTTTTAAATAATCTAATTCGGCTTCTAGAAGGACGTTATTGAGCGTCCAGTTGTTTGTTTTAGGGCGGAAGAGAAGCTGGAATTTTACGTTTTCTTCTTTTAAGATTTTATTCCACCTGATTTTTTCTTTGTTGGAAGTTTAAAGTTTCAAGCTTCTCCATTTTACTAGAATTGAGTGCCTTTTATTTGGTCTTTTCCTGGTTCTTTGTTTCTCTTCTCGATTTGTTCACCCCTTAAAGTTGGTGTCTTTATGGTGATTTCTGCCAAAAACTCTACCTTTGTAAAGATCAAAGGTTAAAGCTTTCTTCTTTGTAAAGATCAAAAGTTCAAAGTTTGATCAATTTGTTGGGTTTTTGAAGATTTATTGTAATATCTTTATACCTTTACCAACTGCTCTGCCTCTCAACATCATCGTGCTCTTTTGTAAATATTTAACTATTTTCATAAAAAAAGTAAAAAATAAAAAACCATATCTTTCTATGATCTTTTACTTTGTCAAAGCTTCAAAGAAGTGAAGATTCATTCTTTTTGCTCCGTTTTAAAAGAGGAGAAAGAAAGAGATGTTTGAGTTTCAGTTCTTTTCCTCTCTATCTCTTTAATTTATTTACTGTATCTTTATCCTTTACCTAATTTTGGGTTTTGTAAGTTTAGGATTTTTTGTTTGTTTGTAGCTTCTCACCATAACTCTACTATTGCTCATATAATTACTCCCTTAACTTTCTGGTGTTTCTGAGTTCATCTTTTGGTTTGCCACTAATTATTAATTTATCACTTATGTAGTTGTTAAGTTTTTGGTTTGTGTAATTGTCATTTTCCTTTTTACCATCCTCTAAATTTATGCAAGCACCTTCAATTTGAGACTTTTAGGTTTCATTTATTTATTTGTCTATTTGGTGCCCTTCTTTGACTAATTAGTATCTCATATATTTTCCTTCTCTACTATAGGTACTTGTGATTAACTTCTTATTTTTAACAATTTAATATCGTGCTTTATCATTTTGTAGTTATATAGTTGTTATTAGTTGTTTGATTTTGGATCATTTAATTTAGATTATCATGCAGTTTAGGGTTATGTAGTTCTCACACCAGTTTATTGCAACATCCTTATGTGATTTACTATTAATCTTGCTTCTCATCCTTGGTTGTTATTAGAGTCATTCAGGGGCTTGCTAGACGTGCCATTCCTTAACTTGTATTGGCTTTAAGACAGGAGTGGTGGCTTTGAGCTCTGATGAGAGTATAATGGTTAGTCCTTTATTGAGTTTCGAGTTTAAAAGAAAAAAAGATGTTGACAGATTGCAAATAGGTTTTGGAACATCATGTCCCTTACGAGGAAGTCTTTAGAATTAGTGGAGACTTTAAACAAGTATAATATTTGATACAGTGTGCGTCAGGAGACAAGGTGGATGGGGGCTAAAGCAAAAGAGATTAATGAGCTTAAACTTTGGTATTAAGGGGGCTCGAGATAGCAGAATAGGGTATGTATCTTAGTTGCCAAAGAACTCATACAACATATTGTGGGAGTAAAAAGGAATAATGATAAGATTATATCCTTAAAGATTATGGTGAAGGGTGTTGTTGTAAATGTGATGTGTGCTTATGCACCTTAAGTAGGGTTGGATGAACAATTTAAGCATTATTTTTGGGAAAAGCTAGGTAAGGTGATTTAGTAAATACCTCCAAACTAGGGAATTATTCTAGGAGGAGACTTTAATGGTCATATAGGAGTAACCTCGAATGGTTACTCAAGATCTTATGGGGATTTTGGGTTAGCGGAACCACTTTGTTGGATTTCATGGTAACATTTGAGTTAGTGACTTTTAAGAACAGAACCACGAAGACTCAAATTGATCACTTCCTCATAAGACAGAGTGATCAATTTAGCTGTAAGGATTGTAAGGTAATACCTAGTGCTTTCATGTCAACTAAACATAGATTGCTAGTCTTGGATCTTTTTATTACAGTTTTAAGGAAAAGAGAAGTCTTAAGAAGCAGACAGTGGAATTTGAAAGGTGATATTGTGAAATAATTTAGCAATAGAGTACTTTATGGAGAAGAATGCAATTTGGTATCAGACGCTAGCCAGATGTGGGAAAGAGTCACAACTTTTATAAGGAATACAACTTTAGAAACCTTAGGTGTTTCTAAAATGAGGAGCGGTAAGAGGGAGTCTTCATGGTGGAATAAAGATGTTCAAGAAATATTTAAGTTCAAAAAGGCTGCTTACAAAGCTCTAATGGATAGCACCACAGAGGTGAAGAGAGCTAATAACAGAGAAAGGTATAAAATGGCAAAGAAAGAGGCAGGATGATAATCTCAGAAGTTAAAAGTAGAGTGTACGAGAAACTATATCAATAATTAGATACTAAAGATGGGGAAAAAGATATTTTCAAGTTAGCAAAAGCTAGGGACCGAAAGACAAAGATTTTGATCAAGTTTGTCATATGAAAGATGAAGTAGGCAAGGTGCTTATAACTGAAAATGACATCAAGAGAAGATGGAAGAGGTATTTTTATAGCCTTTTTAATAAAGGTGTAGAGAATAACATCTTTTTAGGTGATCTTAACTTGTTCGAGAGGTTTCATAATTTTACTTGCTACCAATAGATTACAAGGGATGAAATTAAGAAAGCGTTGATGAAGATGAAGAGTGGTAGGGCAGTAGGGCCTCATGAGATACCTATAGATGTGTGGATGAGCCTAGGTAAAGAGGATATTACTTAGCTAGCTAAACTTTTTAATTTGATCCTTAAGTCTGCCAAAATGCTGGACAAGTTGAGATTTAGTATGGCAATTCCTTTATACCAGAATAAAGGGGACATCTAAAGTTGTAACAACTACAAATTACTGAGTCACGCCATGAAGTTGTAGGAGAAGGAGATTAAGAAGAGAGTGAGAAAGGATGCTTCTATCTTGGAAAATCAATTTGGCTTCATGTTAGGAAGGGCCTTGATAGAAACTTTGCATCTCCTTATAAGGTTAATGGAATACTATAAGGAAAGACAACGTAACCTACACATAGTTTTTATTGATTTAGAGGAGGTGTGTGATATATGCCAAAGGAAATCATGTGGAGATGTTTAAAAGGCAAGGGGGTTCCTATGTCATATATACAAATTATTAGTGATGTGTATAAATGTGTAAAAACTAGAAAAAAAGACGATAGGAGGAGATATAAAGCATTTTTCTATAGATATTGAGCTACACCAAGGCTCCTCTTTGAGCCCCTTCTCTTTACAGTAATGATTGATGAGCTCACAAAAAATACACAAAGGAATGTGCCTTAGGGTATGTTGTTTGCTGATAATATTGTTTTACAAGATGAGACAAAAGAGAAGGTCAATGCAAAGCTTAAACTTTGAAGGGATTTGTTTGAGTTAAAGGGTTTTTAACTGAATAGGAATAAGACTGAGTATGTGGAGTGTAACTTTTCGGGAGATAGGGTGTTTACTAATGTGGAGGTAAAGATCGGTTTAGAAGTTATTCCGCAAAAGGAGTGTTTTAAATATCTATGATCTATCATTCAGAGCAGCAGAGAGATTGATAGACATAGTTCACTGGATCAAACTAGGGTGGCTTAAACAAAGAGGTGCATTAGGAGTTTTAGGTAACAAGAAGATACCACTCAAGTTTAAAGGTAAATTCTATCATTTAGTAATTAACTTGACCATGCTTTATGGGCAGAGTGTTGGCCCATCAAACAAGTACATTGTTATAAGCTAAAGATGATGGAGATGAGGATATTTTGTTGGATGTGCAACCTTACTAAAAAAGATAAGGTCAGGAATGTAATAATAAGGGACAAATTAAAAGTAGCTAATATTATTGACAAATTAAAAAAGACAAGGCTTAGGTGGTTTTGACATGTTAGGAGGAGATACTTAGACGCTTCAGTGAGAAGATGTGAGAAGATCGTACTTAGAGACTGTAAGAGGAAAAAATGGAAGCCTAAAAAGAATTAGGAGGACATAATCAAGAATAATATGAAAATGTTGAAACTTACCAAAAAAAGAATTGTAATAGAAAATTATGGAATATTAAGATTCAGATAAAGGATCTCTCGTAGAGAAATCCTCCTAATTCTCATAAATCTTTTAACTCTTTCCTTTTATAATTAGCATGAACTTGTAAATTGGCTGTATTTACCTTTCACGAATTTACCCTAAAACTTTTTTTATACCTAGCTAGCTTTGATTTAATAGTTTATTATTATTATTATTATTGTTGTTGTTGTTGTTGTTGTTGTTGTTGTTGTTGTTGTTGTTATAATAATAATAATAATAATAATAATAATAATAATAATAATATTATTATTATTATTATTATTATTATTATATTATATTATATTATATTATATTATATTTTTATTTTATTGTTGTTATCATCATCATCATCTTCTTCTTCTTCATCATCATCATTCTTATTATCAATATCAATATCAATATTTTTTAAAATTTGTTCTTTATTTTTTCATTTTTTTTGTCTTCTTGTGAGACATTTGAAAATAACCTCTATACTAATTAAGGGTAAAGTTGTGTATTACTAGACCTCTTTAGACTCTTCAAGTTAGCGAGATTTCTACTAGGTGTTGTTATTGTTATTATTCTTGTTCTTGTTCTTGTATTAGTTAATAGAAAAAATTAATGAGTCAATTTTTTTATATTCAAAAATAAAATATAAAAATTAGTTCATCTTTTTTATTAATATTATTGCATAATAAAAGACTTAATTTATTATCATATTAGTTTAATTAATATATTTGTAATTATTAATAAATTAAATTAACTTTACATATTAAATATTTTTGTTTTTCATATAAATATTGAGAAATAAATATGATAAATCAATGAAATAACAAGAAATTTTATGATTATATTTGCTCATAAAAAATTCATTCAAATCAATTAGTAATTATTATACAAATAAAAATTAATAGTCTTATTTATTAGTGATACTTCATAATAAACAAAAATCAATGATCGACTTAATTTCATATTTTATCAACTAAAAAAATTTATTAATATTTAATAAATAGTTTTTTTAAATAAATAAAGTGATATTATAGTATTTTAAATATAATTAATTATATGTATAAATATGATAAATTAATAAATCAAATAGTCTAAATTATACCACTCATGTATTTTCTTAACTTCCATTTATCCCCGTATTCATGTGAAAAAAAGTTCATTACATTTGTGATTTGTCACTATTTTTAATTGACAAAATCATAATATAAAAGAATTTTAGTTTAGGATGAGAACTTATTTAAGATTTTTATAATATATAAAATTTCTCTCTCTCTCTCTCATAGTTATTTAGAAACAATCTTTCTACTAATTAAAAATAAGGTTGCGTATTACTAAATTTTTCTAGATCTAACATATCAGTGATATTTATACTGAGTGTTATTATTATTGTAGTATAAATTTTGCGAGCATTAGAGAAATTACAAAAAAAATATATTTTTTATCCTTCAACTGTTTAGCATCATGAAATCAAATTATAATGTCTTTTTAAAGAAAAGATGTCTATATAAACAATCTATGAATAATTTTATTTTTATATGTTTATAGAAGATGTGAGGATAATTGGCTCATTTCTATCTTCTTCTTCATTTGCACTTTTCTTTTGTATTGTTGAATTTTACAAGTTTTTCTTTTTTAAGTCAACTTTTTTTATGACTTTCTATAAATAAACAAAACACAAGCATTCGGAGGGCAAAGTGGAAATAAAACGAAACCACAAGGGGGGAATAAATTAAGAGGTGAAGGCAATGGGTAACAATCGTGAGTGCGTGGAGGCAAAGCTAAAGCCGAAAGCGAAGGCCGAAGTGGCAGACAGGACAAGGGAGATGATCAAAGGTGGATAAGCCCATGAAACAAAACAGCCCGTATATGACCTTTCTACCCTTGTAATAATTATATTTTTATTATTTAATTATTAACGTCTTGGGAAATTTCAACGCCGCTCCACGTGGACACCAGCGCTCTATTGGTTTTCTACAAGTGTCGCCCTTTATCAGGAGCAGCATAGAAAAGCCTACAACTTAGAAAAACTACTAAGAAAGAAGTAAGCAGCCAGAACCCCACCTAAAAAGGGAGAGCGAGGGCTGGGCAGGTTCAAGGGTTTGTCTGGGGTTGGGGTGGTGACAGAAATTGATTGCTTGGATTGGTGGGTGTCGGGAGGAGATGTACGTAGTGTCTATGAGGAAGTCTTTCAAGGACTCTCTTAAAGTTCTTGAAGCTGATATCCAACATGCTAATACCCTGTAAGTGTCTAAAGTTTGTATCTTTTCTGCTTGGTCTTTTGAGTTTTGGTTCTTCTTTGTGGGTTTTGATTTCTGTGAAAATGGGTCCTTTTCCTATGGGTTTTTCTTTTTCTTTTAATGTGGGGTTTATCTAGTTGTACCAGTTGATATTATTATTGTTGTTGATGATGGTGGAGGTGGTGGTTGAATGTTAATGCTGTAGTATTGTCATCTTCATTTTCCCTTTGCTACTCTGCTTATTAGATTGGAAAAGCTTTTTTTTTTTTTCGTTGGGGGTGCGGTCAATGGTTTCTTTTCCAAATCGTTCTCTTTTCGTTTTCTGACGCAAACTCTACGCATTTCTGTCAATGACGCTATAAAGCTATGCCATTTAACGATGATCTCTAACAAAATCCAATTTTTTCATTCTTCTATCGAAGTTGTTCTCTAAAGAGTTCTGCGTTCCCTCCTTTTCTTCCTACATCTCTGCTTTTAGCTTGTCCTATTGATTTTTGTTTGATAAAATCTATGTTTATGCTATAAGTTTTGGCCAAAGCGCAAGTTTTAGAATGCTACATTGAGGAAGGAAACAAATGCTTCCCTTTTCACTTCTGGATTACGTATTCATGTTTGAGATTTTTATTTAACGTATAATCCAATGATTTCAGCTTTAAGTTGAAATTTTTCTTTACTTGTCATCGACTTGTGTGGGTCACCTTGCTTCATTCATTAAGTGACTTCACGTGTCTAGGGCTCCAGCTAATGCTTGTGATTGTATGGTATAATTTATCTGGCATAATCGGAACTCGGTGGGATTATCGATCATTTACCAGCCTCATTCTGCCATGTTTGTGTATTCTTGTGTTTATGTGTTGTCTAACTTATGTGTGTGATGTGATTAGGAATTAAGACTCTGTAGATTCATCCATGCAGACAATAACCTTAGGTGGACTATTTTGTTAGGAATTTTTATTTTGTTTTTTGGCAAAATATCGAACCCATTAAATCTCTTGATTGCTAGTACTGACTTGAGTCAGAAGCTTATCTAAGCTAGAGTCTTGTAGACTTCTCATTTTCCTCTTTTGCCATATTTATAATCATGATCTGTGTTTGCACATTGTCTTATTAAGTGTTGTTGATTTACACGTCTGCCAAATATACATAAGAGACAATAAAATTTATGGTCCATTAATAATAAATTAATTCACAAAGAAGATGTGTTATGAGAACTCTATTACAAAAGGGCAGTGAAATGTCTTAAGCTTCCTTACCTAGCTCCAACGTTTTAGTCATAAGATGCAACTTCCGAACATCTACACGCAACTTTTTTGTCGTGATATTGTACTAGTGACAGAAAAGTTGTACGTGGATGATTGAAAGTTGCATCATTTGGAGGATTTCAGAGAAATTGGGAGGGGAATTCTCGACGTTTCACATTGCTCTTCAAAGTTAAAAGGCGCATACAACTATTAGATGATTTATAGCTTCTTTGTGAATTAGTTGGTTTATAGGTTCTTTATGAATTTGTTTATTGTTATCAGATCCTAAATTTAATTGCCTTATGCATAATGAATTGGCGAAAATTATGCTCTACATGGCTTATATAGTTTGCTGCAAATTTGATGTGCAGGGCTTCAGATTTTCAGAGAGAGTATGATGGTGCCTGTCTACAGATGAGAATGTCATACAGTCCAGCAGCACACCTATTTCTTTTTCTTGTTCAGTGGACAGACTGCCATCTTGCAGGTGCTCTTGGACTGTTAAGAATCTTAATTTATAAGGTCGGTATAATATCTTTTGATTATTGCTTCTTTATTATGTTTACTGTCATTCATATAATCATGCTAAGGCTGATACCTTAAATTGCAGGTTTATGTAGATGGCACAACTACCATGTCTACCCATGAAAGAAAAGCTAGTATTAGGGAGTTCTATGGTAGGTTCTGTTGGCTAAGGTAAATTTTGTGGTTATTGGTCTCTCAGCATTGCCCTATTAAATCAAAATTCCCTCTGTGGGCAGCGGTAATTTATCCCTCGATATTGCAACTTCAAAGAGGGGTTACTGATTCAGAAGAAAAGAAACAGAAGGTAATATGTACGGAGAGATACCCAAAGAGAGATGATGAAGACCATAAACAGTACACAGATGCAGATATTGAAAGAGAAGAAGAATGTGGGATATGCATGGAGACAAATAGTAAGATTGTCATGCCCAATTGCAGCCATATGATGTGCTTGAAATGTTACCGGGAATGGTACTATCAAATTCTCTCTCTCTCCCCCTCTCTCTTCAACCAATGTCCAAATGTTTCGCCATTCTTAAGTCTGTCACTCTGAAGTTGAAGTTCATTATGTTTGATTGGCTATTCAAAGGTAGTTAATTTATTATCTGCATTTGTGCTTTGGTGATGAGGGTGAGCCTTGGAGCAGCCGGTAATGTTGCTCCTTTATGACTATAAGGTCACAGGTTTATGTTACGGAAACAGCCTCTTTGTAAAAATACAAAGGGAAGGTTGCGTACATTATGAATCTCCCTAGATCCCCCACAAAGTGGGGAATTTTGTGCATTGGGTACGTTGACATTTTGTGCTTTGGTGATCTTGCATATTTTTGAATCTGGACCAAAGATGTACTGCCCTGCATATAACTGCAATGATTAAACATTTTTTGACATTGTCAAGTTTTCTTTTTAGATGACTCAAATTGGTAATGAATGTTATTACTTGGACTTTATTAATGGGTTGATTTTGAGTGTTGTTTTGTTTTGAACCTATGAAAAAAAGTAGCTATTTGAGCTTTTTCGATCTCATAGAACATCCTTTCCAAGCATTATCTTACATGACATTCAACTGAAATTTGCTTAAAATGTAAGAGATGCACATGGATTAAGATGATTGGACATCCATTTTTAAGAACCGATTCTGTGGTTGAATTATGACTTTTTTGCGGGCTTATCTAATGTGTGGATCATAAAGTAGACATTTTGTGATGGCTTTGACGTGAGAGGGAAGTGGAGAAGAAGGGAGGCATTATGGGAAGCAACATGAAATCAATACTTGATGGTTAATCTTTGTTTATGCCATGTTGTTGGCATTTCTAATTATATTTAGTATTGGACTTGCTTGTCATGGTTTGTAGAATGGACAGTGTAGTGTTTGAATGTTAAGCATCACCAAATATGCGCCCTTTCATCTTTTGGTTGCAGGGGCTGAGAGCTGGGAAGTTGATGACTTGTATTTTCATTTTTTCAAATATTTGGTTCCCCAATCTGCTTTCATTGGTCAAATTGAATATAAATTTCATAAATCGTGGATATTGGATATGTATTTGACATCTGAACTTTTCATTCTTCTCTAGTTTTGTTTGCATGAAATTGCATAGCTATTTCTTCGAGTGGTTAGTCTGTCATTATATTTGTCTGTTTGAACCCAACCAGCAAAATCATAATGGTTTGCAATGTATGGCAGGCGATCAAGGTCTCAGTCCTGCCCATTCTGTCGTGACAGTCTTAAGAGGGTGAACTCGGCAGATCTTTGGATATTCGTGGACAACAGAGAAATAGTTGATATGGAAACGGTGACAAGGGAGAATCTCAGAAGGCTTTACATGTATATTGACAAGTTGCCTCTAATTGTTCCGGACACCCTTTTTGATACTTATGATTGCCATCTAAAATAAGCAAATTGCCATTACTTTGGATGAATAGTTCCCTTGTTTGTTCAAGATTGAGGCTGAGTGATTAGAATTTTTGGTCCTTCCGCCTCTAGTAAGAAGATTCCAACTTGAGTCACTGTGGGTTGGTTGGTGAGGCCATAGACGCTAGCAACGGTGTTCGTAAGTTGTATCTAGCAGGATTTGTACATGTTTTGTATAGGTTGAGACTTGCTTCTTAAAAGCCTTTTTATCTCTGTTTTTATGCCCCTTTACTCCTGGAAAATGGGATAAATCAAAGCTTGCAGCAACAGCACCCTTTAAGCCGTAGATTTGATTTCTGTCTCAGAAACTGGAAGTGGTAGCTATTAAATGATGGAACTAGAAATTAATCATTTAACTTTAGAGAATGAGAATGCGTGGTTTCGCAACGCATGTGTGCCGGCAGAATCCTATGGGAAAAACTGAAAATTCAATGTCTGCCAAGTCGTTTCAGGTTTTTTACTAATGTTATGAACACGGTGTGAAGCCAATAAAGTTCATCTATAAGCATTGCAAGTTACAATAACTGTTCACACTGACAATCATGATCAGGTAAAAATGAAACTTGAAATAAGAATATTTACACTTAAAAGTTTTACATCTATATTGTATATAGAGCATTTAACATGTACATCAAATATGCTTGGAATTAAAAGGAATGAGAAGAAGTGAAAAACTTGGAATTCATTTAATGGAATATTTGTTCAAATAGAATTGATTATAATTTTAATTTGGTACAAAATTTTCATTATTAAAAAGAGTTACATCTTCATCATTTAAATTTGTTGCACTAAATGACATGTTAATTTTTGACATAAAATATTATATTTTAAGTCACTCTCATTTTTTAAACTTGGTTCTTTCGAAGCATAATTCGTTTAAAGATCTACATGGTTAAGGCAAATTCGATTTATATAACTTTCTGTTTCATTAAAAGTCCTAGTAAATAAATAAAATTAAAATATTAATAAATTACAAAAATTGTATTTAACTTAATAATGATAATGGCATACTTTCTACAAAGCTTTAAGTTGTATTTAACAAAGATAAAAATCGTTCAACTTTTTATGTTACAATCAATTTTTTTAATAAAATGGATGAATTTAAATGTGCTTCAATTCCTGTTATACCTAATTGCGATCACATATTGACTCCTTTGATTTGCAAACCTTTACGATTATTAAATAACACTTCCGAATTGGTCTCATCAAGTAATCGTAAGACAATAAAAGAACTTTTTTAATGAATGAAAACTTGCATTGCCATCTATAAGAAATTAATACAAAAAGAAGTGAAAATTTTTCAACCTCTCTTACAAAATATAGAGAGGCCCAATACATCAGAATCAATGTTCCCCACGAAACACTACCATTTTACCCAAAATTAAATGTCCTTCCTTAATCTTAAGCCTTCAACATGTATCACTAAACATACATCTGCCTCTTGAGCATGACACTTTTCTCCTCTGTTTACTTTCCTCTCCTAGTTGTGTCTTACATAATCCATTTGATGTCCAACATTTTACCAAATCAGGTAAGTTTATACTAGGTATTCCTCACTTCCCCTGCATACTTTACTCTCATTTGGCCATCCCTTCCTTTGATTCTCCATCTATTCCTTAATTCACTACTAAGTTTTTTTTTCCCTTTGTAGATTGTCAGGAAACAACCTGGTTTTATCAATTAGCTCATATGTAAAGATATATGAGTTTGTGGACTTCTCCTTAAACACTCTAGTATTCCTCTCTTTCCACAGAGATTAGACCAAGTATATAAATGCTATATGGAATTCCCATCTTTTTTCTTCTGATGCATGTTTAATTTATGAGCTCCATTTGATGGTTTCTTTCCATGTATGTGTTGATACTTCTATTATGCATTTCTATTTGACTACTTTCCATGCTTTTGCTTAGTTTGGACAATTGAAAAGTAGCTTATGTGTTTCCTGATCAATGTTACAAAAGTGATGATTAATTTCAAACAAGTAACAAAAGTGAAGAAATATATACCTAAATTAAGTTTGTCTTTTTGATGAATTGCAATGAGAAATGGGGATCCCAAAATTAACGAACGCATCATTGTATACCTCTATTTATGAGCTAAAGACATCTTGCATCATCTTATATGCAACAATTGTTGTGATAGTTAATAGCATTCTCCTATTAACTTTACCTTTATTTGCAAAACTTAGTCTAAAATAGACAATAGGATTTAAAAATACTATGGCTACAAACAATAGAGAGTAAAGTTGTCTAATCTCTCATTAAGACTGTAAGATAAGGTGTACACAAAGAAGACATATTTTTCATTTTGGTCTTGACTATTTTATTCTCCCTCCTTATGGCATCACAAAAATAATTTATTGTTGCCTTCTCATTACTATTAGCTAGATGAAGTACTCTCACCAAAAGCTCATAATCTCGGATGAAAAATTAGTATTAGGGCCAAAATACATGATCTTTAAGTATAATTATAAAAACCACTATTCTAGTATTAGATTTAGCATACTGAGATGCAATTCATTTATCACTTATAAATATTTGTCTCAACTCTTAGTTTATTAGAAAAAAATACTAAAGTGATAAGAGTTTAATAACAAATCTTGTAATAGCAAGACGATATAAATTTCTACCATTGGTGAAACTATTTCTCATCAAATTCAAGATTTATGCACGATTATAGATGAATTTGATCACTTTTTCTTTCTTTATACCCTTTCTTATCAATAATAGAAAAATATCTATGATCTATATTTTTCAACATGATGTCAATAAAATGTGCATCACAAAGAGTATAATAAAAAGAATTGCACCTCTTTTTCAACCATTTTTTAGCTACTTTATAAATAAAATTATTGTCAGGGATGAATTGTCTAATATTTTCAGGCCTAAGTTTAATCACAGCTTCATTAAATGTCTAAAATAGATTATCAACATTTCTAACAAGTCCAGATACATTAATGAATTTCAAAAACACCATCCCTATAGTAAATAAACTAAAAAATTGATAATAAACTCATGTCTTTTATTTATCTAATTATCACACATAATTGAATATTCATAAATTGCCCAAGTTACTTTTCTTTCATCCAAATAAATTTTTATTTCATAAACAAAGTTACTATGAAGGTTACATCTATAGTCATCAATTGAATGAGCTTTATATCCTGATTACATGAGGCAATAACACCCAATATATGTTGGTAATAATAAGACTAAACAACATTAAATGATACACATGCATTATACTACCATCTAGCTATTGTTGTGTCCAAACTATAAGTTACTTCTTTAGATTATAAGACACTACAAATTAAAGGTTGAGTTCTAGTAGTTGTTTATGATGCAAAAAAATTAGACACTTATCTTCTTTTCATCCTCACATTAGGAGTAATAATCCTTTCCTGTTGGGTAAAAATATCACCTTCAAAATCTCCAGTACCATCTTGACCACTTGAAAAGAACTTTTACTACCAATTTCATAATTCAGTCTTTGCCTTCTATCTTTTTCATATTGATACCCTTTAAACAGCGTTTTTATTTTTTACTTCACATCATGACTAACTTTCTTACAAGGCTCCACATTATCTTTGATCCTAGCTAAATGGTTTTTTTATCCAGTGATTTCCTCATCTTTCACATGTTTGTTGCAATACAAACAAATAATATGGTTTATTATACCATGAATCAATCTAGTATGAGCTCAAACTGGATCATTGAATCTTCTTAAACCTAAAGAGACTAAATTATAAGGAATATTAGAACGTCCCTCTGTTTATCTATAAAAATAAAAAAGACATATATCAATATGTTAAGAATAAAAATTATTGCATATAAAAGTAACATACTCAAAAGTTATTAACCATAACTAATAAATCTAAATCTTCCCATGGACATATTTATTAACATGTATTGATCTGATTTTATGTAATAGATGAAGCAACATTATCTTATTTTAGAACCATGTTATGCATATTAAGCTTGTTACTTACTTGTCTGGAAATAAAGTATAGCACATTGATCTAACTAGTTTTTACTTTTTATAATTCTTAACCTTAACTGATTGATCATATTTTATATAAAAACTCAAAATCACCAAAATTTTATACTTACCTATTATTATTTTCTAAGATTTGGTCAATTAAGTATAATAATTGAAATATTTGATGAAAATGTAAATATTGTACATATAAAACTAAAACCTTCCAAATTTACTTTTTCAAACAAAAGGTAAGAGCATCATAAACCTAATTAAGTACCACCTAATTAATTATTCAAGATTGCAAAATCCAATCCAATTTTGTAATAAAATTAGAATATGAAATACAATAAACAAGCATTCATTCAATGATATGATAAAGACAAGTTATACTACATCAAGTATTAGAAAATTATATGGAAAATCTTTTATTGCCAAATATATATAGCAGGTTAAGCAGTAAGTAGAGAGTTCATGTCTTAGACTTAGAGCTGATGAGAGGACTAGTGAGTAGATTGGCTAGTGGTGACGGACATATAAATATGGGAGGCAAGAATTCGCCCACTTAGTGACTGATTCTGGGAGTTATGGTTACAATGGATCTGAGAGTAGAAGTAGGAGTAAGCATCTTTGTGACGATGAATCTAGGCCAGGAGCTGTTATGTTTATGATGACAGATGGGGAGCTACTATGTTTATAAGCTAATGAGCTCATCAAGTCGGTGATAATGATTTGGTGTATGGTCAAAGGGAGACGGAGTGACTAAGGCAATGAGAGATAGGAGTTAGAGTAATGACTAGACTTGGGTGTCATTAAAATGTTTCCATGACAGTGCATCTGATGGATGACTCATTATTTCATCTTCCTAAATGTTCATTATGCCACCTAATGTGAGATGCAGTAACATTAGAAGCATATGGTCTTTGAAGTCTCAGAGTTAGCGGGAAATAATACAT
This sequence comes from Erythroxylum plowmanianum, assembly GCA_025531925.1. Lineage (NCBI taxonomy): Eukaryota > Viridiplantae > Streptophyta > Magnoliopsida > Malpighiales > Erythroxylaceae > Erythroxylum > Erythroxylum plowmanianum. The sequence goes on from JANVCQ010000002.1 coordinate 37,059,330, forward strand.
CGGCTTCCAGGGTACTAATTTCTGTTTCATAGAACGCTTTCTAGGCTTGAACCTAGATTGACCACAAAATTTGCACTCTTAAATTCCACATCATTTTCCTAATACAACATACATCCCAATTTGAAACAATCAATCTTTTCAACAGGAAAACCAAGACCCCTAATAAATTTCTTCATATTGTAAAAACTATCAATCATTGCATAATCAGGAGGCAATGATTCATTATACCATCTAAGAATTTTATCAAAACCACAATTAGAAATATGTCCTTCAGACTTTATGTTTAATATTCGAGCAATTGAATATAATTAAGTCATTGTCTCACAATTTGGCCGTAATTCTTAGTCAGCTGAGTGTAGTAAGTCAAAAAACTGTTTTGTATATAGGTTTGGTTCTTCTTCAAGATTTTCTATATTTTACTGAAAGGTATGACTGGCTGCATCACAAACCATTTGCATGTAGGGATTTTCATTTGCATTCACATTATTTATTCTAAATCCAACTCCCCTTTCAAACTCATTTAAGTTCACTGACGATTGTACTTCATTACCCCTTGAGGTGCTACAAATCAATAGTTCGTCATGTCGTGTCCACTCAAAATAATTGGGGACAAACTCTTTTCTCACCAAATGCCCATTCACTTCATCAATAGGAAGGAAACGAATGTGTTTACACTTTTTACATGGACATCTAATCTTTGGTTCATCCATATATGCAAGTTGAGAACATGTATAATGAATAAAAGCTTCAACTCCCTCAACAAACTCAGGATTAATGAAACTATCAGCTGTTAATCATTTATACATTCAAGATCTATCAACATTACTCATTTATGCAAAACTATTAATTTCAAATAGTGATTACATAGTTAGTATCCTTCATGTTCCACAAAGTTTACAGAACATCTAAACTTTACATAACATCCCCTAAGTATTAACTAATTCAATTAATCTCCAAATCAAGAAAACAAGTTCTCTTTGTGACTCCTAGGCTCGTGGTATTTTTCACTGATAAGCCTCATAAGAGCTGCATCACAGGTTATAGGTTAAGGCTTATGGGTTAAGATCAAAAGTTAATTAATAAATGTATGGATTTTGAGTTCCTCTTTAATATTTTTGGCAACTATCTTGTCTGTATTCTCAAATATCGCAAATTATTTATTAACTGAAGATTTTTTTTGTTTGTAATCATATATGTTAGAAAATATTTCAAAGACAAACTTAAGGACGTGAAAGGGAAAAGCAACATCTGCTTGAATGGTTTTTATAAAGTTGGAATTTTTAATTGAATGGTTTAGATATTGTTATTGAAATTTAAAATTAATGTTAGAAGTTTGATATTTAACCTAAAGTAATTATGTACTAGTAACAAATATAATAAGTAAAAGTAAAAATATGAATAATTTGATTAATAAATTATTGTAACATATAAAAATTATCTAATATGTTTAGAAGAAAATTATTATTATATTAAAAAAGATGCATGTAAAGATTTACACATGAAAAGTAAAAAGAACTTAATCAATTCAAAGAGTATCAATGAAATAACTCATTGACAAAATTCAAATATTTGGAACTATAATTCAAATGCATCCTATATTAATTCATTGATAAACCGAAGTTCATACCATAAACAAGTTTCGATTGGTGCAGGCCATTTACATTAAAAATGCAGGAAGTTAACCCAAGGGGTGTGGTTGAGTGGAAGGGACTCATCCATCCTTAACCAAAGGTCAGGGGTTCGATCCTTGACTTTGGGTATGGAGCAGCCTTAAATCCTTGGGCCAGCTGTCCCACCCTGTGAGGTGCCTACAAACCAGCGAGGGGATTAGTCATTGGGTCCGCCGGTGGATACCCTGGTCTGAGACCAAAAAAAATGCAGGAAGTTTAAATGGGAGGTTTAAACCACAAACAAATACCCAAATTAAACCAAGTACACAAAAACCTAGTAAATAACAAAACTCACTTATCTCAATTGACACGCAGAAGAAGTCACTGAAGCACGTGAAGGAAGAAGAAGACGGAACTGGAGTAAACTGATGGCTAAAGAAGATAATCAAAACAAAGAAAAGAAAACAATGACAATCAAAGTAGTACATAAATTGATATAAATTTATGTTCAGAAGTCTTAGTTATAACATTTGATTGTCACTATGCCATGCAAGAAAATCTAGTCATTTGCCTTTTAAAACATAAGGATGATAAAAGTTCTCTTTTTAATGAAGAAAAAAGATGCAAAATGGCTATGGTGCAAGATATAGAAATAGATCCAAATTTAATTAAAATGTGTGAAAAATCATTGTTGACATTGTCGATTAGGAAATGAATGTTAAAACTGAATACCTGTTAAAACTTCTTTTCAATCTCCTTAAAAATAGAAATATTGCTAACAAATGAGCTCCGACAACCAAGCAATAATCAATAAGATCTTAGCTAGGAACGTTAAGTATTTGAAAGAGATCTTAAATCAACTGGATAAACTTGAAAATCTTACTTTTACATATTTTCCACTCAATTCCTTTAAATATCAACTTAACAATCTAGAGGTAACAATTTATACATCCATAACATACTTATTACTGAATAAACAACACAAGATATGAAAATTTGTGGCCATAGAGGAACCTGAAACTTTCAATACGAAGCATAATCAAGCATGGCCAACAAAACAAGAAAAAAAGTATAATCTAAGCTTCAAGAACGTTTTATGGATTCCCATCAAACCAAAAATAGACAACAAAAACTCTTAAACAAAGTTCATGGACAAGGTTATTGTTTGAGGAACCTATCCACATAAAATCTAAAGCCATCAAAATAAAAAAAAATTATGATAGACTAAAAACAATAGTGAAACTAAAAGTACATAAAGAGATTTAACAACCAACGATGTTCCAATACCTAAAAAGCATGGGGAGGGAAATAAAAAAAAATTATGATAGACTAAAAACAATAGTGAAACTAAAAGTACATAAAGAGATTTAACAACCAACGATGTTCCAATACCTAAAAAGCATGGGGAGGGAAATAAAAAAAAATTATGATAGACTAAAAACAATAGTGAAACTAAAAGTACATAAAGAGATTTAACAACCAACGATG
>JANVCQ010000002.1:37069048-37088941 GCA_025531925.1 Erythroxylum plowmanianum
CTTTTACTAAATGCGTTCTTGATGTTGTCAAAACCAAGGTTTTTATGCACAACCATCTGGTTTATTTTCAGAACTACCAATTTCAAAAGTTATTTTCGGTTACCATTTAGAAAAAAGTATTATCATTTTTTATTGTTGCATTTACTTGTTTATTGTCATATTTTATTGATCATAACTTCGTAAATAATTTTACTAAAAATTTTTATTAGTAAAAATGATTTGTCGTGACAATAAACTGCGCTTTCCAAAACCTCAATAATCTCAGTTACTTTCTCCCATTTTATCACTAACCTTCGTCTTTTGCATGCTTTTTCAGTGTAACTCATAATCAAACATAAATCTAAATCGAGTATGGTTCAACGTTGTGGATTTCGTACCGTTCCGGCCGGTACCGGTCGAAACGTTCCGTACCGGCCGAAAAAACGGTAACGGAACGGGCATATAAGTATCGGGAATGAATTCCGGTCGATTCCGGTCGGTACCAGCCGGTATCTCCAATACCGGAATATTTCGGGGTCATTCCGTAAAATGAAAAATTGGAGGGGTCATTTTGCAAATAAAAAAATTAAAACCTAATTTTATTTCTACCCTCTCTTCCCCCCCGACTGTCGGCTCTCCATCTCGCTTCGTCTTCTTCTGTCTTCTCTCCCTTCCGCCGTCGTTGCGTCTCCGGCCTGCCTCGCTGCCTGCCTCGCCTCGCCTCCGGCCTTCAACCGTCGTCAACGCCCGAAGACGTCCACCGCACACCGTCTTGACGTCACCGCATACCGCACGCCTGAAGACGTCGTCCTCCTCGCGCTCGCACACTGCCGACTGTCCGGCCTTCTCCGCCGTCCTCCTCCCATGTGCGTTTGAAAGGTTCAAAACTCAGTTAAGATTAAACGCAAGTCGGACCATATTTGTTCAAACCGAGTGGAAATATGAGTCTAGAACTAGAAGAGGGCATTTGTCAGATTCGTACAAAACAAATGGACTATAATTCTATAAAGGCAAAAGAAGTGATAAAAAGACAAATATCTATACATAAAAAAACAAAGTCTTGTAAATTAATTAAGTTAATAATTAAAAATATAATTAATTCGGTCGATTAAATCATAAAATTTTGATTATATTGAGTTTTTTATTTTTAGTATGATTTATTTTAATAACTTGACTGTTAAATTCTGATCAGTTAATTAATTAATTAGTTTGTTTTATAAAATAATTAATTATTTAAATTAATTAATTTTTAGTTGATAGTCTATTTTTAATTATATTTTAAAATTTTTAAAATTATTTAATTTTTAGTTACTTCTATAATAAATCTTTTATCTTATCAACTTAATTTCCGATCTTGTTTTTAAAATATTAGATTAAATATTATTTATATGTTATTTATTAGATTAAATATTATTTATATATGATTGTTGTATAATTGTTAGGATTGAAAATTGTTGTTATTATTTATATGTAAAATATTTAAAAATTATTGTTATTTCAAATTAATTATCATTATTATCTATTATTAAGATTTTTGAAAACATAGTTGGTTTAAACAGTAAATTAGTAAAATATACAGTACAACTGTATAATATATCAATATGGACTATTTTGCAATTTTTAAAAATTTTAGGAACTATTTTATAAATTTAAAAAAAATTTTGAAACGGTACCCGGTACTGACCGACACCGATACAACTCCATTCTAAAACTCAATTCGATACTATGTCCGGTACGGTATTTATAACATTGGCGAGAAGGCGCTGAATAGGGGTACAAAAAGATCAAACAGAAGAAGTGCTCCGAAAAAGGACGTCGAATTTCTGTGATGTGACCCATGCAAATTGCATTAGTTATTGGTTGCTGTTTCAAACAACAAATCTGAAACTTCTCATATGACAGCACATAAACCCCTTGCCCTCACTCATTAGTCCATCTTCTTCACCCGCAGATTCAGTCATCTCGCTTACTCTCTCTCGCTAGTTCTTAACCAAACCCAATCGACTATACGTACACTCAATTCCCTTCTTAGGATTAGGGCAATGGGCAAAGGTGGAGACAGGAGGCCATTGCCTGAGGAAGAAGCCGAAGGTGGAATGGCTGATGATTTCTTCTGGTCATACACAGACGAGCCTCATGCTTCTAGGAGACGACAGATCCTCTCTCAGTACCCTGAAATTAAACATCTTTTTGGCCCTGATCCTTGGGCTTTCTTCAAGGTCTCTTCTTTCTCTCTGAAATTTTATGGCTTGATGCTTGAATGATGACTTTTAACTTTTTTGTTCATTGGATTTAGATCTGAGGCAACGTCGATTGATTGAATGGTTAATGGGGTTTATATGTTCTTGTAGTTTTCGTACTCTTCCATTGTTAAACAGGAGTTTTTGGGATCTCTTTTGTCGTGCCAACCACATTCTGTATACCCAATTGACCAAAGCAAGCTTTCTTTGATTCTCCAAGTTCGTTCTCTGAATTGAGAAGGGTTATACTCTTATTACTTGCCAGGACTGATTATTTTAGGGAACCATTTCTTCCTATATCTTTATTAAGTTCTTATGGGGAGAATAAGGTTTGCTTGTATTCTAAATGTTGATCCAGAGCCGTTTCTGATTTTCGATGAAAACAAAGTGATTTCGGAAGTATTCGATTTATTTCATATCTTTTCCTATCTATGTTCTTGGGCGAATATGAGCTATCTTGAACAGACTTTGTTCTCTATCTACAGATGATGACGAGCTGATGTTATATTGACCTGATTTTTCTTGCGTTGTTCTTTTAACTACTTCTTAGGCAGTCGATATTAAATCTTTTATGCTGCGGTTCCGTTACTGGCGTGAAAACTGGTTTGCATTCTGATGTGCTTTCGTCTTAAGAGCAATGGTCTGCATTTGACTAAAATCAGTGCAAAATTCTTTTTGAACTTTTAGGCGAATTTGAATCACTGCAGCATATAAGTGAAAAATATTTTCTGATAATTGGCACGCTGTCTATACTTTTCTGCGTGCTGGGTGCATGGACATGTCTTTCGTTCATGTTTAAACAGATGCCCCCTTTTGCAAATCATGTTTAGAATGCCTGAAATCTGTTCATATTGGTCAAAAGAATTTCAATATCATTAACTAGACATTAAACAAGCTGTGGACTGTGTTTAGAAATTGGTTTTAATGGAATACATGATGGTGGGACATCATGCTATGACTATATGTTATTTGCTTATAACAAGCACTTTTCTTTCCGAGGATATGTGTGAAGTTCTTGAAGTGGTTGTGTTGCAGGTTACCGTGGTGGTTTTCCTGCAGCTGGGGACGGCTACATTGCTTCACAATTCTGGGTGGTTGAACATACTGGCGATAGCCTACTTCTTTGGTTCTTTCCTCAATCACAATCTTTTCTTAGCTATCCATGAGCTCAGCCACAATCTTGCTTTCTCAACACCAGTCTATAACCGATGGCTTGGGATTTTTGCTAACCTCCCTATTGGTGTACCTATGTCTGTGACCTTCCAAAAATATCACCTTGAGCACCATCGTTTCCAAGGCGTAGATGGTATAGATATGGACATTCCTAGCCATACTGAAGCTCGTCTTGTCAAGAATGCAATCACAAAATCAATATGGGTTATCTGCCAGCTCTTCTTCTATGCTTTGCGGCCGTTGTTTCTTAAACCAAAACCTCCTGGTTGTTGGGAGTTTGGCAACCTGTTTGTTCAGCTACTCCTTGATGCGGGCATGGTTTACTTTTGGGGCTGGAGATCTTTTGCTTATTTGATCCTTTCCACATTTGTTGGAGGAGGGATGCACCCAATGGCTGGTCATTTTATCTCAGAGCATTATGTCTTCAATCCGGAGCAAGAGACATATTCTTATTATGGTCCTTTAAACTTCCTAACCTGGCATGTCGGGTACCACAATGAGCACCATGATTTCCCTAGGATTCCTGGAAGCAAGCTTCACAAAGTTAAGGAGATAGCACCGGAATACTATGAGAGTTTAGACTCGTATAAATCTTGGAGCCAGGTCATCTACATGTATATTAGGGATCAGACAGTTGGGCCTTATAGCCGGATGAAGAGAAAGGTTTCAAGTACTACAGAGAAATCGGAGTAGGCGTGTGCATCTTCTCATTTTCTTTGCACTTCCATCCTTTCCTGGATAAGTTAACAAGAAAAAGGAAACAGAATCGGAATTTTTGTCTTGTTCAAGTTATAAGGAACATGATTTTGCTTACTGGGTATTGGCATATGGTGTCAGAAATTCATTCATTGATTACTTGCCATTTAGAAGGAGCTATTTTTTTATTCCTTTGCATCCATAGAACAACTCAGATGATATAATCAAGCTCTTTATTCAGTTACCCTTGCCTCTTATAGTTGTTCATTTCTCCCTTACTTTCAGTGTCGTTACCTGTTTTGATGAACATGAGAACATACATGTTTGCTGTTGCAATTTGGGGCAATACCATCCTTTCTATGTGCAACGTAAGCTTTTCAATACGTCATATGGAGATAATCTAAGTAAACTTCAGAATTCTAATCATGATGACGTCATTATTCAAATAAAATGAAAAGTACAAATAACAGGCTTAAGCTGTGACAAAATCGAAGTAGCTTCTACTTCTGCATAAAATTTATTTCTTTTATCGAAATTTTTACTGGGACCAATTTCCAGCAGTAGTTTATTCACTTATTTGTTTGGAGAATCGGAAAATGAAAAATGTATGAGAAACCAAGTTGTGTTTCTGGTGCAATGGACTCAAAGATTGAGCAACCTATTTCCAACCTGTTTTGTGATGTCAACGGTATTGGTTGGTGGCTGTAAATGTTGATTATTGAGAGGCCAACTGGCTGGAAGGTAATCATCATACGAGTCATAGTTGTATCCATTGTCTGGACCAATAGATCTGAATGTCATTGCCAGGACAAAAGCAGATCCCTGAGCTAAGATATTCAACAAACCTATCAATGTAAGGTAACAAATTCTATGAAATCATGAACCTCCTTGTAGGATGCTCAGGTAAATGAAATCCTGATAAAAGTTATATGGCCTAGGCATGATACCAAGGCAAGCAGTAACAGCAATAGCAGGAAATGTCAAACATAATAGCGATTGATTATAATATGTTCACTAGGATGTGACTATAACATGTTATCATTTTAGATCATATATTCTCGGTATGGTCATACTTCTTGATCTCTTGCATAATATCATTAAATATGTTGTATAAGCCAAAGAGTTCTTTTATATGAGCCACATGCCTTTCACTTTTTTTTTTTTTTAATGTTGAGTCATATTAGGCTTCTTAAACACTATCATGATCTCATATAATGAGACAAGAGCCTTTTTGCTCTTCTAATACATATTAGATTTCTATACTTTCAAATTTCTAAATTTTCGACATTAAAGTTTTCACGATTAATAAATTCTACGACAAAATTTTAGATATAGTATTCACTTTCCTCAAACACATATGTTTATAATAACACATTTAGCATGTGATTATTATCAATGTCGAGTATTTGATGCAATCTTCTAAATAGAAATTTTAATTATTTTCACAATTATGTATAAAATCAAAAGCTCACTAAGTTTCCAATCATCATCCATATAATAGTTGATCAACAATTAATCATTCTATTTAGGTGTATTTATTTATGAATATATTAAGTATGATACATATATATATAGCACATGCATATAAAACGATCAAAACTGAAAGATTAATGCATTTCCATGAACACATAATATTCAAAATTTAACAGTTGTTACAAACAATGAATGCTTTGTAAGTATCCTTAAACATCAAATAAAAAAAGTGAATTAAAACTTTTTTACTAAAATGATAAAACTCATGAATCTTACGAATATAAAATTGACGAAGTTTAGGGGTATTGGGTCAATTAGTTCTTTATATGAACCACTGAAATTCATATATACTATTAACTCCATAATGTCTTTTGATATTCCACTAAGACTAAGACACTTCTCTTCTGAAATGCTCTTTCAAGAAAGTTTGCACTACCTAACTATATATGTAAATATGTTTCAATGGAGTATTCCACAATCTAATTAACAAGTCTCTATGTTGGGGCATGAACATTTTGCAAAGCGATTCATCTTTGCTCATAGAAGTGGAGAACCCTTGATAACAAGCAAAGATGAGACCTTTTATCATGTTTTTCACCAATATAATATATAACATTAGATTTGCCTTAGGTACCATACGATGTTGATCTAATTGTCCCTTTATAAAATTCACACAATTTTATTGTGCTAGAGTTTGAATCGAAAAATGGTTCTTTGACAAACATTTTTTTTTTAAACGAATTCAAAGACAAAGAATATTCAATAATGTAGAATAATAAGTTAAATGTGTCCCATAATATGATCATATCATTAAAGCCAAAACTCTCGAAAGAGCATAAAAATATAATTCCTTTTCAACCATCAAACTTAATGTTGATTTAATTAATTTAATTCAATTAGAAATGTATTTTTAATTTATTACAACACTAATAACTTAAATTTAATTATAAATTTATTTATAATTATACATATTGTTTAATTAGAAACTCATTTTAAATAATCAACTTATGAATATACTAATTTAAATTAATCATAAAATTATTTCTAAATAAAATTGAACTAATTGATTTTAATTTTATAATTCACTTAGAAATTTATTTCTAAGTATCATTAAATTCATTCATATTTACAACAAATGTAAAAACTCATTTTCAAATAAATAAATTTATTTTGTGATTTGTAAGTCTTTAACTTATTTTCTTATTCATCAAAATATTTAAACCCATACCAAAATTCTTTTAAATACAAATGTTAACCCAATCTTTTAATGTTTATAAAATGTATATAAATATATATCTACATTACATTTGCACCAATTTTTTAATATGTTGACAAATGATTAAGAGTTTGTCTTTCATAACATAGGTCTAAGGTTTAAGCCTTAACTAATTGAAAGACAATTTATTTATTTTTACGGACTTTAACTAGGCTTCTATAAGCTTTTGGGTTAGTCCATACTTGGTCTACCCTCTCAACCCATTAGGTATAATCCATATTTAATCACAATTAACTTATTAATTAACTAATTGCTTAAGTAACATAAACAAATTAATTACTGTGCTGCCATTCGTTGCTAACATTCAATGGTAGTAATGAGTATGACAGGTGATCTGGCGAGAGGGGGTAACTGTTAAACCACCATCATCACTAGTCATCACGACATTCCGACAGCAACCTTCTAGCCTACTGCTTGTTGTATATTCTCTCGCCTGTACATTAACACCACTGTTGGTGTTTCACTTTACGGCTAGATTTGGTTTCCATTTACACCAAGCAATTTTAGTGGTCCAAACATAAATGGCAATATTCTTTTTCACCATTATCAATTTTAAACATAGAAAGTGGTTGTTTACTTAAATGATCGTGGCTTATTTGGATGAAATTATTTGAAAACCTTATTGTTAAATTATGACAAAGGATGGCTAAGAAGACGGTTTTTTGTCAAGGCCTTATCAAGAAAAATAAGGGGAGACCTAAGGAAGCCACACTAAACATAAATATGGTCAAAACTTAAGTCTCATCTAGGATGTCAAAGTCAACAAATCCAAGATCACATCTTTCAACAATTGGTCTTGATATGAATGTGAATGTCTCTAAAGAAAGACATAAACAAACCAACACAAATGAAGACCATACCTTATTATCAGTGATTGTTCTTACAGTTAAACACTATTGTGATAAGCACAATCTCATATTTAAGATTAAAAAAATAATTTTATTTTCAAATATGCAATTGATAAAACTTCTTTGATCAGAATTCAAGTAAAAGTAGTTGTAACACCAATGTAAGAAAAAATGCATTTGCAGATAATGTAAGAGGATCAATACATACTTGTATCACTTATGGAACAAAAATCACTTATGAATTTTGGCTATAATCTACGTGATAAGAGACTTGTAGGATCCCAAAACTTGCACACTTTCCAAACATTTTTTAGTGATGTCAAATTTGTTTCCTATAAAAAATACACCTATCTTTATGATAAATCATATCTCAAATATAATCCTCTAAAAGTTGTGACATTACAATTACAAAGTTTCATTTTATTAACTTATTATGTGTGCTTATCCATTATCTGACACTCACACATAATAAAGTTAATTGACTAGAAAGATAATGATTTTGCATTACTCGTACTTGTCTAATATCGAATGCAACCAGTTTATTACAAGAGTATATTATCATATATCTATTAGAAGTATATGACTTCTCGACTACTGAATGGATCCTTTAGTGGATTTAGTATGTTATACCTTAGATCATTTATTGCATAAATTATCTTCTTATTCTTATTATATAAATATTTTGTATTCACACTACCTTCTACATATAAGGCAAGCCCGTTTGAATATATCTTAATGAGAACATAGAATTGAAATGATCTTTTTCGTTTCTCAATCCTTTGAATCAAATTAACTTGCTTTTCTATAATGTTCCATTATATTGAATAATTCATTATTTTTAGTAACATTATAAGATAACAAACATTAATTCAATTATTTGGAATTTGAGCCCTAGGAAAAATGGTACTTTAAATCTAAGGTTCATATGGTATTATAGGATCCTAACATAATATATTAAAGGATCCTAACACAATATAAGTTAAGAATATGACTTATATTATCCTTATTGGTCGAAAATGCATACATGATATGATTAATATGTTACAATATTGACTCTTTTTTATTAGAGCATGTGTCTTTCCTTCAATATTATACAGATGATAGTTTAGGCATACCTAATGTCTAACTTGAGTTTACTGATTTATTTATTTAATCTAGCCTTTAGAACTCACATCTTGCATGTGAAGACAAATTAGGCTAACAAAACATTTCTTTAGATTATTTCATTGCTGATAACCTCTTTCACCCTTCGATGTAATTCACATTGACACTAGTGTGTTAAGCCTTGACCTCTAGTTTATCATCTAGATAAATCACTTAAAACTTGTCTCATCTCCATTTCTACAAAATAATAAAGGTGATTACCCGTGTGGGAAGGCATCTCGTATCTATTTGACATACTTTTTGTATCTAAAACTGAATATTCAACACTAGTTTAAAATTCATTCTAGAACAGAATGCTTAATTCAAAACAAGCATTCTCTTATTTCTATAAGTGAAATACATTCTAAAAATATTGTTTAATTCTCAATTAAACATATACTACATCAAATGCTCAATAAAAAAATCATCGTTGATAACAAGTATTATGAATAGTTGCTAGACATATTCATTTCTCTTTGCATTACTATAACCATGAAATAGTTATAATTGATGTCTATGTATTTGATTTGATATTGATATTTGACCTATCTAGTACTATATTTTATTATACTTGTTCATACATAACATAGTGTGCATGAGACTACTAATTTCTTTGAAATAAAGAGCCATCTTTATTTCTTATTCTTTTTGTGACATCTGTAGACACAACATACTGCTTAGATGCTCACCTTAATTTAGCAATTGACATCACAAAAACACTTTGCTATCTTACATATCAAAATTGTTCAAATATTACATAAGTATATATATAGCTTATAATAGTAAGAAACCTCTACTTGAATGATACTTAGCGATCATAATTACAAATATGTATGTAGCCTTATCCATATTCTTCATTTTTATCATGCTTGACATAACAAAATAGAAAAACATGAAACGATAAAATTACACATTTATTGTTGGAATTTTTAATATATCTAACTGATCTTTTCCAATCATACTAAAATTGTCGGACATGATTATAGTACTAATGCAATATACCACCTACATCTACACTATGTTATATTATAGATTGATTTTCACAATCTGAGCATATAATTTTCTTGGTCCTTCTGAATGAAACCTAGTGGTTGTACTATATAGATTCCTCCATCTAATTCTTCACTTAATAATATAGTCTTTATATCCATTTGAGGCATGTTAAGATCCATTCTTACTACTAAGGCTAGAATCAATCAAAATGATGCAAATTTTACAGCAAATGAGAATTTCCTCTCATAATTGATCTCTTTGATTGTGTGTATCATTTTACTATTAAACACCCTTTGTATCTTTCAAAATTGTCATCAATATTTTACTTAACATTTGAAGAAGACATTTTTCCTTGATGGTTACATGTTTTTTCAAAAGAATATCCAAGTCTCATACTCATATTGAACTTATTAAAGTTCATTCTTCTTTTATTATTATAATTCATTCGAACTATTATAAAGTTTATTCCGTACAACTTTAAAATTATATAAGGAATAATATGTTTATAATATGAGTATAATGAAAATTTGAGAAACGAATCTCTTCACATTTGTATTATTCCCACTCAAATTAGATAGTGGTAAAGAGTTTCCACTGGGTTGCAATTCATTAATCAAAAAAAATAATCATATCTTAAATTGCCACCATGTGGATCAATACCATCTTATTGGTCTTGTTTTACAATATCATTATAATTTAGTCTCTTATATAGAGATAAGTTTTTAAATATCTATTCTTTCTTTGAAAAATCATTGTCTAAGAATGCAATATCCTGTTAGGAAAATTCAATTACTTGTTTATTACCGTATTCACCTCTGAACAAATACTCTTCAGAACATTTAAAAATATCTTTCAAAGATACTCTTCTTCTTCCTTAATATATAGGTAACAAGCACATTATCAAGAAATTAGATTTGTTGAATTAGGTCTCTTACCTATTTTATATCTCATATTATTTTTAGATGTTATTTCTTAAGGACCCTATCAAGTACATATTTGATCATCCATGACACTTCATTCCAATGAGTGATAAGTAAGTTTGCCTATACTATTGTAGACCTAACCATAAGAAGAGTGTTGATTCTCATCTCTACGCCACCCGATTGTTGGTTATTAGCTATCCATTCAATTTTCATCACATGGCCTCTTAAGTTGATTAAAAAATTCCTAAACTTGATCAATTCTTAAAGTCTTTATCAACTTTATTACATTGTTTCTCAACTAAATTTATATACTTTTTAAAACAATAGAATGTTTCAAAGTTTGAGAATCAAATAAATATAACTATACTGAGTATAATTTTGATAAATATAACCCAACAAATGATTTATTTCCACAATTTGTCTTAATATACCGGATGTGAGTTCTAAAGGGTGGATTAAATAAATAAAAAAGTGAACTTAAGTTAGCCATTAGATATGCCTAAACTACAATTTGTACAATATTAAAGAAAAGATATACGTTCTAATAAAAGTGAGTCAACATTGTAACACTTGAATCATACCATGTGTGCATCTTTGACCAATAAAGATAATACAAGTCATATTCTTAATTTGTATTGTATGAGGATTTTTTAAGACTATGTTAACTTCAAATTTTAAGTACCCTCTTTACTTAGGTTCTAATTCTAGAGATTGAATTAATGTTTGCTATCTTAGAACATTACTAGAAAATTATGAATGATCTGATACAATATGACATCTAGAAAAGCAAGTTAGTTTGATTCAAAAGATTGAGAAACGAGGAAGATAGTTTCAATTCTAAGTTTGCATCAAGATGTATTGAAAAGGGCTCACCTTCTATATAAAAGGTAGTATGAATACAAAATATTTATATAATGAGAATGAGACGATGATTGATGCAATAAATAATCTAGTGTATAGCATACTTAATCCACTTAAGGATCAATTCATTAGTTGAGAAGTCATATATTTATAATAGATGTATGAAAATATGCTCTCATAGTATTTTAGTCGCACGAGATATAAGATAAGTATTAGTAATGCATAATCATTATCTTTCCGATCAATTAGCTTTATTATGTGTTAGTGAGAGCTAATGGATAAGCATACATAATAAGTAAATAAAATGAAACATTGTAATTAAAATGTCACAACTTTTAGAAAACCATATATAAAATATGATTTATTAGAAAGATAAGTGATTTTTTTATTCAGAAAATTGAAATAATTACAAAAATATTTGCAAAGAGTTCCGCAAGTTTTGAGATTATACAAGCCTCTTATCTTATGAATTATATCAAAAATTTGTAAGTGATTTTAGTTCGATTAGTGATATAAGTATGTATTGATCCTATTACATTTTCTGCAAATGAATTTTCTCTTATAAGAAGCATATATAAAGCTGTAATGAAGCAAAGCTAGTATTGTCTAGAAGGATTAATGCCTCAACATCATTAATAAGTTTTTTGCAGTTTCCATAATTACTTACTCATTGCCACATCAATTTATAGCGCTTAAACTTTTCTAGATGAGTAAAAAATTTATAAAAACCAAAAAATTATGTATTGAAATAGAATGACTTTATTAAAAACAAATGCAATATACTAGGGAAGGGACATAAAATTCAAAATTTTAATGAGATATGATATCCTAGTTATAGACTCATTCGGATTTAGTCCAATTTTTCATCAAAACCCACAGAGCTAGATTGGCAAAGTTAATACTTAATAGTTTATGAAGTGACTCAAATGATTTTGCATTAATATGAGTTAAGGAAGAGTTCCAATATGAATAAATTCACTTGTAAAAGGGAGATGTTAGAAATTTACAACTGGATATTTGTTTTTATTTTTATTTTTGATTTTCAGTTTTTGTTTTCAAATTTAGTAAAATTTTTGTTTGTTTGAGTTTTTAGTTTCTATTTTTAGTTTTGGTTTTTTTCAATTTTCAAAAATTATGAAAACCATAAAAAGTGATTTTTGTTTTCTGTTCTGATTTATTATCATTTAATATATTATTTAATTATTTAAATTTTAATAAAATTATGAATAATTTAATTCTACATTATATATTTAATAGATTAAAATTAATTATCAATAAAAATTATGAATAATTGAATTCTATTTAATTTCTATAATTAACTTATATGTAATTAGATTATAATAATTATTAATAAATATAATTAAATTCAAAATATTTAAATAAAATTGATTTAATAATTAAAATATATTTCAAATAAATATTAATTATTTATTTTATTAAAATAACGTAATATTAAAATAAATATTATATAAGAGATTAAATAAATTTATTTAATTAAAAATAATTTTCTTTAAATTTTATTTAATATGTAATTCTTATTAGCGATAAAAATATAACCACATTAATATTAAGAATCAAATATATTTTTATTTTTATTTTAAAAAATAAAAACTAAAATTAAAAATTAAAAATTATAAAAAATAAAATTAGAACCAATGGTTAACTGCAGCGAGGCTCCTAGTCCTGATCCCTCCACAGTCCATTCTCTAGCATCTAAGTTGCTCCTTAATTTCATCATATTCAGAGTTTGTCTGCAGAAGTAAGCCCTGAAACCTATTTGGCCAACTTCTTGCCTTCCTATTTCACGCATCAGACAGCAATGCTTCTACCAACTATACACAACCCATACAGGCAACGATTGTTCAATCTGTACATCTTGACCTGGCATGGGTTCCTCTCTCTTTTTTCTATGTGAAGATTTGTACTGACAAACACTTCAGGGGCCGTCATTCGATTTTGGATCATACCATAACCAAACCGTTTGGAGAAAGTGAAAGTCTCCATCCTTAGTCAAAATAAAACAATGGATAAACATGGGATGATATTAGACGACCCACAAACCAAAGGCCCTGAAGCAACGTCCTCAGTCATCACAAAAACCATTCTTAACTTGGATGAGTCACCGAGTAGAAATGTTCTTCAATTAAGATGCAACTCTGCTCTCACTTTCTTCCCATCAATACTTCCCCTTCTTTGCTCCTTAAACCCTTCAAAACCCTCAAGCCTCTCTGCTCCCTCTCAGACACCCACAAACTCGCTCTCACGCACTCCCTTCAAGCCCAGACCCTCCAGACTCTCGAATGGCCCTCACTCTGCCACCGACTCTCTCCCTTCACCTCAACTTCAATGGGCCATTCGGCTACCCAGAACGCGAACATCCCCATTGGCCAGAGTTTGGAGGAGAGCCTGAAACTCCTCGACCAGACCGAGGCAGCATTGAACGTTATGGAATCTGGGCCTTTGAATCTTTCTGAGATCGAGGACATAAGGGCCATTGTCAATTCTGCGACTTCTGGGACTTTGCTCACTGTTGGCGAGCTATGTGTCGTGAGGCGGACTCTGAGTGCTGCAAGTGCCATTTTGGAGAAGTTGAAAGAAGAGAAGTACAGAACACAATCTCTTTCTCTGTTTATTGAACATTTCGTATGTTTTTAATGCTTAGAGCTAGGCTGCCGACAAAGGGTCTAGTATGCTTGGTAGTACATATACGTAATATCTCTGAATTGAGCTAGTGGATTATAGTTTCTTTTTTAGTTTGAAGGTATTTCCAACGGTTTCCTTTTTTATTTTTCTCAAGAACTTCTACTGAAAGATGTCAGTGTTACATTCCATACCTTTTCAATGATGATTATGTGGAATCTAATCTTACATATGAATAGGTCTTTCCCTCTGCTTGAAATACTTCAAAGTTGCAATTTCCAGGCAGAACTGGAGCAAAAAATAGCATTTTGCATAGACTGCAATCTTTCAATAATTCTTGATAAAGCCAGTGAAGACTTGGAGATCATTAGGTCTGAAAGGAAAGAAAACTTGGAAAATCTAGATCTTTTGTTGAAGGAAATATCAACTCGGATTTTTCAGGCGGGGGGTGTAGATAAACCACTGGTAACCAAGCGGCGTTCTAGGTTTTGTGTGGGAGTTAGAGCTTCACACAAATATTTAGTTCCAGACGGTGTGGTTCTAAATGTTAGTAGTTCTGGTGCAACGTATTTTATGGAGCCCAGTGAGGCAGTGGAATTGAACAATTTGGAAGTCATGCTTTCCAATTCTGAGAAATCTGAGGAAATAGTCATATTAAGCCTACTGACCTCTGAAATTGCAGAATCGGGGACGGAAATCAAGCATTTGTTAGATGGATTTCAACAAATTGATCTTGCTTTTGCTAGAGCTGCTTATGCTCGCTCGGTTGCTGGGGTCCGCCCTATTCTAACTTTTCAAGGCCACGGAGTGTTATCCTGTGCCGAAGCAGAAGGTGCATTAACAGTAGATATAGAAGGTATACGACACCCATTGCTTCTTGGATCATCTAACAAAAGTTTGACTAATGTCCTTGGATCCAACTCTGTGGAGTTAACTGAGCCAGATAGGGTAAATGGTGTAATGGTTACTAGACATTTGTCAGACAACTTGACTGATTTTCCTGTGCCTATAAACATTAAAGTGGGATCTGGAATCAGAGTGGTTATCATCTCAGGACCTAATGCTGGAGGTAAAACTGCTTCAATGAAAACTCTTGGCATGGCTTCTATTATGTCAAAGGCAGGCTTGTTTTTACCTGCAAAGAATGTCCCAAGGCTTCCTTGGTTTGATCTTGTTCTGGCAGACATTGGGGACCACCAGGTACAAGTTACTTGTTCATGGGAAATTACTGCTCTGTTCTGTTTGTTGGCCCGTTCCATTCTGACTCCAATATTCTTTCATTGAAGTCTCTAGAACAAAGTCTCTCAACTTTCAGTGGACATATAACGCGGATTAGTAAGATCTTGGAGGTGGCCTCAAAAGAATCGCTTGTTCTTATTGATGAAATCTGTAGTGGAACTGATCCTTCAGAAGGGGTGGCACTTTCAACCAGCATCTTGCAGTATCTAAAAGACCACATAAACTTAGGCATTGTGACTACTCATTATGCTGACTTAAGTCTCCTAAAAGATCAGGATGCTCAATTTGAAAATGCGGCTATGGAATTTTCTCTTGAAACTTTACAACCTACTTATCAAATCCTCTGGGGTAGTACTGGTGATTCAAATGCATTGAGTATTGCTAAACTAATGGGTTTTGATGCCAGTATTCTTGAACGTGCACAAAACTGGGTTGAGAAGTTAACTCCTGAAAAGCAGCAGGAGCGAAATAGTTTGATCTATCAATCATTAATGGAGGAAAGAAACAAATTAGAAGCTCAGGCTCAGGAAGCTGCATTCCTTCATGCAGAAATTATGAAGGTTTACAATGAGGTAGAATTTATAACTTCCGACCAATCTTTACAGCTTTTAATTTGTTATCTTTCCTTTGTAATACTGCTACAAGTTCATATTTTGGTTCACAATATCACTGATAAGTCATGAGCACTGGCGATTGGAGATTTGCTGTTGCACAATTTGTAGCCCTATTGAGACTTGATTCTCTTGTGTTAGCATTGACAAATTCTTGAACGATAACCAACTTCCTATAAATCAGGTACTTTTTTGCCAATTTTAATCATGAAAGCCTGAGATAATAAGTGATTCTGCTCTTGCCTGTCCTTGTTGCCTAGGTTTTCAGATGTGAATTATTCATGATGATATTCTCAAAAAAAAATAAAAATTCATGATGCCTAAAATAGGATGGATAGGAACCAGAAAATTGGAGTATATAATTTTCTGAACAGTGAGATAGAAAATAACAAAATATATCATACACTAGTCTGGATTAATATTTATGGTATGCTGCCAGTTGTTTATGTTATCTCTTTTTCTACCTTGTTTCTCATTTTTCTTAACATGATCAAGATTAAATATGAGGCAGAAGATCTTGATCAACGTGTGCCAGCTCTAATGGAAAGGGAAGAACAGCAGGTTAAAGAAGAGCTAAAAGCAGCAAAATCTCAGATACATGATGTGGTTCAGGAATTTGAAGACAGACTCAAAACAATGAGTCGAGATCAATTCAGTTCTCTTATTAGGGCATCCGAAGCTGAAATTGCTTCCATAGTCGAAGCACACCGTCCTAGGGATAATCTAACTGTCAGAAAAGTTGATACTACTCCCTATACCCCACAGCTCGGGGAACAAGTCCAAGTGAAGGGACTGGGAGGGAAGTTAGCAACTGTAGTTGATGCACAGGCAGATGATGAGACAGTCTTAATCCAATCTGGTAAAGTGAGAGTTCGTGTGAAAAAGCACGACATCCGAGCAATTCCAATTAACAAAAGGAGAGATGCTACTGATTTAGCTGCGGGTTTAAAGAGACAGGTGTGTAGAATATCATAATACATAAATTATGTTTGTATAAGTATCTAATGAAGTTTATTTAACCCGCTATTTTATGTGAGTATGTAGCAATACTTGTTTAATCTGCTTGATGGAAGATGTTCCTCCTTTTGTCTCTCTTATGGAGCTCTGGACTTTCTGCATCCAAATTTTTTCTTTGGATTAAATTAGAATCAAATTCTTTTGTAAAAGATGAATGAATTGATACTTAGGACAAGTTACAGAAAAGAGTCCTGAACCAGACCAACAAGCTCTGATAACAGGGTTTATCCCAGGGGCTTAGTTACAAAAGGCATCCAGATAGCCTACCAGAAAACTAACAGCAAAAGTTGGGAAAGTCTAATAAGATTATCCAAATGATCTCTTATGATCATCTTTCTATGTGTTTTAGGAAAAGCAGCCTTTGGTGATGAAAACAGATGAGGAGATTTCTTATGGTCCGAGGGTGAAGACATCGAAGAACACTGTGGATCTTCGCGGAATGCGGGTGGAAGAGGCTGCTATCCAACTCAATATGGCCTTATCCGCGAGTGAGTCACGTTCTGTTATCTTTGTTATACACGGGATGGGCAGTGGAGCTGTGAAGCAGCGTGCACTGGAGATATTAGGAAAGCATCCCCGTGTTGCCAAGTATGAACCAGAAAGCCCATTGAATTTTGGCTGTACAGTTGCTTATATAAAATAATATGTCATTTTTCATGGCTGGTGCCTTGGTCTTGGTGGATTGCATGATCATTGTGTTGGGTTGCAGAATTAGTTGTTTGAATTCTTTTTCCGAACAGATTGCCTGGGGTAATGGTTTGCTTGGTATGTCAATCCTTTTATGGTTCTTACATTTGATCAAGTTTCATACATGAAACTGAATCTACGAAGCCATTGTACTTGCAGCTTCTATGCATGCTATGAAATAGTATACTCTATACGGAGTATAATATATTCATTGCTTATGGAAGTAAGCTGTATATGGGTGCGTAGCTTACATTCCATGTTTATTGCATGGTGAGATGGGACTATACATATCCATTAGCTTTCACATTTACAAGCTCCTTTAACAAGTACTTATCCGTAGTTATGTGTTTGATGCTGTGAACTCACTGGGTGTACAAATGGGCAAATATGTAGAAACGGAATCTTGATTTATTGAAACAGTATGATTGAACAAAGTACTAATCATATATTTCTCTTAATTAATCTGCCATGCTGTTGACAATCAGAGAAGAGTTTAATATAGAAAACCAAGTTTAGCTCAATCATACTGTGGTTTATGACCATACCCAGTAGTAGTATACTTAAAGCATAATAAGAGTTAATGCCTTTGCTCCTTTAAGTTCAATGGCTGCCAGTTGGTCGTACCCAACCAACGGTGGATTTCCAATGAGGATGCAGAGGACTATGCACATCAACATCTGCTGTCCTCCCTGGGTCAGGTTCACGAGCCAAGCCGCTCATGTTGTCATGAAGCTCTTGATAAGTACCGATCTGAGAAAATGAGTGTTTGGGAGCAGGAGGGACTTTGCGACCATAGCATACTCCTATGATTAATGACACAGTTAGGGCTGTCAAAATCCATGATTTTAGTGTTGCCATTTTAAGGAGAGGCTGCGGCGGATGTGTGCTTGGGATGGTTGTCTTGTCCACTTTATATACTGAACTCAATGTAAGCCGTTCAGCGCATGCTTTGAGCGTGAAAAAGAATTGATTACGTCCTTATCCTGATGTCAGTCATACTCGGCGCATGCTTTGAGCGTGAATAAGAATTGATTACGTCCTTATCCTAATGTCAGTCATACTTACTCAGCGCATGCTTGGAGAGTGAATAAGAATTGGTTACGTCCTATCCTAATGTTAATCATACCTGCCTGGTATAAAAATTGTGCTAAAATTTGCGACACAGGCTTGGAATAAGTTAAACTGCACGTACGATCGCGTGCCGTATAAATGCATGTATGAAATGGTTTTTTTTTTTTCATAGTCTTCCACAAACCAAAGGTAGCTAAAACAAAACCTTCACCTATCTTATTAATTCAACGAGTTCATGGTCCGCTGTAGCCAACACCGGTCTTGGGAGGTTAATGCCGACCAAACGGATCCAGAAATTATTTTGAGTGAGGGCAAATATTTAAAGTACTCTTATATTATTGTAAAATACAAATATTTGTATATTTGATAAATAAAAAATTACATTATTATCTTGAGCTTCTTACGTATAACCTATCACAAGCGTTCCCTTCTAAGAATCTCCATTCGATTGCGTAAGCAATTTTTCACTATCTTCATTGCAGAAAATGCTCTTTCCATCAATACAGTAGCAATAGACAAAATCAAAGCTAATCTCACAAGTAAAAACACCAAAGGATACACAACATTCTTTTTTGTTTCAACTAGCTTCTTGGCAAGATCACTAATCCAATTTAATATCGAAAATCGATCATTAGATTGCATATCAATAATATAATTATCAAATCGATCATCAAGAGTGATAAGTTTTACTTTAGAGAAATCAGAAAGACTTCAGCTAGCTAAATCAACTTTTGCTTATCAAAAGCATAAAAATAGTCACTTAGATTCAAGCATGCGACACAAATAAGCAACTTGGTATTTACCTCATTGAAGTAATCGTTGAGCTTTTGAAGTTGAATATCAATTACAGTGTAAAATAATTCCACTTGATAATAACGCAAATTCGTCACTTTTTGTGCATTTCGCCTTGACCTTCCCCGATGTACAAAATTTTCATCCATATTTGGAATGACAATATCATGGTTCTCACAAAATGAAGATGTTTCATTAAATAAGGACTGTCACATATCATCCCTCATCATT
>JANVCQ010000002.1:37092476-37107751 GCA_025531925.1 Erythroxylum plowmanianum
CATTTTAATACACAATAATGAAATACATATGCAGGCGTGAACTGATCCCAACCTCTATCTCTTACTCGAATACAGTGACTAGACTCCAATTTGTCTAACTAGAGATTTTCTCTAAGCCTGAAAAATAATGTTGAAATTTTGGGGTGAGTTTTGCGTATTCAGTGAATGGACCATTTTCGATGGCTTACTTAATCACATAACACATCAATTTATATACTCATAAAATTCATCATCAATTCATCATCAATTCAACATGTTGAGTCACATACATTTCATATTCGCTTAAATCATATTTCACATTCAAAAATCATTCAAACTATTTATTTCAACAATTTAAATAATACATATCAAATGCATATGTAATGCTCATAAGATTCACTTTCAATTATTATTGTTGTGACCGAGTGTCTATAACTATCTTGTGTGTATTATAGATACCGAGCTCATTAATAACTAACCCTTATCTATTAGGGATACATGACTCATTTTACATAGGGAGCCAGAGGCTCTTACCACATTTTGAGCTTTAAGCTCTTTTTCGCTTTATGAGCTTTAAGTTATTTTTCAGTGGCTACTCTAGTCACAACAACCTTTATGTTGTCATGCATTCATGTAATGAAATGCATTGCATCCACGTATATTCTATCAGTCACTTGATTTCAGTTTCACATTCACATTCACTTTCACATTTACTTTCACATATCATCAGACCTAAGTCTGACATTCAACAGTTATGTTGAAAAGAACTTATTTCTGTCAAATTCACATATAAGGAGTACTTCTTATATTCTCGCATTTATCAAACTCCTCAGACTATTAATGTTTGGAATTGTCTCAATCCAACTCAGATTTAGTAGTAATTCAATACAGAAATTTAAAATAGAATAAACAAAGAAAATGAGACCATCTAGGTCGACTCATAGTAAGCTCTAGATTAGTATTAGCTTTTATGATCCGAAAACATTTGGATGTGGACGTTTTATCTTGCACATCAACATTATATGATACACACATTGCACACACTTTATTAATTGCACAATTACATAAACATTTAATTGTACACATATGTATATGTGTCATGTATAATGCATGCTCAATTTGACTATTTTGGGTATGTTTTCTTAATCACGTCTCTTGATCAATCAAACCTTATCATTTGTATGTGTTTAACTTATTCTTAAGTTTACACCTCAAGAACACTTGGTTATTCTAATGACATAGTTCAATTACTCGTCATTTCTTTTTTAGCATTATACGCTCTCATAATATCCAATTCTCATTCACGTTTACTTATCACATATTACTCAACTCTTTTGAATCACAACTCCTATCATATGAACATCTTGATTCCCATTATACACAAGCCTTTGGTACTTTGATATCAACAATTCATTCACTAAGTTATCACACATTTAGTCCTTTAATTGAAACATCATTCTAGGTTCAATTCAAGCTCCGTTCAAGCCTAAATTAAGTCCAAATAGCCAGTGAATCTCCGTTGGGCAGACCTTCTTAGGTTTTCCTGCTTTCCAGCTATATCCATGTCTGTTTGAAGGGAAAATATGTCCGCTGGGCAGACCTTTATGAGTCATTTACAGAAATGTAAAATTTTAATCCTTTAGATAACAAAATCTCTCTTTAGGGTCTTTATAGAAGTTGTAGAACTCGAAGTTCTCTTCGAAAGCATACTTAAATGACCTCAATCTGAGATCCACAGCAAAAGTTATGCCTCTTACCCCCAAAATCTATCCAATTGCATCCTTGTTTTTCATATTTCTAACTCTTTACTTACTACATTCAACTTGGTCTATCATTTCCAGTTTAAATCAATGATTTTACGACAATAAAGTATGTTACTTCTAATTTATTTATATTTGGTGATATTAATAAGTTAATTTGTCAAATAGGTTAGCAAAAAGTGAAAGATCATGTTTCACAGAAGAATAAAATAAATAAAAAATGAACAAAAAAGACAAAGTGAAACGCTTATGCAATTCAAGAGAGTTTCAAGGCAATTCAAATCAAATATAGCAAGAAAAAGAAAGATTATAGTCTTTCCATAAAAAGAAAGATTATAGTCAACCTATGTGTAATGACTTATTGTAATCTTATCCTAGTCATTTTAATGAATTAGGTGTTTAACCATTGTATGATTATTTAAATGTTGGTATAACACATAAATCCTTTCAAAATCAAGAGAATTTTTATATTGAATTTTAAACAAAATATTTTGATCTTTCAGCAAACTTTGAAAAACTTTTTAACTAGTTTGAATCAAAAAAATGCTTTTAATCAAAATAAGATGTTTTGATACTTTTGAAAATTTTCAAGTGTTGAAAATTAATGGCTTTGTATGGATTCAAGTAACCAAAGAGATTGGTTTAATTAGTATAAATCATGATCTTTTAGAAACAAAATGAGTGATTTGGTTTGACAATAGTAAGACTATCGGGTAGTCGATGAGATAACTAGTTAGTCGAAGATTTTTACTTGACTAATTGATTATATTTTTCAAAATTTATAGAACAAGTACATTTCGTTAAGTCGTTGGTTTGATTAGCCAATACCCTAGTCAAACGTGTTTAAGCTAGCTGATTAGCCTAGAAATTAAATATTACAAAGGGAAAGAGGTTGTATAAAAAATTATTTTTCACTCATTGAACAAAAAGAGAGGGAGACAAAGAGAGAGGGAGATTTTTAAGTGAAGCTTAGAGAATAAATGTTGGCCAAAAATTATTTGAATAAATCACTATAAATTAATTTTGCATTTCTTTCCCTACTCTCTTTATTATTATTGTATTTGCCACTAAAATTTATTTATTTATGGTTTCTTAAATAAATCTATATATGCATATTGCAATAGCATATTCATATTCTTACACAATTTATTTAATAGTCTTTAACTAGGCCCAAAAGTATACGTACATTATTCATTCTCTTTTTTGTGTCACCAAAGACCAACAATTGGAATGAATGTGGTCCCATTCATTTTAAATAGATTTCTAGTGAAAATTGGTTAAAGATCACATAAAAATTTTTTATCTCCTTTTAGTCAAGGTAATCAATGTATAAATAGATCCCTTTTCTTTAAAGTTGACAATTACATATATTAGAAAAATATAACAAAATACTTCCTTTTAATTAAAAGGGTTGATCTTCTAGAGAATAATCTTTATGCCCTAATGAAAAATATGGTTGTAGATAAGGTAGAGGCTAAGATGACAAACGATAAAAGTGAGTGGAGCAATGTGAAATTACCTATGAGATATGAGACACATTTAAAATCATATATAAGGGCACTAATTGATTAAAAAGGAACAAAATGGGTTTATTAGGGCATTAATATAAGCTATTTCATATATAGAAAATAAGTTCATTTCTAATACTATAATCACTTCATTTATATCATTAATGCTCTAAAAAGTCATAGAAATACTTGTAATATAATTAAATTAGTGAGAAAGTTACTTATTTATTTACCAAAGGATTAGGAGAGAGCACCTTGTCATTAAAAGAGTTAATCGCACTATACCTTACCTATGAGATGTGGATAAAAGAATCACATGAAGATGAAGTGGATCTAAAAAGAAGGGGTATGTCTTTTAAAAAATTTAACGATGAGGAGACTTTCACAAGTGAAAGTGATGAGCATGACATAAAGCTCATCACAAAGATATTCAACTTCTTAAAGAAGGAGGGACAAACATTTAAAGAAAAAGAAGCACTTAAAACTATATAAGATGACACTAGTAATTCTATAATGATAGGATGTTAAAATTTCATGTAATAAGTTAGTGAATTTCTAGAGACTATGAGCATGAAAAGGAAGAAAGTCTGTTCCAAATATAAAAGGCTAAAAAACTCTTAGATATATGCATGATTGAGAATGATAAATTAAAATATGATATGTATGACATGATATAATTTAAAAGTATTATAATTAATATTGACAATAAGTATGATTTATTATATAAAATAAGGAATTTAAGGATGTCTTCTAATCATCTATTTTTCAAGTTCATTTTTATGAAAAACTAAAATGCAAGTTTAGAGCCTAAAAGAGCTCGAGTGATAGATGAAACAAATGAATTATCTGTCTTAGGCTTAAAATAAAAGAAAGCCCACACATTAATGGAACACATATCACCGTATAAACTTTCATGCATCCCAAGTATAAGGTTAATTTTTTAATTTTTAATAAAAAATTAGTAACTTTTTCTTTCTATCTCTACTAACTTGACCATCAGGGACCAAACATTAAACATAAGTTTAACATTTGGCTTTGTAGGCCTAAAGGAAGAAAGAGAAAGCCTTAACTAGAGACACAACCCACCACAAGTTTATAAATCAAGCATGGAGTTTAGACAATAAATTGATTCACACTAGGGATATCTAAATTTACACAAACTGATTCACGCCAGGCACATCTAAATTTATAATATATCATTTGTTGCCTACTATGGGGTTGTGATTAACTGATTTTAAGAAGCTTACAATTAGTAATCATAGATCCACTTCCCCTTTAATAATATAGTATGGAACCAATAGAATCCCATCCTCAACCTACACAACTTCCTTCTAACTTTGATTATACAAGTCTTCTAATAACACCTTAGAATAACTACATTTATTAACCGTAACTAATGTGTGATATGCTATATGTTTTAAATCCAAAGGTGTACGATATAGTTGTAACTAGCACTAACAAGTATGAGTTGATCCCACAAGGACTACAAATACCAGTAATGGCTTCTTTTCTATTATCTAACTACGAAATAAGACGAAGATTTAATTTAAAACTAAACTAAACTAAAACTCAACACAATAATGAATTAAGGCAAATATAACACAAAGATTAATCCAATATCAAATAGCTAGTACCTAGGCAATGAATCCCCCAAGAATCTCTTAAGTATTCACCTTTTATCATGTAATTCAATTATTGATCTTTGGATTGTGGAAATTACTATCTTATGTTAATATCTTTCTCAAGAATATTAACAACTAATTCTTAATTGATTAACTAAAACCTCTTTCCAGTTAAAACATTTAAGATCATATTATTCTATTCGTGAATTTCTTTATTGGATTTGATCCTAATCTAAAGGATTTATCTTGACCTATCTCTAAGTCTACATGCAATTCTTTCCAATTATGGTAGAACCATTCATACAAGAAGATTTCTCGTTCACAATTATATGAAATCAAACATTGAGCTAATATCTCAGACATTAACTCATGACCAAAAATGCATAATTGAATTTCAATGAATCAATTAATAAAATTGCATTAAGTAAAGAATCAAATCATATTATCTATCCTTACTTAGGGTTTGTCCTACTTAGGCATTAAACAATCTTAGTTCCTAAACATATAAAATGAAACAAACTCAAAAGTTCAAAATGATATCAAAAAGAAAATAATCCATATATGTGTATATCCCCTTTTTCTCTAATAAGACCCTCTTAAATTCGTGGTAAAAGGTTGCTTTCTATCAGGTTTCTTGAAGTAATCTTCATGTTTTTCTTATCTTAGGTTCATAATCATGTCTCCATCTTTAGATTTGGTTGTAACTTTTGACTCTAGCTGTTTCCTCTTTGTCTCCTCTTCATAATTTCCTTCTATATTATGAAATCAAGATTTTTGGATTACACATGGTCTGTCACACGGTCATGTGAGTGACCTTGTATCTTAAAAAAATCTTAAATATCATGAATTTACATGTTCTCAGTAGCTTACATAGGCATAGGACACGACTGTGCATGTTACTTATACGGGTGTGTATCTCCACATAGGCAAAAATAAAGTCTTTAAAGCTTTACACATGTACAATCTCTTACACAATCCCTTTACGCAGTCATGTATGTTACATCATTATATACATCTTCACATAGGCATATATCTCCAAAACAACTCCAATTCTTTCATTTTGTGCCACGATTTTCTCCTTTTCATCTACGAAAGCAATTGAGAAGAGAAAACACACTTGAAATAAAATAAGTATAAAAAGATAACATCTAACATAAAGACATAATACATTAATCTTTTATCAGTAACTTTCCATTCCAAACCCGCAATTATAAAGAATCACTAGATTAAGTCTAAACCACTTTAAAATTCATAATAAGCGAAGGCAGTACAAAATGAAGGTTATCATATCAAACTGATAAGTCATGAAAGGTTGATAAATTTAAACAATGAATAAGCTTCACCTACTACACACTACTATCGATTGACTTCTTCTATTGTGTCACAAGATTAAGACCAAGATAACACATATGTTTACTTTAATGACTTTTTTTAATAAACGTACTATTATAACCCTCACTTCCAAAATTAAAATTTTCACCATTGGAGCCTTATAATGGAATGATGGATTTGCATGGTATCTAAACAGAGGCTAGGGTTGCTTCTGACTTTTTCATCTACTTTAACATGCATAAATAGAGTTTGGTGCCATATGCTTTCTACAGGCTTAATAATAAGCTTTAAATAATTAAAAATAATTAATTTAATACTCACTTTTCTAAAAATCAATGTAAAACTCATGATTAGACAAAATTTAAGGTAATGTAAAGATCAAGTGAAACCATTCAAGATTATACAAAGTGGTCGAGTCTAAGAAACAAGCAATACCTAATCTCAATACTTTTATCACGATTGGAGAAGTGTTTAAATATATAATAGCTCTTTATCTTTTTAAGATGTCCAAGAAGGGCACAAAGATACATTCACTTAGAGGAATCAAAATTATCTATAGAGCATAGAAGTAGTTTTAAAAAGCATAGAAAACAATGCTAATACAAAGAGCAATGTGCATTACAAACATAGGAAAAGTAGGATTATAGACCTATTAAAAGAAACACGGTTGTTAAATATGCCAAGAAAGAGAGTAGACTTTGAGGAAAAGTAGATATTAAACTAATTGCATTAAACACATCTCTTAACCATGTATTTAAGTCCATTAAGGAAAAATATCTACAAATTTCCCTTGCTCAATACCACTAATGAGACAATAAAAAATTATGTAGATTCTATTAAGATTAGGATCACGACACTAAAGAATGAAAAAATATTAGATGTACTATTTGGGAGCTCCTATTTCGTGGACATTTAGAATAATTTATAAGAAACGATAAGGATGTTCATAAAAAAAGCCTCCATTGCATAAGCATGATCAACTAGTAGTTATCCAAAGGTCACAAGCACCAAATCAAGGAAGAAGGGATCAAAGACCCATATAGGCTAAAAATATAATTCTTGGAAGAGGTAGCTACTATAGTAGGCTAATATACATATGATAGATCCAAGTTTACTTCATAACAAACATCATCATCATCATCATCATACCCAGAAGTTCCGCAATGAAGCAGGGTCTGGGGGGGCCTGTTAGTACGCAGCCTTATCCCTACATTGTAGAGAGGCTGTTTCCAGTAGGCCCACATGCATATGTGACATGATAATAGTGATGTAGGTTACAAAGAATAAATACATAAAGATTGAAAGTACATCCATATATATACCTAATGTAGACCATAATCTGCTATTACCTTGCAACTTGCCAAGACCAGCTTTTCTCAGAGCGAGTTGCGCTAAGAGTCTTCCCCGTTCAATGCCCTAAGAGTGCAGCAATCCCATGGTATTATGTGTCCATCTAAGGAATCTCCCCGTACACCTAAAAGAACAAGAAAAGAAAAAAGAATAAAAGAAGAAGAAAAAAAAAGTGGTAGGGGTTAGGTGTGAGGGCTCTATGTTATGTCGTTTACCCTTATCCTATCACGCCAGACTGTTTTAAATCTAACCACTGCGGCGACATATCTCCCTTGATCACCTCCCTCCAAGTCTTGTAAGACCTCACTTTTTGCCTCTTGTAGTCACGAAGGTTTATTCTCTCGCTGCGTAGAACCGGAGCATCACAGGGCATCCTGCTCGCATGCCCAAACTACCTAAGCCTTTTCTCTCTCAACTTGTCGTTTATACTAGCCACTTGTAACTTGACTCTCAATACCCTATTCCGCACCCTATCTCTTTTGGTAATATCACACATCCACCTAAGCACACGCATTTCGGCTACGAACAATTGTTGCGTATGTCTACGCTTAGTAGGCCAGCACTCTGCCCCATATTACATCATAACAAACATTGAGATTAAATGGAAACATATAAGGAGACAAATAATATTCAATGAAGAAGAGGATTCAGGCCAATGTAATCCATGTAAAGTTGTGGTGGTTATCATGGTGAACATTGTAAACACTTTGCAATAAAGTGAATTTTGATAAATAATGGAAGATTTATAAATCCATTCAAAGCGATGGACTAGGTCCATAAAAACTGTGACAACTTCTTTCCCTCTAATTAGGTTTGGTGAACATATTATTCTACCCCAGATGAGTGAAAATTTAAACAAATGCCATGAGGGTTCTATGAATCACATTAGGGTTATACGTTTTTGCATCATAAGATACTATGATGAAGCTATTTATGGCTAGCTATGAGAAAGAACATAATAGAATATGTTAGAACATATTATAAATGTTAGAGCAATTCACATTTCCACCATCTACCTTTTACATACTCCCCACTTATTCATCTCCAATACCATTCACATAGTGAAGTGTTGATATTCTAGGCCCATTCCCACCAATCATCAGATAGTTCATGTTCACTATAGTGATGGAGGATTACTTCACTTAGTGGGCATAAGCATAATCTTTCCCAATTATAACATGGAAAATAGTGGTGCAATTTTCTTATGAGCCAAATAATGTACATATATTTCTTTCCTTTAACCATTTTGATAGATAATGGTACAAATTTTATTTTTGCAAGCTTAAAGTATCTTTGTGATTCCTATAATTTCAAACAAAATTTTACATTTTTTGCATATCCATTGATTAATGAGCTAGCACGAGTCAACAAGATCATATTACAAGGTTTCAAAGTAAGAGTAGACTAAAGAAAACATGTGTGGAAGATAAGATGTAGAGTATTCTTTAGAGTTGTTAAACAACTATAAGAAAATTCACATGAAAATCCCTTTTAGCTTAGTATATGTTATGAAAGCCTTAATCCTAATTAGGTCTAACAATAATAAATCAAAGATGAGAGTAAAGCTTGACTTAATAGAGCAAGGAAGAAAAGAGACAAACTTGAAGAACCCTTCATATTAATAATAAGTAAAGATTTTTAATTTAAAAAAAGTCGATAACATGTCAATTTAGGGTTCAAATAGAAAGATTTTTATAAGTTTACATTTCTTTATGAATGTTACCAAATATTAGGGTTTAAGTTAAATTTTAGTAAAAATATTTGAGTTAAAACTATTTATTGGAAACTAACTTTTGTCAAATCATAGGCATAGTGAAAAAAATAATTTTTACAATTTTTCCAATCAAATCTCTTTAATTGAATAACTTGAAAACATAAATCATAAATAAGATATTGACTCATATCTAATTTAAATTCCTCCAAATTTTCTTCTTTAGTTATCAACAACAAAATGTCTATATGTCCAATCTCTAATGGTATCCATATAGGAATGGAAAAGAACTCATCGCTTGAGGAAAAAGACATAAGTGTTAACTACCTTTTACCTTTTTCTATTTTATTAAAGCAGACATTAGGATTTCTTTCTTATTGAGATTAAGCTTCCTAATTATACCTAAAGTCTAAGTCTAATTATAATTAATTTTAATAAAATTAAATATCTCATATTTGATTCTTCAAGTTTTTCAAACTTCATAATTAAGTCTAACTTAAGATAAATAGATTTTTCACTTTTAAACTGCTCTTCATATGTGACCCATTAGATTTTTAGTATATTAGGAATGATTATTTTCTAATTGAAGAATTTGTAATCATATATCAAGATTAAGATGACATTTAGATCTTGATTCTCTAATGAAAAATAACTTCAATTAAATTATCAAGGATTGAAGAAGCATCGTCATGTCTAACCCTAGATTCTTGAGTGAAAAAGGAGTTGTAATGTGTGTTTTCTTCAAAGTAGGCCAAAAGTCCCAAAAAATTAGGACTTTCACATTTAAATATATTTTAATCCACCTAGGGCTTAATTTAGGACATAACTATAACCTAAGCCATATGCCTCATTATTTTCTTCAGTTGATAGAAATGAACTTTGGCATGAACATATCAATAAGGTGTAAATCTTCTAATTTCTTCGAGATTAATACCAAGCTTACTACACAACTATGTCTCTCAGCCATAGATCTTCCTGTTTCTTCTTTAACTTGCACGCGGTCTCTTACACCACTTTACACCCTAAAATTACTAAAATATAACTCATTACACCCTAAACGTGGTAATAGAGACAATGGTAGGAGCTTATGTAGACCTTTTGTGAAACTTTAAAGTGAAAACTCACACATTTAGCTAATATTTTTAAAATCACTTCAATGTTTAGGAGGTCCAAATTGGCTAATTGTGAAATTAAATAGGATAAATTTATGACTCACATATTAAGAACTACCAAAAACTTAACCCAATTAGGATTTAGAGTATTACCAGTATCATTTTAAAAATATTGGAAATTAATATGATACCATAGATAACTGTAAGGACTAATTTAGACTTTTTAGAAATGTCCGAGGGCAATTCGTATCTTTCATCAATAACTAACATATAAAAGATAAATGAGAAAAGGGTTCAAAAAAATTAAACAAAAAATTAAGCTAACATGTGTTAGAAATTATACCGACTCTTTTAACATTGTTTTTAAGTCTTTAATATAATTATGATATGGAAACATAATTTCTTTTACATGTAGTGACAACTATATTTTCAATATTCACTTATTTATAAGCATGCTTGGTGGAAAAAATGTTTAGTTCTATTTTGATATTTTTAATATTTAAAAATTAAACTTATGCATAATAGAGGCTAAATAAAGATATAAGAAAATAAAAGTAAATAAAAAATGAAGGAGATACTACACTTTTCAAAAGACTTTTCAGTTGTATAATTTATGTTACCTAAAAATATTAGATAATATTTAAGAATGCACAATATGCACAATAAGACTTACACAACAATCTTATGAATATCATATCGAACTTCATACCAGATTTGGTTATGATACGGTATGATACTAATATCGGTCAATATCAGATATCATTTTGGATAATTTTTTAAAATTATAAATAATTTCTAAATTTTATAAAATTGAAAAATAATTCCTTAATATTTTTTTTACTTTACTTCAATCATATCTTAAGAAATCATAATAATATAAAATTGATTAACAAATACTTCTTTATTTTTATTAATATTATTTTCACTTATTTCTTATAACTTAAAATAAATTTAATTTCAAATATTGTCTTTACATATTTTGAAATTCATTATAATATTTTTCATATGACAAAATTTAAAAATTATTAAATAAGATTGTATTAAATTAATTTTTTAACAATGTAATATATAATCACTTTGAATAAGTCTAATGAAATAAAAAATATTTAATACATTTTTATTTTTATTTTTTGTTAAAAATTATATACAATTTTATCAAATTGACGGGGAACCTCCTCCACTCATCCTATCAATATCATTACAAATTCTTTTCCATCTTTTATTGGGGCTTGCTTCCTTTGTGTTTAATTTTTCCAAAAACTTATCTAGCTCCTCTTCATCAATGATGGGAATATCATCATTTGGATCTTGAGCATCCTAGAATGGAAGGGGTTTGAGTCTGAGATAGTCCAGCAGTGTTCAAGCCTTGATCTATGTTATCTTCATATCCAGTAGGAACATCTTGTAGTTTAAAGATGTTACGATCTTTGGTGTACTCATAAAAATCTTGCTTGTAACAAATTCTTTTTGGCAAGATTTGTAATTTTTTGCTTGACAATAGACATCCATCCCAATAAGTATGTCAAGAAGATTACTTTCTAATATTTATGTCAAAATGACACAATTTGGGAAGAACTTTATCTGAGTCATTCTCTTTGTGATAAGGCCTATCTTGAAGGATTTGTCGTCAGTTACAATAAAGTATTCCTCATAAGGATGCTATTCTTCTGTAGGAAGAATATGTGGTTTTACAATACTTATATAAGAGCATGTATCCATCTAACTAATATCTTGGATTGGTCTGTGATACTTTTCTAGAAGTAATTGGAGCTTGACATAGGGTCATGTTACTACTAGCTTCCTGGTCTCTCGCTTGAAATAAGACTGCTTCCTTATGTACATTGGTTTGTTATCTTCTTCATCAAGAGAAGAAGTTTCATCATCAATAGATTCACAATTAAGGAGTGCAAACAGTGTCTTTTCATCTTCGTTGCACTATTCTTCAAAAAGAGACTCAATATCCTCGTCATCTCTTGTGGGCATCATAACTTTAATAGATTGCTGGATTTTCATATCCTTGTTGGTCTTTTTGGGCATCTTTTTCCATAATGACTTAGTTCTCCACATAGGTAACATCGATATACCTTTTAGTTTTGGAAGTACATTGCTTGAAGAATCTTATTCTCATTTTCTTCCTTCTGGTGAAAGGGTGAACTTGTAACAACTTTCTTCTAAAATGTTTCTCCATCTTTGTGTTATATGCAAATTTCTCTTTGCCTTTGCATTTGATCTTTAACTAGGGCTTCTTACACGCTTGTTTAAGTTGAGGTCCACCTTTTCACACAATTTGTCAAGCGTTACCAAACTGATTGGCAAATTTCTTTAATAGAGATTTCAAACATATCTTCGTGAAGTGAATTAATTGCTCTTTATAACTCTGGTTGCAACTCATTAGGAAGAGAAATAATGAATGTGTATTGAAGATTGGCATCATTGAATTCATTAAGCATATACTTTTTTCAAACATTTGTTCAAAATTCTTTTGTAAATCTTTCTTGTTCATATAACAACATTTTATTTTAAAGTACTCATATCTCCTTTATAGATCAATGGGCTAGAAAAATCCAATGAATTCTTGATGAATCATTCCTAACAAGGAATTGGTTTCTGACAATTGTAAGACTTGCATACATCTATATTCACTAAGCCTTTATAACCATTCTCTTAAAATTCTTGTCATTTTGGAGACAATTTGTCAAGATATCTTTAAGAGAAATATCTGGCCTTATCATTTTAAGATCTATTCAAGAACTCAATTCATGAAGTCAGTCTCTCTATTTTTTTAGTGTGATATCATCAAAAGTGAACCATAGTCTTGAATTAGGTTTATAGATAAGAGTTACTTATGATCTTAAAGGTTCAGTTATTAACTCTGCATCTTCAACTTCTAGTTCAACTTCTGCGTGTGGTTGAGAAGAGTGTGGAACATCCATCATCATTTGAGATATTTGAGTGAGATTTGTAATATGTTCAAAGCTTTCTATAAAAGTGTGACTATTGGAGCTATCTAGAACTATATGACTTAGAGCTATCTGGAACTGGTTGAAAGATAACTAAGAATTATTGATTGGGCATAAGTTATTTTGTTATGTTTAGGGAAGGTCTTTCTTTTGGTGGAGAAGGTAGTGGTGTTCTGATTTGTAATGGTTAAGAAGTGGATGGAATGTCTCTTATTAGTAGGTTTGGCTTAGAAGGTTTTAAAGGTTATGTAAGGGTTTGTTTGAATAATGGATAGGAAATTTTGAAGACTTTTCTATAGTTAGTAGCTTTAGGATATGATGAAGTGTTATAAGTAGGTCTTATAGTTGGAAATGCCAAAGGATATGGTTCATATATAGCTCTTGATTGTTCTTCAGTCATATCTGACTCAATTCTTTTGCGTTTTTCTAAAACTTTTTGTAGTTCTCTTTTTTTTTCTTGGAGAAGTTTGGTTCATAATAATGTTGGTCAATATATCTTCTCAAATCAGAATCAAATTGGTAGCTTGATTGAGTAGTCATTGATGTAATTCTCACATTTGAAGAGATATAGCATCAACATTTAAATTTAGTCCTTATGTCTGTTGGGATAGATCATCAAGCTTTGAATCAATTCTGTAAAGGACATTGTTTTGTGCTACAACATTTTGTGTCTGCCAATTCAATACTTCTTCTCCCGAAGAAATTGGTACATAATTACTATGTAGATCGGCACCTATTGATCTTGAGTATGGCCTTATAGTACCCTAGTTGTTTTATTAGTTTGAGTTTCCAATTGTGAAAAATCTTTTTCATATGGTCTCATCACCATACAAGGAAATGGTTTGGGGATCTCCTTAAGCATTGGATAAATTATTGGCACAGAGCATCTTTATTAAATCCAGTGGTCCTTTTCAACTGCTCTCAATATTTTGCAGAGATCCTTCAATACCACTTGGGAACCTTAGCTATAGGGTTACAATCATATTAGGAAACCACCAGCTATATGATAGAACAAACCACTATAAGATGATTGCAGTTGTTGGACCTCGAATTTTTGGAGCCCAATTATCCAGAATATCATAAAATGTGCATGTATCACCCTGTAGGTTATTTCAATGTAATCTCCTTAACCATTATAGGTTCATCTTCATTCTCTAATACTATAAGTGTTGGGCCCCGTCTTTGCCCTCACAAGACATATGCCCGACGTCTTACGTGACATCTGAACACGTATCCCACAAGGATGACGTGCTCACACCAGTTAGTCATTAGAAATTCAAATGACTTTTTCAAAACAATTGTAGCTCTATGTCTGTAGTTTAATTTGAAATAAGAGTTATCTCATTCTGAGCTCTATAGCTTAAGATATGATTAAAATACCGAAGTATGTTTAGTGAAATAACCAATTCACGTGCTTCCAACCGATTCCCTCACTTTCTTTCCATCAATCTTTCTTGAATCAAAGTCTAAGACTACCAATTTTTGTGGTAAATAGAGAAATGTGTTAGTAATCTATTGGTTCAAAAATCAAGTCATTTGGAGGTCAGACGACAAAGTTATGGTCAAAAGAATCAACTATGTTCAAAGCTAGAAAAAAACCCTTTTGGTGTGATCACGAGGATGAAGGTATGCTCGCGAGGAAGGCAGGTGCGATCGTGAGGAATCAAGGTGTGATCACAAAAGTGCTTGGTGCAATCGTGAGGGTGCTTGGTGCGATAGCGACCGAAGCTGTCCTATATATACATCCTCTGCGACATCACTAATTTCAAATGATCATAACTTTCAACTTCGATGTCCAAAAATTTCATACTATATAAGAGACACCTTTGTCTAATGTTGGACCTCGATCTTTTAGTGGAATTTCGAAATAGTAAATGAAATTGAATGAGTGTTTTTGTATATGTATTATGTTATAGATGAAATTGTGCTTTAAGAAAATTA
>JANVCQ010000002.1:37111317-37129248 GCA_025531925.1 Erythroxylum plowmanianum
TATCATTATTAATTTTGATATAATTTCTTATAATTTTCTAATAATTAAATTTAATTGTTTACTAGGAGTCTTAATAGTACAAGTAGTTCAACTGATCCAATTGCCATTGATAATATTGATCTTTTGGCGGATTGGATTTCTGAAGAACCCAATGTAGTTGATGTAAATGATTTGAATTTGAAAGATAATCTTGGATGGGAAAGCATTGACATGTCATTTGGTACATTAAATTTGAATGATAATGATGATGAAACTCTTCTCAATGATGAGGATTTTGTATGCAAATGTTGACAATGAAAATAGAACAAAGAAGGCACTATAGCATAAGAAAAGAGGAGCACAATAGCAAGACTTGAAATATGGTATAATCGCATTTTATAATGTACTTAATTAGGTCAGTAAATTCATCCTTGTCAGTATAGAGGTCATTACTTGTGTCTGTGTACTTTATAGCTCGCCGGCACAGTAGATGAGAATTAGGACTACTGAAAGTTCATAAGCTCATGTTTGCTAAGAGGACCATCTCGGTTGGTATCGTAGCACTTGAAAGTCTCCTAATTGCTACTCAGGTGTACGGGACAAACACTGACTTGCAGTCGGATTTGAGCCCCAAAATTGTGGATTACTTTTATCTATTCCTTTTAAGGCATGGGATCCTCGTACACATTTTTAATATGTAAGGATTATGATAAGGTTTTAAATCGGTTCTACAATGTAATTTTTGTTTGTAATGTTATTTAGTAATTTGTTATAATTATTATAACTTGTTAAAACTATTATTTAATAATTATTAGTAGTTATTTCTATTATAAATAATAAAAATATTATTTAATAAATATTTTTATTTAATAATAATTGTTTGATAATCATCTAGTCAGTCTTGTTTAGTAATTTTTTTTGCATAATTACAAATTATAGAGTGCAATTTATAACCTTGAATAATAATTAGAATGATGCACAGTATTTTAAAAAAGATTTATTGCACTAATATTATCACATAATATAGGAATATGAGAAAAGTTTAGAGAAAAAATCCTGTAGTTGATGCTTCATCCATAAAATTTGAGCACAACAAATGGTTGTTGTTATGTATTCCACTTCAGTCATTGAAAGCAATGCGTAATTTTGTTTCTTACAGGACCAAGATACTAGACATCCTCCAAGAAATTGATAGTGATCAGTTGTGCTTTTTCGATCGACTTTATCACCTGCATAATCTGCATCACAATAGCCCACTATGTTAAATGAATCAATTTTTGGATACCATAGTCCAAAATCCATAGTTTCGTGGGGACATTGAAAGATTATTTTGACTGCTTGAAGGTGACTTTCTTTTGGATTTGATTGAACGCGTGCACAAAGACACACTAAGCATAATGTCTGGTCTGGAGCTTGTAAGATATAATAGTAATTCAATCATTCCTTTGTACTTTGTCTCATTAGTAGCTTTGCCTTTTTTGTCTTTATCAAGTTTAGTTTCAGTGTACATGGCAGTATCCATCAGTTTGGCATTCATAAAATGATATTTCTTGATGAGTTCCTTTGTCTATTTATCTTGGCTAATGAAGATTTCTTTTTCTGTTTGTTTGATATATAATCCGAGAAAGAATGACAATTCTACCATCATGCTCATTTTTAACTCCTCTTGCATTAATGTTGATTCTTCACAGAAGGATAGATTAGTAGCACCAAATATTATGTCATGATCATATATTTGTACTACAAGTAAATCATTCTTCTTTCTCTTAATAAATAAGGTTTCATTTACCTTTCCTCTTTCAAAGTTATTCTCAAGTTGAAAGTTACCGAACCTTTCATATCATGCTTGAGGAGCCTGTTTTAAATCATACAGAGCTTTGGTTAATGTTATCACGTAATTTGGATGGTTTTCACCTTCAAAACCTGGGGATTGCTTAACAAATACTTCTTCGTTAATGTAACCATTTAAAAATGAACTTTTAACATCCATTTGAAACAACTAGAAGTTTCTATAGAATACAAAGGCAAGTAAAATTCTAATCAATTCCAATATATCAACAAACACATAAGTTTCATCAAAATCAATACTCTATTCTAGCTTCTAAGAGACCTTCTTGATTTTGTAGTTCTGAAGGCATTATAGGTGTGGTTTGATTCTCCAATATATTTTTAGGTATCAATGAATGCTCTTCATCATCTGAGTCAGTAGCTGTTATTGAAGGTAGTGCTTCATCAAATACCATATATATCGATTCTTCTATCTTTTTTGTTCTTTTATTATATAATCTAATCATTTACTAGTGGTACTATAGCCCAGAAAATAACTTCGTCTAATCTAGCATCGAACTTTCCATGGTTGTCTTTTCCATTGTTTAGAATAAAGCACTTGTAACCAATTGCTAGGAAATAAGCAACATTAGGTTTTCTTCCTTTCCATAATTCACAGGGGGACTTCTTGAGTATAGGTCTTATAAGACATTTGTTAAGTAGATAACATGCCATGGATATTGTTTCTGCCCAGTATCCATAAGGTAGTCCACTTTCACATAGCATGGTCTTGGCCATATCAACCAAAGTTTTGTTCTTTCTCTCTACAACTCCGTTTTGCTAAGGCATCCATAGACAAGAGAAGTTGTGATTTATACCATTGTTGTCATAGAATTCTTCAAACCTCATCATCCTTATTTGATAAGAAATAAACCCATGTAAGTCTGGAGTAATCATCTACTAAAACAAAACCATAATGTTTACCACCAAAACTTTGAGTCCTAATGGGACCGAATAAATCCATGTGCACAAGTTCAAATGGTTGGCTAGTCAACACAATATTTTTAAAAGGAAAGCTACTTCTAACTTGTTTACCTTTTAAACAAACCTGATTGATTTCGAACTTTAAGGTTGCTAGTCCTCTTACTAACTCATTTTTCGATAATGTTGATAGAA
This sequence comes from Erythroxylum plowmanianum, assembly GCA_025531925.1. Taxonomy (NCBI): domain Eukaryota; kingdom Viridiplantae; phylum Streptophyta; class Magnoliopsida; order Malpighiales; family Erythroxylaceae; genus Erythroxylum; species Erythroxylum plowmanianum. Next base: position 37,114,240 of record JANVCQ010000002.1, read on the forward strand.
TGCTCATTTTGGCATGTCCAAATCTTCTGTTCCAGATAAGTGAATCCTTTTTTAGATAAAACACTTAACACTTTTTGAGGACATGTCTTCTAATTAAGCACAATATAGATTCTGATTCCTAGGATCAACAAACACAATATTATTATTATAAATATCGATAATTTCACAATGAGATGCATAGAAAATAAATTCGTAACCCTTGTCACATAACTGACTCACACTCAACAGGTTATATTTCAAACCATCAACATAGAGAACATTATCAATAGAAGTAGAGTCAGAATCATCAATTTTACCAATTCTGATGACTTTTGCTTTATTTTTATCTACAAAGACAACATTTCCTCCGTCTTTTCTTTCAATTTAGTTGAAGTGTGATATTTCACCTTTCATGTGTCTCAAACAACCATTATCAACTATCCATTGATTCTCCCTTATCTCCATTTTGAAACATATCTGTAGAAAGTATTATCTCTTTTTAGGTACCCAAATATTTTTTGGGTCCTTTCGGGTTAATAATTTGACCTTTTAGTCTCCAAAAATAAATAAGAGATAATTCTTTTTATAAAAATTACAAAAAATGATTAATGTGACCATGTTTACCATAATAATCACACAAAACAGATGAAAGATAGTTGTTATGAATTTTTCCACTTAGCAGGTTCCTGCTATTATGGCTATAGTTGCTGCTGGATTTAACAAAGAAGTTTTTGTATGACCTAATATTGTTATTTTCATTATATCCTATTCTAACCTTACCAAAAATGCATTTACCACTATCAAGCAATGCATCAAAATTCTTCCTTCTGTCAACAAAATTTTCCATATGTTTTTCTAGAGATAAGATCTTTCCATCACTTTGCTCCTTTTCAAGTTCTAAGGCGGCAACTTTTTCTTCTAACTATCTTACCTTGTCAGAATCATTTTTAAGCAGTGTATTTTTTAACTTAACTACTCTTTTTTTCTAGAACTTCCCTTTTAGAAACTTTTTGCTTATAATCAACCTCAAGAGACATATTCCTGGTTGCCAAATTCTCATTTGCAGATTCCAATGATTTAATCTTACTCTTCAGAGATACACCATTGCTTTTGGTCTTCTCAACTTCTTTGAAATACTTCACTATCAACATTTTGTACTAATATACAATTTATGATACGCATTTTTTCAATTCATCAACTTTGATATCAGAGTCAGAATTATATACTTCATTGTCTCTTGATTCAACCATGAAGCAAACGTTGCTGACTTCTTTTGACTCTTCTTCTTCAAAATTTTCATAATCTTCATCTAATCAGGCTGCAGTCATCACTTGCTTTTTGGATTTTTTATTCTCTGACTTCTCCTGTTGAAGAAGAGGACATTATGGTCTTATGTGTCCAAGCTTCTTACAGTGATAGCATATGATTTGAATATTTTGTGTATTGCTATTGTTGGTGCTACCTTTTGATAGGAACCTGTTGTTTCCAACTTTCTTGTTTCCTTCTCTTTTCTTCATCAGCTTCTTTTTATAGAAGTGTGCATATTTTCTGACCATAAAGTTGAACTCGTAATTTTCATTTGTTTGCAACACAGTGTCACTTTCATCACTGTTTGATTTGTCAGTTGCTTTTACTATCATTCCTTTTTTATAGGAGGATCCTTCCTCTTGTCTAAGCTTGGTTTCATGGATCATCAAATTTTCTCGTAGCCAGTTGAGTGAAATAGTGTCTAGATCTTTTTTCATTTCTAAAGTTGTTACTTTATGTCTCCATTCCTTTGGTAGTGACCTCAGAATCTTCGTATGAGCTCATCATTGGGATATATCTTTCTTAAGTTCTTTAAGGCCGTGATGATGTTGTTGAAGCATATGAAAATTCGTCTAGTAGTTTCGTATTGATGCACTAAAAGGCTTATTTTATGCTTCTTTACCTCATTCGTTCCTTCAAACGTGACTTGTAGTTTGTCCCACATTTCCTTTGCTACAGAACAGTAGGATATTTTCTCATATTCTTCTGGAGATAATGCACAAATTAGATGTTGTTTTTCTTTAACGTTTATTTGCATTTCTTCTATCAGCATTAATCCACACTTTTATGTTATTTGAATCGGGAAGTGTAGCTCCAACTCCTATGGCTTGCCATACTTAATTATATATATATTGGAGATAGATTGTCATTCTCTCTTTCCAGTATGAGTAGTTGTTTCCATTGAAATAAGGAGACTTTGAGATGAATTTTCCTTCAAAACTTCTCATATTGTTTGCCATGATCTATCACGTGTTGTAAAACATAAAAGTATCAAACGTCTCTCTAATACCAAATGATAAAGCAAACATACACAAGAGGGGGGTGAATTGTGTGTGACAAACAACAATTCGCGTTATTTCAACTCGTATAATAAACAAATCTTGATTAAAGAATAAAAACAGTAGGAACCTGTCAGATAATAAAGCCTTTTAAACAACAAGAGCTTGTTAGGTGATAAGAGCCTTTTGTGGGATAGGACCTTGCTTAAACGAAAGGAGCCTACTGAATGATAAATCTTATTAAAATAATTTAAAAATAAAAGGCGCTTGTTAAGATAAGAGCTTTTTGTGGGATAGGACCCTGCTTAGACAAAAGGAGCCTACTGAATGATAAATCTTATTAAAATAATTTAAAAATAAAAGGCGTTTGTTAAAACTTAAAGGAACCTTTTGTAAGTTGAAAACAGAAGGAGCCTCTTATAAAGGTGAAGAAGCCTCTTGCTAAAAAGAACACACACACAATATACTACAAAAATTTAAAAGTTAAAGAGAGAGAGAAGAAGGACGCTATCGATTTATACTAGTTTGGCTAACCACTAAGCCTAGGTCCAGTCTCCAAGTATCCAACTTGAGTATTTTACTATAAAAATCTGAATATTAAATTTGACCAGCCTCTCCTAGCTTATAAGTACATATTTTTTAAGGTTCTCCATCCTTTTACACTCGAAATGTATAACAAACTTCTAAAAGCTCACAGAAAAATTAAATGTAAAATCAAAATTAAATTCTCAAATAACAATTTCTCTTTTGATAGAGTGATTTCACTTTCTAAGGCACAATAAGAATGATATGACTCTTAAGAATATAATTGTTGCTCAAATGTTTTGAATGTCTAAATATGTTCGTTACTTCAAAAGTGCATTGCTCCTCTTTAAATAGTCAATTTCTTTAACTAGTCGTTGCCTCATTTTAATTCTAAGTTGACTTTGGATTTTCAATATCATCTCTATTGGAACAAAAATTTCTGGAGCTAATCGTTAAAAAAGGTAAGATCCTCCTTGATGTTAATAAGGAAAGTTTATTAAAAAAGTTCCTACAAGAAAGAAAGTAATTTTTCTATGACTTTATTTCCTTTTTAAAAAATACCATTATCTATACAAGGAAATAAATCCAATTTGAATTTTGAAATATTATATAGTTATCATCAAAATTGTTAAATATAGACCTAGAGCTAACACTTCATAATAAGTTGGAACATATGCAAAGGCATGCTTGTAAAAAACAATATATTCAAACAAACTGAAGAATATAAATAAATAAAAGGGCAAGATTATTCTTGCTAAGAGAATTTGATTGTAGATAGTATTGGTGCCTATAATTGTTTCTTTTTGTTTTCTATCTTATAGACAATTATAATGTCTTATTTAGTGAGTTTTTTTGGATCATATTATAATATGATGGTAGACTTAACGTCTTGAACTCATTGTAATGTAGATATAGTTTTAACTATAATCAAAATTTTTTTTCATTAAAAAAACATTATGCTAGCCTTACAGGTTCATAATATTTCACTATTTCTTATACATTATAGCATTAACAAGGCAGTCCTTTTGAGTATTAGGGAAGAACCACCTGCTAATGCAACTAAGTTTAGTATTGGGTTAGGTTGAACTCAGTTTCCCTTTGATTTGATTCTGGGCTAAAAACTTATGTATGAGTTTAAATATATTTTTAAACTTGAAAGAGTCTAAAATTAGCAGTCAATTAGGTTCGGATTACGTTTGATTATTTTTTAATTTAATAATAAAATGACATCATTTTAACAATTAATATTTAACAAATTTAGGTTTTAAGTTGAACTGATTTTAGAACTTGAACTTAAGTTTGGCCCAAAGTTAAAAAATATTAAGTTCAACCTAAATTTGGAATTAACTTAAACTAAGTCTGTTGATTTTGACCGGAATTCAGAATTTAGTCATAAATGTCATCCTTGGCTGTGAATATCTTTGATACTGCATTAGGTAAGAGTGATGTACTTTAGATTCTATATGTTTGATCAAGCTTATGGATACTGTTTTGTACTGGTCGCGAAACATAATGGTATCCATTGTTACGGTACCAACCGTGAATACCGGTTGGTACAGTAGTTTTTCGCTCGATACCGACTAGTACGTAAAATATCGACGCATATCGATCGGTCCAAAATGGAAGGACTCATTTGTAAATTTAAAATTTTAACCTAAACCTACCCGACGAACCCCCCTGCCTCTACCTCTCAAACCTTCTTGCTGTCTTCTCCTTCTCCTTCGGTCCTTCGTCGCCTTCTTCGTTTGTCTCTGTCGTCTCCTTCCTCTCTCTGCTGTCCCCTCATCTTCATCTCTATCTCCAGAGTCAAGTCTCCACCGTCTCTGTCTACTGTCCACCGACTCTCTTTTTTTCTCTCGCTCTCACCAACTCTCACTTCTTCACCACCGTCGTGTTCTCTCTCTCTCTTAGTCATCTTCATCTCTGATTGGTGACTGGTCCAGCGGTGTTGTTGTATCCCTCATCCTCCCCGATCTATGCCAGCATCAGAGGACAGAGATTGTCCCTCGACTCACATCTTTGCATCCCCTAAAGACGCCACCGTCGTTGGCACAGAACGTTTGAAGGAGGAGAGATCGTTGCAGCCTCGTAGTTGCCACCGATCTGCACTGCCCGAAGTCTCTAAAGTCTAAACCATTAGTGGAGACTTGACCCGAAGACCCAACCCGCACCAACCTGAAGACCCAAAGCTTGTAAATTTTTTGGGGTGTGTTTTTTGAGTTTTCCAATTTTTTGCTGCTTAAATCTTAATTGCATTATTTATTGTGTTGGATAAATGGATTGGATGTTGGATTTGTGAAATATTTGAAAGTTGGAAGTTTTCTTAGATGTATGTTTTGTGTATATCTAGTCTAGTTTGGGTATTGTGGTTGGAATCTAGATATTGTCATTTGGAAATAGAAATGGAGTTGAAATGTTGAATGATATTGGTTCTGGTATTGTGATTGCTTTTCAGATTTGCGTGGGTTGGAATTTGGAAATGGAAATGGAAATGTTGAATGATAAGTTGATTACGGTATTGTCATTTGGAAATGGAAATGGAAATGGAGTTGAATTCACGGTGAATGATGTATTAGTTATAAAGAATTAAAGTTTGGTTTAAGTTTATATTTATGGTAAGTTTTTGGATGAAGATATGTATGTATTATGCACGGCTTAACAGTGTTGATTATCAAAATTGAAAGTTGAAAGTTGAAACAACCTAAATGTAAAATTTAAACCGATAATATTAATTTTGTAAAATTGTAAAAACTTAAATCATTAATTGACACATTCTTAATATTTGTGAAATGACATTTTATTTTTAATATTTAGGTATTGAGTTTAGGTAAATAATTAGCTAAGTATAAAATTATGCAATTGGAAATTAACAATAAGTCAGTTGTAGTTAATAATAGGATTTGCCTATTTGGTTATTAGTTTTGGGTAAATAATTAATTAAGTATAAAATATGTTGAACTTTAATTATTTGGTAATATATATGTGTAGGGCATCATAAATATTTATAATAGATAATATGTGAAAGTAGTGATGTAATAAATGTATCCGAAAAAGAATTTTTTTTGTCAAATTGTGAATATGTTATAGACTTGTAGGTTCCAATAATTTATACTTAGACTTATTAATGTCAATTAAAAATTGTAAAAGCAACATATATATTTAAGAACAAAATATAGAATGGTGTATATAATATTAAGGTTTGTTGGAAATGAAAAGAAGATTCAAATCTTTAAATAAGAAAAAAAATATTTCCGAAGAAGTTATATCCTTCAACTTGATCCTCATGTTATGAATATATCTTTCAACTTGATCATCATATTATGAATATATGTGTATAAACAATTGTATAAGATATGTCATTTATTATTTGGCAATTATGTAAATCATATCATAACCTTCAACTTGATCCTCATTTTTGAAACTTTGATTTGAAATTGTTAGAAATGGAAATTGTTTATGTATGATTTGTGGAAGTTGGAAATGGAAATTGTTGAAAATTGTTAGAAATGGAAATTGGTTTATGTATGTATTGTGATTATTGGAAATGGAATTGGAAATTGTTGGAAATAAAAATAGAATTATGAATGTTTTGTTATTGTTGGAAATGGAAATTGTTGAAATTTTTTGGAAATGGAAATGGAATTTGTTGAAAATTGTTGGAAATGGAATTGGAATTTGTTGAAAATTGTTAGAAATGGAATTGGAAATTATTTGAAATTGTTATAAATTGAATTGGAAATATGAATGTTTTGTGATTGTTGGAAATGGAAAATGTTGAAAATTGTTAGAAATAGAATTGGAAATTGTTGATAATTTTTGGAAATGGAATTGGAAATTGTTTGAAGTTGTTGGAAATTGAATTGGATTTATGAATGTTTTGTGATTGTTAGAAATGGAAATTGTCGAAATTTGTTGGAAATGGAATTAGAAATTGTTGATAATTGTTGGAAAAGGAATTGGAAATTGTTGATAATTGTTGAAAATGGAATTGGAAATTGTTTGTGATTGTTGGAAATGGAAATTGTTGATAATTGTTGGAAATGGAATTAGAAATTGTTGAAAATTGTTGGAAATGGAAATGGAATTATGAATGTTTTGTGATTGTAGGAAATATAAATTGTTGGAAATAGAAATTGAATTATGAATGTTTTGTGATTGTTAGAAATAGAAATTGTTGGAAATGGAAATTGTTGACTTATGTTTTGTGTTATTATATAAGTTGAATGTTTTGAATTGTTAGCTTTGACTTATAGTGAATTGTGTTCCACGAATTGAATTGTGCATAATGTAATCATACAGAATGAGTTATATTATATCAGATGGATATGCATATTAGGTACTGAAATTATGTGTTATTTATTTTTAAGTGTACAGATAAATGAAAGAAAGTTGAAGTACTCCTGATCAACCCACTTTAAGAAGATACAATGATCCAGCTTAGGCTCATGCTGCATGGGTTCCCGATATGAGGAACCATACTATTTTCTTGTTTTGTAACAAGCATTTGAAAGGTGGAGGAATCATTCGATTAAAAAAACATTTAGCTGGGGTTAAAGGAGATGTGGAACCCTGTAAAAAAGTAAATCATGATGTGAAGTGGCAGATGCAAACATTGCTTGATGAATATCAATATAAGAGAGATAGAAGGGAAAGGTTGAATTTTGAAATTAGTAGTGGAAGTTCATTTTCTAGTTTTTGTGGTGAATTGGAAATGTTGAAGATGGAAGTGGTAATGATAGTGGTACTGGTAATGTTCCATCTCAGGCTCAAGAAGGAGTTCCTGAATCTGATGTGACAAAGAGAAGAAGGCAAGTGACTAGTTTCTTTATACCACGAACAACTCCTGGAGCCTAACCTTCAATTCGTAGTGCAATGTAATCAAAAGATCCGACTCATAATGTCAATATGGCAGTAGCTAGATGGTGGTATGATCAAGCTCGTCATTCAAGGCTTCTCAGTCTTATTATTATCAACCTATGATGGATGCAATAGCCTCTTATGGTCCAGGATACAAAGGTCCTTCAATTGATGATTTAAGAGGCAAACTTTTGAGTTATGCTATTTCTGAAATTAGAAGTTATTTGGCTTAAAGAAGAGTGAATTGGGGTACTTATGGATGTTCAATCATGTGTGATGGTTGAACAAATAGGAGACAAGAGCCTATTATAATTTTTTTGGTTTATTCTTTAAATGACTTTATGTTTTTTAATTATATTGATGCATCTAGCCTTATTAGAAATAATGAGACTTTGTTTAAGATATTTGAAGAAGTTGTGAATGAACTAGGGCCAAAAAACATTGTTCAGTTTATTATTGACAATGATTCTGCTTATAAAGTAGCAGGAAAAAGGTTGCAAAATACGTATAATTCAATTTTTTGGATTCTTGTCTTGCACATTAGATTAACCTAATGTTGGAGAATATAGGAGATCCTAGGTATTTTCTTATTATTGATGAGACTATGCAGAAAGCTAAAAAGGTGACAAAGTTCATTTATAATCGTGCATGGGTATTGAATTTGATGAGAAAGGAATTTACCAATAGTAGGAATTTGTGTCGTCCTATTGTGACAAAATTTGCCACAAATTTCTTATCACTTCAGTCTTTTGTTTCGATGAAGAAAGAGTTAAGACATTATTTACAAGTGATAAATGGGTTACATCTCAGCATGGTAGGTCTAATGTTGGAGTGGAGGTTTGCAATATTATACTCAGATAGATAATTTTGGTCTCAATGTCAATTTTTTATTCAAGTTTGTGAGCTTTTAGTGAGGGTGCTTTGCTTGGCTAATAATGAAAAAAAAGCCAACAATAGGTTATATTTTTGATGCCATGGAGAGAGTAACGAAAGCAATCAAGGTCAATCTGAAACATAGACCTTCTTTATACACACCATATCTTTCAATCATTAATGAGAGAAGGGAAAGACAACTTTCTTCTCCATTGTTTGTAGCTGGGGCATTTTTGAATCCTAATGTCTATTTTAGATTGGAACTTACTAAGCAAGCTGAAGTTAATAGAGGAATGCTTTTAACTATCACAAATGGAGCTTTACAAGTTGTCTTATGGGGAATTTGGAATGTCGATTACTATTCGACAAATTAATTATCACTTTATTTTGCTTATAACACTACTTTTGTTGAAAATTAATTAACGTTCTCCAGGTATTAGTTATTTCCTTTTTCTTATTTATTGAAAATTAATTATCACTTTATTTTGTTTATAACACTACTTTTGTTATCTTATTACTTATAGTTTCTTGGTGGGATCAATTCAGAAATGTTGTTCCAGAATTGAAAAGGTTTACAATTCGGATTTTAAGTCAATGTGTGAGTACAACCGGCTGTGGACGAAACTGGAGCACATTTAAATTTATCCACTCAAAGGAAAGGAATAGATTGGAGTATAAGAGGTTGAATGACTTGGTTTTTGTTTGTTACAATTTAAAGCTTTGGGAAAGGTATGTTATTTTCATTATTGTCATTTATGTTATTTTCATTATTATCATTATTAATTTCGATATAATTTCTTATAATTTTCTAATAATTAAATTTAATTGTTTACTAGGAGTCTTAATATCACAACTAGTTCAACTTATTCAATTTCCATTGATAATATTGATTTTTTTGGCATATTGGGTTTCTGAAGAACCCAATTTAGTTGATATGAATGATTTTGGAAGATAATCTTGGATGGGAAAGCATTATCATGTCATTTGGTGCATTAAATTTGAATGATAATGATGATGAAACTCCTCTGAATGATGAGGATTTTGTATCAAATGATCACTAGGATCAGTGCAGTTATAGCGGGTATCTTCGTGTTGATGATTGAGTTTCGTTACAGGTTTTTGTTTTTCTTCTTCTTTTAATTTTACTTGCATTTAATGTTTATGTCAAATTCTACATATGTAATGTACCTGTAAATATTTTTGTTTCATATTTAACTTCTACTTTATTGTTTCTTCTTCATGAACTCTTTTTGTAAATTTTTAAGGACATTTATTGTTCTTTTTATTGGATGTTTTGATGTAATTATTATTTATTAAAATAATGAAATTATATTATTGCAATATTTTAAATACTTTATATTATTCTTAATTTTATATTTATATGATGATGATTTTTTATATTAATTGTGGTTATTATTTATATATGAAATATTTAAAAATTATTGTTATTTCATATTAATTGTGATTATTATTTATTATTATGATTTTTGAAAACAGGGTTGATATAAATAGTAAACTAGTAAAGTATACAGTACAATTATAAAATATACCAATTGACTATTTTAAAAATTTTAGGGACTATTTTATAAATTTAAAAAATTATCCAAAATGATACCTGGTATTGATTGGTATCGGTACAGTACCATATCAGAACTCAATCCGATACTAAATCCAGTATGGTATTTGCAACTTTGTATTTGATGGCAAATTTCAAAGTTTATGTCTGAGTCTGGTGGATCATTATAAATGTGTGTAAAAAGGCCTCCCATGCCTGAATCAACGTGGACTACTACAAGAAAAATAGAGTTTAACGACGGAAATTACCGATGAAATTTGTACACATTCTGTCGGTAAGCTTATTTAGCGACGAAATTTACTGACGAAAAATGACGTTAGAGATACGACTGTAGTTAAATTTACCGACGGAAATTACTCCGTCGGTAAATCCAACATATTTTACCTACGAACTTTTTTTTTCGTCGATAAATTTGCTAAAAACTGTTTTGAAAAATTTACCTGCATCTAAACATATCATATTATACTATAATCTAAGCATAATGCATTACAAAAATATCAATGTAAGTTCTATCATATTTCAAGTAAAAGAATTGAAATTATGAATTTTATACTAAAAATGAACTGAAATCATTTTTTCAAAGAATAGAAATTTTATCAAACACCTTACATGCATCAGAAATTTACCCCATCATCACAACTAAAATCACTTTTTGTCCCTTCTATCATTAACATTTATACCTTAAATTTGTTTTCCAATCACAAAATATACAAATAAACGAAAGTAATGAAATACCAAAATTAACTTTCATCCAATATACGAAAAAACACATGAGAGTAGTTGCAAAAATATCTCCACCGAAGGACACCATGACAATGGTCAGAGAAGATAACGCCGTCAAGCTAGAAAAGGAGTCCACAGCATAGAAACCAGAGAGAAGAAAACCAAAGATGAGTCCCAGGAAGAAGGAAGAAGAAGATGCAAGTGGGGAGGGGGAGATGTCGGGTGAGTATAAATTTAAAAGGAATTTACTGACGAAATTTTCGTTGGTAAACTCAAAATTTGTTTATTCCGTTGCTAAAGTCTATCACAAAATTTTCCGGGATGATTTCCCTCCATATTTAGCGACGGATATTGGTACTGTCGCTAAACAAAAATTTTTCCGTCTTCTAAAATTTTTCAATCAATTTTACCAACAGAAATGGATTTTTTGTCGGTAATTTGTAACGGTATATTTTTCGTCGCTAATTTTCTGTCGCTAAAGTCTATCACAAATTTTTTCGGGATGATTTCTCTCCATATTTAGCGACAGGTATTAGTACCGTCGTTAAACAAAAATTTTTCCGTCAATTTTACCAACACAAATGGATTTTCCGTCGGTAATTTGCAACAATATATTTTTCGTCACTAATTCGCGCTTTTCTTGTAGTGGACTCTACAACAATTGCATATAGTTGTTTTGTAACCGAATTGGAGTAAAGTCAAAAGTTAGAATTCGCTTTACTTGAAAGACTAAAAGCCGTTACTTAAAAATATTTTTATATTAAATTATTAAAATAAGACTTTTATTAAAATTTTAGAATTATTTCAAAACAAATTATTATAATATACATATATGTGTGTGTGTGTGTGATTGATAAACTATATTAAAATAATTCAACACAAGTTTAGTAAAATATTTTAACATCAAAATTATTTTTATTTTATTTTAATTTCATATTTTTAATTAAATTTCACATATACATATATAGTTAATATGACACTGTCGCATTATACAATAATATTTATTACTTACCAGAGTGCTATTCTACCGTCGTATTTTATATTAAAATAATTATAAAATTAAATTCATGATATAGTTAATTTTTTTCATAAAGTTATTGATATTTTAAGTAATTTAATCTTTAGTACAATAAAAATTTTCATTAAAAGATTTAATTAGAGAATTTTTTAATAAATTTCTATATTTTATGTATACATTTAATGATATGAATATTTAAGAGTGCTTATTATTTTATTATAAAGTGTTCACGTTTTTTTCCCAAAAATTTGATCAATGTACTAATTAGATAAAGTATTCTAGTATTTGATAAGAGAATTTGTTATTGAAAATTGTTGAAAGCACAGTTTAAGCGTTAAGAAACTTGGCACCTTTCTTTTCAACCATTTCACCGGGAAAGGATTGTCCGGGAACTCTTAAATCTATTAGATTACACCTATTGATTATTTCTTTCAAATACTTATTTAAGAAAATCCCCTTCTCTTCTCCTGAGATTGCAATATATACTTGATTGTAATCATAGACCAAGAGCACAACTAGAGTTTGATACCAAGAAATTCCATAGTTGCTTCATCAAACTTTTTCAGGGACTAGCATATATAAATCACAATGAGAAACTAGACATTTTCACGCAGAGCTGCAACTTCTACAGAGTATGTTTGTTGGATCTCATTTTCGGAGTCCAACAGTCGCTCTGATACCATAAGATGTTGGACCTCATTGTCGAAGTCCAACCCCGAAGTCTTAAAGCGTGAATGGGTTTCCTTGTAGGGTTATTTCAATAGAAATCGCATTAGCCATAGTCGGTTCATCTTCATCTGATGCCATAATTGAAAATAGACTTCTTCTGAACAATTGTAGCTCCACGTCTCTAGTTTATTTTGCAATAAGAATCATCTCATTCGATGTCCCATAGATCAAGATATAAATAAAATACCAAAGTATGTTCATAATCAACTCATACTCTTCCAACCGATTCCCTACTCTTCTTTCCATCAATCTTTTTCAACTCAACTCCAAAGGCTATAAAATTTTATGGAGGGATGGAGGAATGTGTTAGGAATCCAATTCTTCAAGAATTAGGTCATTTGGAGGTTGGATGACAAAGTTATGGTCAAATGAGTCAACTATGTTAAGAGTTGGAAAACCCTTCAGGTGGCGAAACATTGAAGAGGTTACGAGGTGCGATCGCAACAAGGGGCTAGTCCCAGGGTGTGGTTGCTCCTTTCCTTGGTGTGATCACACCTGAGGTTGGAGAAGTGACGAGGTGTGATCACACCCGAGGCTTGTATATTTCGAGTGCAACATCCCTAACTTATAATGATCATATCTCTCTACTTCGATGTCCAAAAATTTCATACCTTATACCGTTGGAAAGCTAAGAAGATACTCTACATCTTTTATGAAGAAAACCTTGTCTAATTTTTCCTAGATCGATGCAATTTTTCATTTGAAGTTTGAACACAATTTCTACACCTGTCAAAGCTTAAAAAATGCAATACCTCTTCATATCAATTTAGCTACTAAGTACTTTTCATTAAATTCTTGAATCTCACCTCAAATGATTCATCCCATACAACCCTTCCAAGCTCTAACATGTATTCTAAAACAAACAACAATTTGCAATCTCAACGAAGAAAAATATTCACATACACATTCCACTTCCACAACCATTATACTCAACCTTTATAATAAAATAATCATACACAAAAGAAAGTCCTCAATTTCTCATTCTTATTACTAAGCAAAGAAAATACTTGAACAAGCTTTACTTACATATCAACATACACATCACTAACTTAAAACAAAATACAAAGGATGCTCATGTTTGATATGCCTATAAAGCTATCAAAAATGTTCACTAACTTAATACAAAAGTCTCTAACTATCTTGGAGTTTTCGATGCCTTGCAAGGATTGCTAACCGTCTTGTTCTGCACCTAAGGAGGGAATAGTGGGGAGGGCTATACAGCTCAGTAGCTAATATATTTATAACCATCGGCAATTAACCACAAATTCAAGCATATGTATATATATATATCTAGCAATTCAAGAATTCTCTATCTACTCTAGCATTCAAGAATTCTCAATCTGTTCTAGCAATTCAAGCATTAATCAATTTAGCTTAAAACTCATAACACATAACACTCAAATGTCTCATACTTGAAAATTCAAAGATGCAATGCATAAATAAATGACTCGAGGGTTCCACGGAAATAGAATGGAGAAACCGAAGTTTACACCATAAATAGAATGAGTCCATTTTCGGAGATCATATGCCACAAGCGAGTAGCTGGGCGAAGGCACTTGTCGATGTGCACGTGACGAACAGAATGGTTCCACTCTCGGCCAAACAAAAGCACATAATCATGATCAAATCATTTTATCATATGCTCATACTTCATGCTTTTTCTTCTTTTCGTTTATACAAAATGTTATAACCTTTTTCAAGGTATAACATAGTCAGCAATCATTAAGCAATTTCAATCGTTCACAAATAAGTCAAATTCAAGCAATCCACATACACACATAGGCAAGAATTTACTCAATTTCTCAACAACCATAAATACATTACCCACTTAATTGTGCTTGCAAAAACTCAACTCAAGGTTGTCTTTCCTCTTGCTCTTGAGTAGGATTCTCTTGGTTTGCTAAACAACCAATGTTCCATTCAAAACAATATTATAATAAAATTCATAAAGTTCAATAATCACAAAAATGCAATAAACAGAAAATTAAACTCAAACCTAACCTACCCATAGTCCATCTAGGTTAGAAAACCTAAGACCTAGTTTAGAAACCCTATGAATCAAATGGGTTCCTTCTTCCTCTTCTTCTTCCAACACAACACCCATTCTCTCTCTAATCCCTTCATTCTCAACCCAACTCATTTCTTTAGTAAAGCAAGAAGAAAAGATGAACTTGCTTTGACAAAGCTTCTTCCTTCTTTTTTCTTCCCACAATTTTCTTCCTTCTTCCCTAGCTTCTTCAATTTTTTTCTCTTCTTTTCTTTCTCTCACGTTTTTCTCTTCTCTTCTCACACTCACGACATTCTCTCTTCTTCTTCTAATTCAAGACTGTTGGGCGCCGATTGCTAGAACCCAACTCTTAATCGGAACCATATAGCCTGAGCGTATTATCCTATGGGGTTATTTCCATGAACCCTTATTAGAC
>JANVCQ010000002.1:37136527-37152706 GCA_025531925.1 Erythroxylum plowmanianum
AATCTTCATGTTTTTCTTATCTTAGTTTCATAATCATGTCTCCATCTTTAGATTTGGTTGTAACTTCTGACTCTAGCTGTTTCCTCTTTGTCTCCTCTTCATAATTTCCTTCTATATTATGAAATCAAGATTTTGGATTATACATGGTCTGTCACACGGTCATGTGAGTGACCTTGTATCTTAAAAAAAATTCTTAAATATCATGACTTTACATGTTCTCAGTAGCTTACATGGGCATAGGACATGTAAATGCCCTCATGTATTCTTACTACTTTTAATTTAACAATCCAATGAAATAAATCCTACTAACATAGATGTAACGATTAAACTCCAAAAATAAATCTACCAAAATCTCATAATTTATTTAAATCATGCTTAACTAAAGAAAAAAATATGGGGGCCAACAGTAGCTAAGACTCCAGGTATACTAATCGAGCGACAAACCTTTTATCTCTCAACAAACGTCAACTCTCAAAGCTTGCCTCTTAAGGATCTAAGCTAACTAATCTTCCTCGTATAACTTAAAACTTAAATAAGATCATAGGTCAGATACTTTATGATGCATATGATTCTTATAGAAAGACAAGTGTAGAACATACTTGTATCTGTGTATGATAGAAGTAAACTTATTAAAGACTTAAGTTTTCAAAGGAGAGAGAGATTTTTTAGAGAGAAGCTATATGAAAATAAATAACTTTTATTAAATGGATTACAATAGAAGTCCTTTGCTTGTATAGGCAAAGGAGATAAATATCTATAAACAAGAACAAGAACAAGGTCACTTCACACTTTAAATGGATAAGAACAATATCACATCAACTATTTTAGATAAGAACAATATCATATTAACAATTCTAGACAAAAACAATGTTACATCACATTATAAACATATAAGAACGAAGTCACATTACAAAAGACACCTAACATAAAGACAAGTAACTTTAAATAGAGGGACTCATAATAATAATGGAAGAAATTCTAATCATCATCCTTGTCGGATATGTTCTTGCCATGATTGCAGATTTGAAGGTGATGTAATTATTATTTTATATAGGAAAAATTTTAAGTTTTTTAATTTAGTTCTAATTTTTTCTAAATTTATAATTATAATTGGTATTTGATCAGTAATTGACCGATATTCTAACTACTGACAGATACCAACCTAAAGAGTCAATACCAAAGTCTGGTACAAAACTGTTTTGTTTGATCTTGATTTTTTGTCTAATACTGATGATAGATGCGAAACAATACTCTAAACAATGATACACAATATATCTAAGTTAAAGTCTTTTTAATTAGAAGAGAGAAATAATGTTGACAAGAAAAATAATAAATTTAACAGTCAATTAAAAGCTCAATAGACCAAGTTTTATGATCCAATGTTGCATTTCATTGTCAATCTCGATAGTTAAATTATTTGATCCTCCTCATCTTTTTATGTACTTACCTTGGTTGTAAGGATGACACTGGGGCAGGGCCTGAACTGAATTTTTAAAAAAAAAAAGAAGCAAAAATGTCATTATTTTTAGCAAAATTACATTATTTTACTTATAAGAGTCAAGCCTTAGGCCATACTGAGCCAGACTTAT
Source organism: Erythroxylum plowmanianum (assembly GCA_025531925.1). Taxonomy (NCBI): domain Eukaryota; kingdom Viridiplantae; phylum Streptophyta; class Magnoliopsida; order Malpighiales; family Erythroxylaceae; genus Erythroxylum; species Erythroxylum plowmanianum. The sequence goes on from JANVCQ010000002.1 coordinate 37,138,117, forward strand.
GCAAACTCTCTTAAGCCCAATTTTTTTTAGAAAAGCTCAACCCAAGACTCGATTAACTAAGACTTGACCCATTGATTTTGCGCCGGCCGAGCCCATGCCTAGCTACAGTTGCTATCTCTACTTGGTTGATTTACCTTTTCTTTTCTTCTTTTTTTTTTTTTTGTTACTTTTTAAAATAAGAAACCACTCAGACAACTTGCAAGATAAGGCAAAGGGAGGAATCGTGCCGTCCTTATCCTTTGCATGCAAGCTAATGAGCAACCACAAAAGTAGGAACAGGACTTAATCAATTCAATTTAATATTTTTAATATAAATCTAAATAATCACTTGTTTCGTGTTGATAACTGGTTAGTATTAAAAATGTACCTCTTAGTTCTTATATTTAAGGAATAAATTATTATATATTTTTTCAAATTAAATTAATTATTGCTTTACTTTATTTATATATTTATTATGTCCAAATAAAACGTGGGCCTTTGTTAGTGTGGCGTGGCCCCCTTTGTAAAAGTGTGTCTTTATATATATGTCAGACAGTAGATAGATTGGTAGAGGTCTGGTTCTGCTTTTGCCCATACCGCTCTGTAAATCCCCGAATTCTTCCATTTTCAATAAACGCAGTTAGTATTGGGCTTCGGGTTAACCAAATTAGATTCAGGTGCTTCAGGTGTGTTCTTGGAGCTTCATCTCACAATTATTGTGCTTCATCGGTGCTTGGTTTATTGGTGGCTTGAGTCGGAATTTGATTTTATCGTTGGTAATGTGGATAGGTGTTTGATTCTGTCGGCCATTTCGAGTGCATTGGGCTGGTGTACTCTATGTAGGTTGGTTAGGTTTAATCAGATGGTTATACAAGTAGTAGAAATAGTCTTCATTTAGCGTTTGCGTAGCATTCATTTGTGTGAATGTTTTTCTCAGTGTTGGTAAAAATGCGACTTGGCATTTGGTTATCTTTGGTCTGGAAATTATGTTGAGAATCCTTTGGTCGCCAATTGACTATGGTTTATATGCTGGATAAAGTTGATGTTTTTGGTCTCTTGGGTTTAGTTTTTCCTAGTTCCTTTGTGATGACTCAAGGACTTTGGGGGGTAACTGTGTCCCCTTTGCTACATAACGATTGCAGACCTGTAATTCTTTTGAGAAAGTTTTGGATGCTTTTTCATTTAACATTTGCTAGTATTTGTTAAGTTACTCTACAATCGTCTCCTTTTGATGAACTAAACTAATTTTGATAATCTATTTTGCTTTGTTAAAGTATACAGGAAGATGGAATTATCTGCTTCAAATGTTTCTAAACATGAAAGTGAAGAAAAAGCGTTGAAGGCTTTGCTTGAGGCATTTGGTTCTTCATTGTCTCTTGAAGCAATAGCTTCTGCTTATTGTGATGCGGGCAAAAATGCAGATTTTGCCTCTGAAATCCTGAATAATATCCTGAAAAGCACATCCACTGCATTGACTCATGCACCAGTTGTGGAAGAGAGCGGTGGAGAATCCGCTGAATCATCTGATAACACTGTGTTTGAGAAGTTAACTCGAACAAGAGCTTCAAGACAAAAACTGCAGCCAGCTTCTGCTGGCACGATTTCAGGTATTCTTGGCAAAAATTATATTAACTCTGTGCCAATGACCGATGAATCTATCATGACAATGAAGCCTGTAAAACTAAATGCAAACGAGTGGCCAATATCTGAACTTTGGGGAGGAGAAACTGAAGATACTCAACCAGATAATAGAATACACAAGGACATGGAAGATTTTTTGTTCAAGATGCTTGGAGATGGCTTTCAACTAGAAAGGGATGTGATACAAAAAGTTCTTGGTAACTGTTTCCTTCCTATCTTTAATGTTTAAGTACTTAAGAAATCTTTCCTCTAAACGAAGATTCATGGATGATTAGTTTGTATGTCAACTTTGATATCAATTCTTCGTGAATTTTATTTCTTACTAATCTCCTCTTGCCTAGTTGATTAAAATCTATATCTCTACTTTCTAAGCATATATATATGCCTCTTGTGACATTTTGCTTTTGTAGATTTTCTATTTGCTTGATTTACCGTAGTCCATACAAAAGATAATGTCTTTGATTTACTTATTAGTATATAGTATTATGTACTTGATTTCTTGTTGAGGCACTAATTAGGTATTAAATTGACTGTGTAGGTAAATGTGGGTATGATATGAATCAGGTATGAATCATGTCTTTTTTTTTTTGCTTAAATTTTCTTTTCTCCTTTTCTCTGCTCATTTGACCTTGTCAAAGTGAAAATCAAGCAAGTAATTTTGTATGGCATCTATTTTTCATCATAATACTCTAATAGTGTTGGTTGGCATTAAATTTTGAGTAATTGTATAAAACAATCGCAAACTTTCAAAAAGTTCAATTATAGCACAACTTTTACGCTTTATCAATGAAATATGTTAACTTTTCTTTTTGTTCGTAGCCTACAATTTGTTTTCATCCAAGAATGCCCTTAAACCATCTGACCAACATCTAATACATTAAGTTGTAATCTAGTATAACATGTTGGAAGAATACGAGATTTAGAAATGCCCAAATTAAACTTTTGGTTTTTCAACATCTTTAACTATTCATTTTCTTCCCGACACAACTGGATTCAGAAGAATGAAATGACTAGTATAGACTTCTATGAACTCTGCACCTCCAAATTTAACATGTTATGATAGCTTACACATGAAATGATTTGTTTGGTTAAGAGTAATCTTGGGTGGAGGTTGACAGTAGGCTACCATTGAGAAAATATTAATTTGTGTTTGTTTGGTTACAAATTTAAGGTCAGGCTATAGTAGAAGATTGTGAAATTGAATGGTCACATAATTATTGTTTGTAGATTTTGTATTGATGTTTACATGTGGGATTTTAAATGGTCGATTCCTAAGTATTAGGTATGTTCACAGTACAGAAGGTTCTAGAGAATCAAGGGTGTAGATTTTAGGTGGCCTTCAGGATGCGAAACTTTGGCGTAACCATAAAAGTTCAAAATTCTATTTTATTTGTGTTCTTCAACCAAAAGGCCTTTTTATGGCTGGAAGTACCTTTTCAGTTATTGTGCTTTATTATCTCTGATGGACATAGGAACAAAGTAATTTAAGTTCATTCAATTTCCAAGAGACTGCATGATTTGGTTTTGGTGCCGGTGCAAATGCTGGTTTCTATTCTGCATTTGGTTGCACTTTTGACTTCATCCTTCCTTCTTCACCTTTCAGAGCGTGGAGAAGCTTCTTGATCTGTCAGCAGTGGATTCGGATGACAAAAGCAAGTATCTTGGAACTTCCACTGACAAGGTTAACATCTTTTTAAAAAATTATACATTCAATGGCTTCTGAGTCTGTCCTTTTGTATATATGTGTATGTGTGTATTTATATAGCAAAGACGTGTCATTTGAAACAGAAATGCTAAGCTTCTCAATCAGTATCTGATTCTTCAGTTACACCTTTTTCTTGTAGTTTAGGGATGCTTTTCCCAATTCTGAAGGATCTTCATGCCAAACGACATCGAAATTTATTGATTCCTCTGGAGGGTATGCTATGTAGAAATTTATAAATGAGATCAAAATTTACTATTTTAAGTATGACAGCTGTTTTGTTGAGTAGTAAAATTATTGTAATTAACCATTTTTTTCTCATTAGGAGGGATATTTCTGCTTATCCTCATCATTTTTTAATAACAACAAATTCTTATACTCTTCCTTGGTGCAAATAGTATCTCCATTACAAAAGGGGCAAAATTAACTGGGCGAGAGCAACAGAGAAATGATCTCCAGATGGAAGTTTTGGCTTCATTTTTCCAAGCTCCTGAGAAACCTAAGGAAGACTTACCTAAACAAAGAGTGAGGTCTACAAGGACTGCAAGGAGGCCTTTGGCACTTGGAAAACTAGTTGAGGAGCCTCCAACGGATTCTATCTTAGAACTGAAGGCTAATTTGGTTAATACAAACCAGCACAGTAACAGAGGTGCGTTCTTGTCCATATCCTGAGATAGTTAATATGGAAATTATAGCAGTTCTTAAAGCTGGAACGAATCCACAGCGTGCTAGTTTTATTTCAGTTGTTAGGAATCTTTGCCAGATCCTTGATGTTCAAACTATCTCAGTGTGACTCCACTATTCTCCCATTGCTTGTGGCTGAGAAACAAATGTTTGTGCCTATCTAATTTTCACACACTGCTTCTCTTAACTTTCCTTTATGTGCACCTCTGCTAAAAGAAAATAGGTGGACATATATTGCACTACTACAAGTACACATTGATTTGTGCACACACAGAATTCAACTTCCTAACAGTAAGTTCTTATGATTCCCAACAACTTACTAAGGTTTACCATTGGCATTATGTCATTTGTAAGTTTCCGCCAACATTAGGGTTTAAAGACCAGTTTTTTGTGAAACTATATGCAAGATTCATTTGGGGAATTATCTCCTTTACGTGATCTAAGAGTGTTTTGTCTCCTTCCATTCTTAGCACAAATATCCAATTTGGTAGTTTTGGCTGTATGCTAGGATTTGAACTGATAATTGTAGAGGCTCAATGTGAAGCATTTTGATACTCAAGAACTGCTTCTGTTATTACTGCTATTTAATATAATGTTGCCATCATAGTGAGGTTATTAAAGTGTCACTTGCTGTGCATATGGTTCTATGACTTAGAACGTTATCATATTACTTAGGCCTTGAATGGTGTCTACTACCTAGCGATTAGTATCATTCTCTCGTTCATTAGTCCTTTGGATTAGTTTGCTTAACTACATTGCCCCTTCTTTCTGTCTTAACTCCTCATGTTTGGCATTTTATTGTTCCTTGCAGATGAAAATCATGAGGATGGTTATCAGCTTCTTCGTAAAGCTGTTTTGGAGCACCGGGCAACAATGAAGGAATACTACAAAGCTGTAGGTTGCTTTACATTTTCCATGACATGTCTCTGATAGATTCTCAATTTCTAACATTTTCTGAGACAAAAAGGATCATGGAGTAGTCCAATACATTGAGGCTTAGCATAGGATCAAGTTTGTGGGAAATGATTCGAAATGCTTCTGGTTTTTCTTTTGCAATATCCTTTGTAAATAAGTTGAGTTTTCTCAGTGTTTGTAGAGGCCTAGTGCATGAATGGCAATGGGCCAGCCCCCGAAATTTTTAAAAATAATTTTCTTAAATTTAAAAATGTAAAATAACGCCTTTTTTTTAATTGAGTTCGGGTCTGGGCTGGCCAGGCCAAGGCCTACCCGAGGCCCAACTCTTTTATTTAGAAGAATTAGACCTCAGGCTAGTCTGGGCCTCAGCTAACACCTGGGTCTAGGCTCATGGGCCGGCCCATTGTCATCCCCTAGTGCACTTTGTTCTTAATGCTGTTTTTACCTAATGTAATTTTTGGTATCCCACTGTTGATTGCCATTTAATCCTACAATGAGAATGTTAGAATCTTAGCTTTCTATTTTCAGGCTGTGGATGCATTTGCAAAAGGAGATTATGATAAAGCAAACAAACTTATGGACCAGGTAAATTTCCCACTGCTAGCGTATGGCATTTTGAATCAGTAATCCAAATTCTTCGTTTTCTTTCTTCTTTTTGAAATTAGACACTTAAGACTTAAAATATACTGCTGAGAGGCCCCAAGATTAAACCAAGGCTTTGCTATGGCCTGATGAAGCTGTCGGGATACCAAATCTAGTTGTTGCATTTGCCAATAATGGAACTTACAGAAGTTCCATTATATTGAATGAGTCTGGAGTACTAAAGTTGTCTCACTCCAAACGATTGCATATGTAACATTTCTGTTTGCAAATGCTGTTGATATCACAGGGTCACTTCTTTCATGAAAAGGCTCAAGAGGCAGATGAAGAGTCTTCACAAAAAGTATTTGAAATCAAGTAAGGGATTTTCTTTCTATCCATTTTCATCTGTACTTTATGGTAGTCTCGATTGGCTCTATCTTCTCTTTAATTCCTACATTGTGTTCACGTTTGCAGTAACTCGAACACACAGGATGAAATATCACTTGACCTGCATGAGCATGGTCCTAGGGAGGCCATTCGTCTTTTGAAGTGCCATATTTCCCGCCTTGCCGGAATCCCATGTAACTCATAAATCATTCTCTTTCTTTTCTAGTTTTTCCTTGAAATGTATCATATAAAGGAGAGAGTCTGAACCTTTCCCTTTGTCCAATTGCTTCATCAGCGTTCAAGTACCTCAAGGTCATCGTCGAGACGGATGAGCAGGATTCATCTAAGGGTGCCCGTAGAAGACTGGTAATATATATACTTCTGTCCTTAATGATTGCGCTTACATGTCTCGGGGCTGATATACGGCCTAAAAAAGGAGTTTTAGGATCATATTGAAAGAGATATCTACCAAATATAGATCCCTTAAAGAAGGGAAGGATTATTGTATGCTTTGAAAGGGATTTGATGCCTCGTGTTATGTCTTGGGCCTTCTTTAAAACAGATCCACATCTAAAAGTTACAAGGAAAAATTAAAAAGAAAACCATAGAAAGCTACAAGACAAAAGGAACTAATTGAATGAATCATGACTTCAAAGCTGTCTTGGTGAGACCCTTAGCCTTACTACTGGACGGAGGTAGACGGCTATTTTTCTCAATCTATATTTTTTGATGTGCTATTCAGATGCAGTTTCTAAATAGGACTTCCTTGGGTAGCAGTTGTTTATTCTTTTTATCTCTTATCTTTTTGGTGTGTGTAGATCTTGAAGCTTTTGGAGAAAGATTCCATTAAATGGACTGAAGGAGAAAATGCTGGAACTGTACTAATTCATGTGGATACTATCAACCCAAAATCTTTGAGTTTCGTGAAATGATAGCTGAACATGGAATCGAAATGGTTTTGGAAAAAAAGACCATGCATTTGCAAACACTCGCCGAAAGGGTATATTTTTCTGAAAGGCTGCATATTAAAGACAATTTGGTAAGGAGTGCGATTCACCTGGAAGGTCCGAGGAGGCTTTTAGTTTTGTGCTTTGTTTTGTCCTGTCGGTGATCATGGCCCTCTACTTTTTGTCATTCGTGGTAGAGACAATGGGCCTGGCCTTTTATGTCTGTTTGTGAGTGAAGTGAGCTCTTGGAAGAATGAACCGAAGTTAATTACAACTTTGTTCAAACGGTAAATCTGTCATAGAAAAGAATATTGACTAACCTAATTTTATTAAAATGAAAATTAATTATATTATAATATCTTAAGTAATATTTATTATAAACATAAATAATAAGTTTTAAAATAAATTTGATCTATTTAGTAAATGAATTTAAAACTTTTTATTAAAGAATACGTATTTGAATTTTTATGTGGATTTAAAATTATTATAAATTTAATGATATTTAAAATATAATATTTTTATAAATTTGATTATGTTAAAAACAAAAATAAAAAATAAAACTAAAACTAATTTTTGTGATTATAGTAAATAAATGAAAATAAAAAGAAATCAAACTAAAATCAGGTAAATTGTCTAATTAAAATTGAAAATAAAAGAGGTAAAGAGAAAGCTGAAAGAAAACAAAGCAAGCACTTAATTTTATATAAATCCATTTTCAGCTTCTAATTATAGGGGAATGACCAAAGTCCCACTCCCACCAATGCCTTTGATGAGATTTAATTGGAGTAATGTAGGACCCAGATAGTGGCATCATCCACCGTAAGTCCGTCCACGCTTATTCAATAGTCAAAACACATTTGATAAATGAAAATTTGGGACAAAGAGTGAGGTGGATCAGGTACAGTGATCAGTGATCAGTGATCAGCGATGGGGTGGATAAGAGGTTTCTGGGGTTTGAATGGAAATTTCAAGATAACCGTACAATAGCAGGTTGCAATTCAATCAAACAAAGTTGAATCAGCATGTTTTTTTCAGAATAATCCTTTCTCGTCCACATTAAAGTGTTCACTTTTTCCTCATTGCAAGAATTTTCATCGTTTCATCATCTTCATCAATCTTATCAGTTCTCATCTGTTCTAGAAGTTGATGCACTTCTTTGCCACCTCTTATGTAGGCCTTCAATAAGGCATGATAGATTTCTCTGGTCATTGGTATCACACCCTTCAATGAAGTAACAACAGCTTCTGCGTCTTCAGCACTACCTTCATCACCAAGCCAACTTAAAGCACCTGTAATCACCGCGGGGTTTGGTGACCATCTTTTACCTTTCACACTCACAGACAAGGCAGTGTTCATACAATTGAAAGCTTTCATCACCTCACCTCTATCAAGGTAACCTGCAGCAAGTGTGCCCCAACTCTTTGGGTCCGTAGCTTTTCCTTTCTCCATCAAGTCTCTAAGCAGTGCTTCTGCTTTGGCATACAATCCTTTCCTAGAATACCCAATAATGATAGCATTTGGTATTCGAAAATCATAGCAATTTCCAGATGATTCCCACTCTTTCATTATGTTCTCAGCATCTTCAAAAGCATCAAGCTTCATAAGAGATTCCACTATGTTTATGAAATCCCGGTTTATGCTCCTCTTACAATCAGATTTCTCTAGATTCCAGAGCCTCAAAACCTCTGACTTGATTCCCAAAGTTGCATATAGTGTTATTAGATGGTGATAGCCAGTTCCATCTTTCTTACAAAGCATCTCTTCCGATTTTCTTAAAGCCTCAATTGCCTTATCAGCAAGGTTAGCTTTAATATAGAAATTGGCAACCACCGCGTAGGTGTTCCAATCCACGACAATGTGAGGTTGACGCTCCATCTCATTCAAAACTGCTTGCATTCCCTCAATATCGGATTGAGCACCATAGGAATTGATGCATATTCTATAGCTGAAGTTGTCAGGAGAGACACTGTTCTCCTTCATCTCCTTCAACACATGAGGGACCTTCTCATGTTGATCTAGATACGTATAGAGGCACATTATGTTATTGTAAGTGAGGGGTGAAGAGGCAAAACCCAACTCTTTCATTTTCTGTAAATGTGCAATGGATTTATCAGTTTGACGCTGTCGAACGTAACAATTCAGAAGAGCACCGTATGTCTTATCAGTTTTATCTTTGTCCCTCAAGCTATTGAAATAGCTCTCAGCAGAAGCATACCCACGCACTCTACCAATGAGATCCAATTGAACAGCATGTTCAGAATGTGAGAATATGCATAAGCCCTTGTTATTCATCCACTCCGACACCTATACCCATTGCAAGAACAATTGAATGAAATAAAAGAACCTTCAAAAAAAAAAAAAATCACCAGTTTCAGATATGTCTTCCAATCACAATTACTGGAAAAAAAAATACACTAATTCTTTCAATCCCAGTACTCCAAAAAGAAAAAGGAACTAAAATGGAAGTTTGAAGCTATCCCTTGAGAGTCTTGTTTTTTCTCTCATATAAAATGCACTCAAATCTTTGAACCCTATCCATTAACAAATAACAAACTATTCTAAGTTCCTAAAAACCCCCCACATGATAGCTTAGCAACAAAGCAGAATACAATTCCAAAGCCACCAATGAAGCAAGAAAAGGGCATCAAACCTCAAGAGCTTGAGTGAAGCGGTTCCGCCGACGGAGATCACGAATAATCCGTTGAAGCTCCGCGAATCGAATCTTTTGACCGCTATCGAGCCAGTTGTCCAGTTCAGGTACCACACTAATCTTGGGGTCACCTAAAGGACTGATCTTTGAGTACAAAGTAACCTTTTTGGTTCTATAAGTGTAGTAAAATCTGCTACAGAATGCATTTTGATAATGGGTTAGGGTTTTAGATAGCATGTTCATGGAGATGAGGCTCTCGAGGTCAGAGTAAGAGGGGTTTTGGGAAATAGGGTTTAACAGAAATGGATTTTGGAGTGCAAGGGGATCAACTAGGCTTACCGTTTCGGGAAGTAGGGTTTAACAGAAATGGGTTTTGGAGTGTCTCTACTCTTAGGTGGATTTTTCTGTTTTTGAAAATTGAATGAATTACTTAATAATTAATAATTAATACATTAGGCCCAACTTTCTCCCCCCACACACACGTTTACTAAACAGATAAATCTCTGGATCCATCGTCTAGTAGATGATTCTAATAATTTAATCGGATATTTTATTTTTGGTATTTCTTGTAAATTAATTCTTAAATTAGTACCTAATTTTGCTAAATCATTAAATAATAGGTCAATATAAAATTTATCTGTATTTTTAAATTTAATATTATGATGTGAATTGGTTAAAACATAACTAATATGATAAATAATTGAAAAAGGAAAATTTTATAGAATTTATAAACACTAGTAATAGTTTTATTTAAATTATGTGATTGTAAAGAGATTCTTAACTTTAAACGAGTATTAAATTTTATTTTTCCATAAGCTAAATTTTCATTTATTATTCCTATCACTTGATGCTAAATTTTCATTCATTATTCTTATCACTTGATCATTTAAATTATTCATGCATTTATCTATGATAGCCATTCGTATTGGAGAGTCTATTCTTTCTTGGAAAGTAGATTTTTAATAAAATTTGAATAGTGGATAGATGTATATGTCCTATTTTATGTCATTTTTTGTTTGGAATTTTTTGTAATTGTTTATAAATTTGTTCTTGATCTATTAGATTTATGCGGATATGTTCATTACATTGGTCTATTATGATAGGTGTTTCATGAATTAGTTTTCCATAATAAATAAATTTTTTACTATTTATTATTTTATTGAGATGACAATTAATATCTTGTCCAACTTTAAGGTTTAATTGTGTTTTGGCAATTTGTTTTTGTTTTTCATTTGATAATAATGTACTAATATGAAAAATTCAAGTAGATTAAGTTAATTTTAAAATATCTACATCTAATATATTATTTGTAGTGATTTATGACATATTAATGAAAAAAAGTCTTTTATGTTTGGTTAATAGATAATTCCTATTTTGTCTTGACTATATGAATTATGTAGATTAGTAGTAATATCAAGTTTTTCTTTAATAGATATTAACCCATTAGTATTAATAAAAATTGTAAATAATTATATCGTTCTTCATAATAATCTTTTTCTATTTTATATTGAGATACTAAACTTTCAAAATACATAATCTTAATATGTAGGTGATTACAGATAATACAATAGTTAGTCATATATGAGTTTGATAAGGTTCTTGAAGACGTTTATAAAGTTGTTTTATTTCTTCTTTTTCTTGATGATATGAAGTTGTATAATTATTAATAATATTTTGAAATATCTGAAGAGTATTTGTAGAAGCATTAATAGATATAAGATAGGTATATGTTGAGGTAAATGTTTTGATGCATTGTTGACTAACTTTTCTTTTTGTTTCCATATGTATTATTAATAAATGAATAGATATACAAATAATACAAATAGGCATTAATAATAGATTTTGTTAAGAAGAAAGTTGATAAGAATATTGTTAAATTTATAGATTAAACAATCATTAAGAAAATCTACAAGAATGTTTCTATCTAAATAAGTTAAACTAGCATATAAAAAGATAATGGTTAAAAATTAAATAATTATTAAATAAAAATAGATGATAAATGATGAAAAGATAAAAACGCAAGTACACATATCTTGTTGTCTCGTTTTCTCTTAAACGCCAATTCTAATGCTAAAGTGAAAAGTTTAGAGACTGAATAGAAGTAAGGAAACTAGGAGTTTATTTTTTCACACTCAGTTACACCCAGAGCTTACATTATATATAGGAACGAGGATAGTAAAAAAAAAAAGAAAAAGTAGATTCCTAAGGAATCTACTTTTTTGGTCGATAATTGACCACCCTGCTTCACATGATAAATAGTAAAATTACATAATTGAAGTTGACGGCGGATAGGAGGAATCTGCTTTTAAGTTTTTCTTTATTCTTCAATGATGGCATTTACTGAAGAGTTATCATCTCTGTCTCCACCTTCTTTTTCTTTCTGTGATGTGGAAGGACAATATTTGCAGTGGTGTTATGAGTGCTGTTGTAATTGTTGATAGATGGCTTCTATCCATTGATTTGATAATTCATTGAATACTCCATAATTTGTTGAAAAAGATGTTTCAAATTGTTTTATGAGTTGGAATGATTCATTGGAAATGGGTGTTTTGTATGCAGAGGTCAGTAACATATTGACGCCTCTGTAGTTTAATTTGATTAGTGATTCCTGAGTGATTTTGAGACTTTGTTGATAGACTCCTTCGAGATAGTGAAGATTGAATTGATTAATGAGATCTCATTCAAATTCATATTTTGGAGGGTCATCAATAGGAGGGTACATGCAATAGCTAATGCCAATTTGTATATATCCTAGGCGGGATAACTATACTTTTGTTTCCTTGAGGGTCTCTGCTTGTTTAAAAATAGGATAGCTACTAAATACTTTAGTAAATATTTCTCGTTCTTTAGCAAATCTCTCCTTGTAATTTTTAATTGCAAGAATGAATCCGGCAGGAAAATTAAAAAGGATAGTTAAATTGGTTAGGTAAATGGTGTCCACTAATCCACTTTGAAAGAAGAGAAAAGTGGTGAGTGCATCTACTTTAGGGAAGATAATCTTTTGGTCCATAACGTCCTCGGTTCTGAGTGTAATACACCATTTTTGATTTCAATTCTAAATCTTTTATGATAAATATAATTTCTAATATTTTATCAAGTTTTTTATTTATAGAATTTAATATTTGTATTGTTTTTCATATTTTTGTTCTACTAATTTTTGATTTTGGATTGCAGGTAAAGTGTCAGTGATTATTTCTTTTAATTTATTTTCGATAGTTATTTGTTTATCGATTAGTTCATATAATTGTTTACTAATACTTATAAAGTATTTTAATATGTTCTGTTAACTCCTGTAGTTGATTTTTTATAGTTGTTATTTCTTTATTTAAATTTTGTTTAGGATTAATCTATTCTTTTTCAATGGCAATTTTGGGTTTCGCAATTCTAATAGGTTTATTTAATGTTATTCCTTGTTCAGTAAATCTGATAGGTCTTTCTAATCTTAAAGATTGTGAATGTAAAAAAGACTTGTTATTTAAAGATTTATTTTCAGATAAAGATAATTTAGGGACAGATGTATCTAGTAATTTGATTGGATATTTTATTTAAGGTATTTCTCATAAAGTAGTTCTTAAATTAATACCTACTTTTTCTACTTCATTAAATAATTGATCAATATAAATTTTATCTGTATTTTTGAATTCAATACTATGATGTGAATTAGTTAAAGCATAACTAATTTGATAAGTAATTGAAAAAGAGTATTGTCCAATATTTATTAAATGTTCTCTATAGAACTTATAAACAATTGTAATAGTTTCATCTAAGTTATATGATTTCAAAAGAATTCCTAATTTCAGTCGAGTATTAAATTTTATTTTTTCATAAGCTAAATTACCATTCATGATTCATATTACTTGATCATTTAAATTAGTCATTCTTTCATCTATTATAGCCATTCGTATAGGAGAATCTATTCCTTCTTGAAATGTAGATTTTAATAATATCTGAGTTGTAGAGAAATGGATGTAACCTATTTTCTGTCTTTTGTTTTTAGGGATTTTTTGTAATTGTTTTAAATCTGCTCTTGATCTATTAAATTTATTCGGATATGTCCGTTACATTGATCTATTCTTATACGTATTTCATGAAATAATTTTCCATAATAAATGATATTTTTCTATTTATTATATTTTTAATGAGAGAGTTATTTATATCTTGTTCGACTTTAAGATTTAATTGAGTTTTTACAATTTGTTTTTGCTTTTCATTTGATAATAACGTATTAGTATGAAACATTCCAGTTGACTCTGTTAATTCTGAAGTATCTACATCTAATATATTATTTGTTGTAGATTCAAGTTCGGATATATTAGTTATTTCAGACATATTAATGATTATTATAAAAAACTTGTTGATGTTCAGTTAATAGATGTTTTATACTTTGTAGTTCTTGGTTATATTCATTATAAAAATTTTTAGTTGTTTGAACATGTTCTTTGATAGGCTTTAATCCATTATTATTAATAAAGAATTGTTAATAACTATATCTTTCTTGATGATGATCCTTTTTTTGGCTTTGTATTGAGATACTATGCTTTCAAAGTATAGAATTTCATTAGCTAAATTTTGATAGATAATATAGTAGTTCATCATATATGAATTTGATAATGATTGTGAAAACTGTTATAAAGTTATTTTAATTATGCTTTTTCTTGAAAATATAAATTTTTATGATTGATGATAATATTGTTAAATATTTGAAGAGTATTTTCAGGGGCATCCATAGATTTAAGAAAATTATAAGTCTTTTCAAATTCTTTAATACATCTTTGATTAAATATAATTTTCTTTTCTATATGTATGATTGATAAATGAATAGCTTTACAGGTGGAACAAATAGGCATTATTAATGAGTTTTATCAAGAAGATATTACATAAGAATATTTCTAAAACCATGTGTCAAACAAGCGTTAATAAAATATATAAGAGTAATTTTATCTAAATAAATAAAACTAGTATAGAGAAAAATGATAATTGTTGGACTCCGAACTTTTTTTGAAAATTAGAATTATTAAATGAAAGTAAGAATTGGTGGTGATTTATTCATGTGCAAAGAAAAAGGAAAATTTTTGAATTTGAAATGATATACAAGATTAAGGT
>JANVCQ010000002.1:37152806-37175118 GCA_025531925.1 Erythroxylum plowmanianum
TGAATCGCTTTGAATGATGTTGTAATAGAGAAAGTGAAGTTGGGATAAATTCCAAGTTTTTCATGAGGGTAAAATCGATATCCTGATTTTAGGAGAAATTCGGTATTGATCTATGAGGAATTTGACTAAGTTAATTTTACCTTTCCAACGATTTAAAGTATGTGAATTTTTGATGTTGGAGTTAAAAGTTTTGACCTTAAGCTTTTTGATTTCTTTGGTTTTCACCCACGTTTGTTTGACGATAAATTCTGTGCACACGCTTTATGATTCCAAAGGTTGGGCTTCGGAAACGGGACCCAACAATAATAGGTTTTATAAGATACATACAGATTAAATAAAGTTGAATAATAAATGATGAAAAAAAAATAAAAACATAAGAAAACATACCTTGATTTCTCTTTTTCTCTTAATGGCCAATATGCAGGCATAAAGACGATAATTTAGAGAGAGAGAGGTATGAAAACTTATTTTATTCTCACCCTTTCAAATGAGGTTGAGTTTTACATTATATAAGCAAAGACAGAGACATCCGTCCAAAACTGAAGAGTAAAAGAGTACAAGAAAAGTAAAGTAAAGAAAAAGTAAAAGTTGAAAGCAAACGAATCTACTTTTGGTGGCTAGTAGTTGGCCTGCATAATTGTGGGTGACAAGTAAAAGAGTACAAGAAAAGTAAAGTAAAGAAAAAGTATAAGTTGAAAGCAAATGAATCTACTTTTGGTGGCTAATAGTTGGCCTGCATAATTGTGGGCGACAAGGGGCCTACATTATTCTTCAATAATTAAATCATTTAATGAGTTGTCGTCTTTTGATTGTTCTTGTAGAGATGTAGATGGACATTGTTGACATTAATGTTGAGAAAAATGTTGTAACTGCTGAAAATTGCTTGTTTCCATTGTTCACAAAGACCATTGAATAATGTAGAGAATGATGTTTTTGCTTGTTTAATGAGTTGTAAAGCATCTAGTGAGATAGTTGATTTGTAGGCAGAGGTCATGATGATGTTTAGTCTACGATAATTGATCTTGATAAGTGATTTAGAGTTAATCTTCAAGTACTGCTGGTAAACTCCTTCGATACAGTGTAGATCAAACTGATTAACTAAATCCCAGTTGAATTCATATTTTGGAGGTATATTTATAGGTGGATACATACCATTGCTTATACCGATTTGTACATAAGCAAGTCTAGATAATTGAACTTTTGTTTCCTTCAAACTTTCAACTTGCTTAAAAGTTGGATAAATGCTGAATGTTTTGATAAATATTTCACGGTCTTTAGCAAACCGTTCTTTATAATTCTTGATTGCTAAAATGAATCCAGTTGGAAATTCAGTGAGGTTGTTTACATTGATGAGGTAGATTGTATCTACCAAACTACTTTGAAAAAAGAGATAAGTTGTAAAAGGATCAGATTCAGGAATAATTACTTTAAGTCCATATCTTCCTCGATTTTATGGATAGTATTAGAAGATTTTTTGTTCTTCAGTCCATTCATTTAAGGCTTGAAAACAATCATACAAAATTTCCGAAGTGATTTTCTTCATTTCTTGCTTTAATGCATAGGTAGGGATTGCATTGATTTTGTCAAGATTTAGTGGTTTTCCCAAAGGTTTCATCTTTGAAATTGATGGTTGTTTTTTAAGGATAGTTTTATACTGTGGTTTTAAAGATATTTCTGGTTCTTTGAAATCAGTCAATGCTTTTTCGACTTCTGCTATAGTTTGATAACTGCAATGAATAATAAAGGGTTTATTGGTAATATAAATGGTTGCTTTGTGCCATTCGTCATAAATACCTGCCAAGGGTCCATTGAAGATGACATAGACTTTGTTTTCTTTGTAGTCTTCTTTCTTTCGAGATAATGGGCTAGTTTTTTAGAGTGGGGTAAAGGTGTTTGTGTTATTTGTTATAGTATGATTGGTTGGATAGTAGGTATTGTGTCAACAGAGGATTATTGTTTTTCTAAAAGGGAAATGGTTGATAGAAGCTGATTAATTTCTTTAGTAACAATACTTACTTGCTATTGTAGAGTTAACAACTTTGCTTCCTTTTTTTCCAAGTGAATCTTTAAGGTTTAAGATAGCTGCTTCCATTCTCTTGTGAGTATATCTGCAAAACTGTTAATGGAGGATTTGATGTAATTAATATGAAAATTATATTGACTTAATTCGAGTTTCCATCGAATTAATCATCCTTGATTATAATTTATTTTAATATTATATTTTGTAAATCCACATAGGTATTTTGAATCAGTTTGAATTTGAAATTCAACAGGTAATAAATCAATCTTCCATTTTTGTAATGTTTTAATACATGAAAGTGTTTCTTTTTCATGAATAGGATATTTCCATTCAGTGGAATTAAAAGTCTCATTAATATATTTACATAAAAGATATTTCCTTGAATTATGAGGTTTTGCCAGAAGACATCTTACCCATGTGTCAATACTTGCATCAATTTATACAATCAATTTGTCCTTATCATTATAATTATATAATGCTGGTAATAAGATTTTTAAAGATTGTACTGTGTGCATATCACTTTCTGTCCAAGTCCATTGATGTTTTGAACTACATTTTAACTCACACAATAATTCAATAATTTAGTAGCTTATAATTTAGGAGGAGTTATTTCAATAACAAAAGACGTATTATCACAAAAATGTTTAGAAACAAAATTACATAAAAAATTACGATATAGAGATATTCAATTATGTTGCTCTAAATATTCAGAAGTTTCACAACAATATGGTTATGAATTTTCTCCTAAACAAAAATATAAAAGACAACCAAACTCGATATAAATGGAGAAAATATCCTAAAAGAGATTACACTAGAAAATATCCATTTAAACCATATAAAAAATTATTTAGAAGAAAAGCTTATAAACAAATAAAACCTAAGAAAAATTATTGTCCTTAAGGAAAGTAAACATGTAAATGTTGATTATGCAAAGAAGAAGGTCGTTATGCAAGCACTTTGCCCCAAAAGAAACCAAAATAAATATAAAGAAAAATTAATATTTTAAATTTAAAATTAAAATATAATTTAGAACTTATAGAATCAGAAAATGAAACAGATTCAACAATTTCTTCATTATATCAATATGAATCCTAAAAATCATAATCAACAATCGAATCCGAATATAACCTTTATTCAAGTGATTATTTAGAATAAAAATCTTAATGCCTATATAGATACATGAGCTACTATTTGTATAACTTCAAAAACATTATTAAACAATTGAAAAAAAAAAAGCAAACCCTTACAAATCAAAATAGCAGATGGAAGCATTAAATCAATATAGAATGTAAGTTATTATAATAATATTATTATAGAAAACTATACTTTTACAATACTATCAATATATCAATAAGAATCAGGATTACCTTTAATATTAGGAAATAACTTTCTCAAATTATATAATCATTTTTGTCAATATCTACATTATATTACTTTAAAAACACAATAATAATTTTATTGAATCAAAAATCCATTATCCTTAAAATTCTCATCCATCATACAACTTACTATAAAAAATTAAAACTTATAATTGAAAATTTAAATCAATTACAATTTTATCTCCTTAATAATTTAACTCTACAAACAGAAGTAGAAACATTAATAGATAAAGTATGTAGCAAAAATCCATTAGATCCTTTAAAAAATACAAATAATCAATTAATTGAAATTAAACTAAAAGACCATTTAAAAGAAGTAAACATTAAAAATAATATTCCTTATACACAACAAGATGTACAAGAATTTATTACTGAATACAAGAATTTATTACTGAATGTTCTGAATTATTAGATAAACAATTAATCTCCCCAAGTATAGATAAACATTCAGCCCCAACTTTTTTTGTAAATAAACATTCAGAACAAAAACAAAGAAAAAGAAGGATGGTAATTAATTATAAAGAATTAAATAGAGCAACAATAGGAGATGCCTATAAATTACCTAGAAAAGATTATATTATCAATAAATGAAAAGGATATAATTGGTTTACCACATTAGATGCAAAATCTGAATATTGGCAACTAAGGTTACATGGAAATACAAAATCTTTAACTGCTTTTACTTGTCCACCCTAAAAACACTATCAGTAGAATGTATTACCATTTGGACTAAAACAAGCTCTAGGAATATGTCAATGATTTATGGATAATAATTTATAAGGAATAGCAGAATTTTCATTAGCTTACAATGACGATATAATTATTTTTTCTGATAAATCTAGAGATGATCATTTACAAAAAGTTAAACAAGTTCTAATCAAATGCCAAAAACAAGGATTAATTCTAAGTAAAAAGATAATTAAATTAGCTCAACAAAATATACAATATTTAGGTTTAGAATTTTATAATGGCTTCCTTAGACTACAACCTAATATTCTTGAAAATTTACATAATTTTCTCAACAATTTAAAAAATGTCAAAGAAGTTCAAAATTTTTTAGGAATATTAAAATACATATCCGATCAAGGATTTTTAAAAAATCTATCTACAAAAAGAAAATAATTACAATTAAAATGTAGTCCAAAACATCAATGGATTTGGACAGAAAGTGATACGCACACAGTACAGTCTTTAAAAAATCTTTGTAAGAAATTACCAACATTATATGATTATAATGATAAGGACAAATTGATTGTACAAATTGATGTAAGTATTGGCACATGGGCAGGATGCCTTCTGGCAAAACCTCCTAATTTAAGAAAATATCTTTTATGTAAATATTTTAATGGGAATTTTAATTCCATTGAATGGAAATATCCTATTCATGAAAAGAAACACCTTCATAGATTAAAACATTACGAAAATGGAAGATTGCTTTATTACCTATTAAATTTCAAATTCAAACTGATTCAAAATTCCTACGTGGATCTACAAAATATAATATTAAAACAAATTATAATCAAGGCCGATTATTTCGATGGCAACTCGAATTAAATCAACATAATTTTTAAATTAATTACATCAAATCCTCCAATAACAGTCTTGCAAATGTACTCACAAGAGAATGGAAGAAGCCTTAAAGTTTCACTTGGAAAAAAGGAAGCAAAGTTGTTAACTCTACAACAGCAAGTAAATATTGTTAATAAAGAAATTAATCAGCTTCGATCAACCATTTCCCTTTTAGAAAAACAACAATCCTCTGTTGACACAATACCTACTATCCAACCAATCACACCACAACAAAAAACACAAACACCTTTACCCCACTCTAAAAAAACCAACCCATTATCTCAAAAGAAAGAAGACCACAAAGAAAACAAAGTCTATGTCATCTTCAGTGGACCCATAGTAGATATTTATGACGAATGGCACAAAGTAACCATTTATATTACCAACAAACCCTCTATTATTCATTGCAATCAAACTAGAGCAGAAGCTGAAAAAGCATTGACTGACTTCAGAGAGCCAGAACTATCTTTAAAAACATAGTACAAAACTATACTTGAAAAACAAGATTCAATTTTGAAGATGAAATGTTTGGGAAAACCAATAAATCTTGACAAAATCAATGCAGTCCCTACTTGTGCATTAAGGGAAGAAATGAAGAAAATCACTTCAGAAATTTTTTATGATTGTTTTCAAGCCTTAAATGAATGGACTGAAGAACAAAAAATCTTCCAATACTATCCACAAAATCGAGGAAGATATGAACCTAAAGTAATTATTTTTCCTTAATTTGATCCTCTTACAACCTATCTTTTGTTTCAAAGTGGTTTAGTAGATGCAATCTACCTCACCATTTCAAACACCCTCACTGAATTTCCAGTTGGATTCATTTTAGTAATCAAGAATTATAAAGAACAGTTTGCTAAAGACTATGAAATATTTATCAAAGTATTCAACACTTATCTAATTTTTAAGCAAGGTGAAAGTTTGAAGGAAACAGAAGTTCAATTATCTAGACTTGCTTATGTACAAATCAGTATAAGCAATGGCATGTACCCACCTATAAATATACCTACAAAATGTGAATTCAATTGGGATTTAGTCAATCATTTTAATCTACACTGTATTGAAGGAGTTTACCGGTAGTACTTGAAGATTAACTCTGAATCACTTGTCAAGATCAATTATCGTGGATCAAACATCATCATAACCTCTGCCTACAAATCAACTGTCTCACTAGATGCTTTACAAGTCATTAAACAAGCAGAAGCATCATTCTCTACATCATTCAATGGTCTTTCTGAACAATAGAAACAAGCAGTCTGTCAGCAGTTATAACATTATCCTCAACATCAATTTCAACAATGTCCATCTACATCTTAGTAAGAACAACCAAAAGATGACAACTTATTAGAGGATTTAATTATTGAAGAATAATGTAGGCCCTTTGTCAGCCACAATTATGTAGGTCAACTACTGGCCACCAAAAGTAGATTTGTCTGCATTCAACTTTTACTTTTACTTTTTCTTTACTTTTCTTTTCTTGAAGGTGTGAGAAAATAAAATAAGTTTTCATACCTCTCTCTCTAAATTCTCATCTTTGCGCCTGCATATTGGCCATTAAGAGAAAAAGAGAAACCAAGGTATGTTTTCTTATGTTTTTATTTTTTATCATTTATTATTCAACTTTATTTAATCTGTATGTATCTTATAAAACCTATTATCATTTTTCTTTATACTAGTTTTATTTATTTAGATAAAATGACTCTTAGTGATTTTCTCAATGCTTGTTTGACACATGGTTTTAGAACTATTCTTATACAATATCTTCTTGATAAAATTCATTAATAATGCCTATTTGTTCTACCTATAAAGTGATTCATTTACCAATCATACATATAGAAAAGAAAATTATATTCAGTCAAAGATGTATTAAAGAATTTGAATAGACTTATAATTTTGTTAAATATATAGATGCCTATGAAAATACTCTTCAAATATTTAACAATATTATCAACAATCATAAAAGTTTATATTTTCAAGAAAAAACATAATTAAAACAACTTTGTAACAGTTTTCATAATCATTATCAAATTCATATATGATGAACTACTATATTATCTGTCAAATTTTAGCTAATGGAATTCTATATTTGAAAGTATAGTATCTATACAAAGTAGAAAAAGATCATTATGAAGAAAGATATAGTTATTTACAATTATTTATTAATAATAATGGATTAAGGCCTATCAAAGAACGTCTTGAAACAACCAAAACTTTTTATAATGAAGATAACCAAGAACTACAAAATATTAAAAAATCTATTAACTGAACATCAACAAGTATTTCATAATAATCATTAATATGTCTGAAATAACTAATATATCCAAACTTGAATCTACAACAAATAATATATTAGATGTATATACTTTAGAATTAACAGAATCAACTGGAACGTTTCATATCAATATTTTATTATAAAATGAAAAACAAAAGTAAATTGCAAAAACTCAATTAAATCTTAGAGCCGGACAAGATATAAATAACTCCCTCATTAAAAATCAAATAAATAGAAAAATTATTATTTATTATGGAAAATTAGTTCATGAAACAACTATAGGAATAGATCAATGTAACAAACATATCCAAATAAATTTAATAGATGAAGAGCATATTTATAAACAATTACAAAAAAAATCCCTGAAGACAAAAGACAGAAAATAGGTTACATCCAATTATCTACAATTTAGATATTATTAAAATCTACATTTCAAGAAGGAGTAGATTCCCCTATACGAATGGCTATAATAGATTAAAGAATAACTAATTTAAATGATCAAGTAATAGGAATCATGAATGGTAATTTAGCTTATGGAAAAATAAAATTTAATATTAACTGAAATTAGGAATTCCTTTGAAATCATATAACTTAGATGAAACTATTACAATTGCTTATAAGTTCTATAGAGAATCTTTAATGAATATTGGACAATACCCTATTTCAATTACTTATTAATTAGTTATGCTTTAACTAACTCACATCATAGTATTGAATTTAAAAATACAGATAAAATTTATATTGATCAACTATTTAATGAAGTAGCAAAAGTAGGTACTAATTTAAGAACTATTTTATGAGAAATATCCGAAATAAAATATCCAGTCAAATTACCAAATACATCTGTCCTTAGATTATCTTTATCTGAAAATAAATCTTTAAATAACAAATCTCTTTTATATTCACAATCTTTAAGATTAGAAAGACCTATCAGATTTACTGAACCAGGAATAACATTAGATAAACCTATTAGAATTATAGAACCCAAAATTGCCATTAAAAAAGAAGAGATTAATCCTAAAGAAAATTTAAATAAAGAAATAAAAACTATAAAAATTCATCTAAAAGAGTTAATAGAACATATTAAAAAAACTTTATGAGTATTAGTAAAGAATTATCTGAACTAATCGATAGACAAATAACTATCGAAAATCAATTAAAAGAAATAATCACTGACATTTGACCTCTAATCCAACATCAAAAATTAGTAGAACAAAAATATGAAAAAACAATGCAAATATTCGATACTATAAATAAAAAACTCAATAAAATATTAGAAATTATATTTATCATAAAAGATTTAGATTCAAAATCAAAAATGGTGGTGATAATACACAATCTAAATTAAGAATTCCATTTGGTCCTCAAGTTATGTGTTTTGGTGTGTATTCTTTAGGGAATTTTCTTATTTTATTATCCTTCGATATTATCGAAAACAATTTAATTCTTCTATTTCAATAGGTTTATAATTCCAATTATAGTTTGATTGTTTATCTCTTTTTCTTTTTTCTCCACTTTGACTTGTTTTTGGTTGTTCTTCATTCTTATGTTGATCTACATATATTTCTTGATCTGATTCATATCCATAAATAATTTCATCTTGGTCGGTTATAGGTTTTATGAGTTCAGTTTTAAAGAATTGTTCTCTAGTGTTAATTTATTGACCAGCTGTGTAATTTCTTCTACCACATCATAGAAAGGAAAAGAAGGTGGAGATAGAGATGATAACTCTTCAGTAGATGCCATCATTAAAGAATAAAGAAAAAGTTAAAAGCAAATTCCTCCTGTCCAGCATCAACTTTAGTTATGTAATTTTACTATTTATCATGTGAAGTAGGCAGGTCAATTATTGACCAAAAAAGCAGATTCTTTAGGAATATACTTTTTCTTTTCTTTTTTGCTATCCTCGTTCCTATATATAATGTAAACTTTGGATATAACTAAGTGTGAAAAAAATAAACTCCTAGTTTTCATACTTTTGTCCAGCTTGTAAACTTCTCGCTTTAGCATCAGAATTGACGTTTAAAAGAAAACAAGACAGCACGGTATGTGTACTTACATTTTTATCTTTTCATCATTTATCATCTATTTTTATTTAATAATTATTTTTTTAAACCCATTATTATCTTTTTATATGATAATTTAACTTATTTAGATAGAAACATTCTTATAGATTTTCTTAATGATTGCTTGATATATATATTTAACAATATTCTTATCAGCTTTCTTTTTAACAAAATCTATTATTAATGCCTATTTGTACTATTTGTAGATCTATTCATTTATTAATAAGACATATGGAAACTAAAAGAAAAGTTATTATTCTGAATCTATACTTGAATAAATGTTGTATTCAAATTCGTTTGTTGATTATGAGTCTTGTGATTCATAACAATATAAGGTGTTGATTGTTGAATCGGTTTCATAGTCTGATTTTATAGGTTCCAAATTATACTATAAAGCTGAGTTTAAAATATTAACTTTTTCTTTATAGTCATTTGTTTTTCTTTTAGGACATTCATTGGCGTAATATCCTTCTTCTTTACATAACCAACATTTACATTGTTTCTTTCCTTGAGGGCAGTAGTTTCTTTTTGGTTTTATTTGTCTATATTCTTTTCGAAACTTTGCTACCCAAAACTCGAGTTGAAGGTAGAGCGGAACCAAATTACTTAAGTCCACCAGGCATCTGCTAGCGATGCTCTTATCAACTTAAGTAATTTGGCTCCGCCATATCTTCAACTCGAGTTTTGGGTAGCAAAGTGTTATTAGAGCTCAGGTATGGGCCTGAGGTTTAGCCCCATGTCATGAGTTCGAATCCTAAGGAGTGGATTCGCTCATTGTGATCCCAAAGTCGTAAACCAAAAGGGGAGACTAAGGGCACTGCTAGTGGATGTATGGAGGACTTAAGTAATTTGGTTCCGCCTTACCTTCAACTCGAGTTTTGGGTAGTAAAGTCATTTCTATTTCTTCATTAGTCCAGTTCTACTGATGTTTTGTGCTACATTTAATTTGTAAGCTTTTTCACTCCTTAACAAGATTTTTAAAAAATCCTTGATCTGATATATAATTAAGTATTTGAAAAAATTGTTGTACATGAGTTCTATTTTTTAAGACATCTGGAAATTGTTTGATTTTAGTAAGAATATTTGGTTGTAATTTTACCAATAAATATTATTTCTTACAAACAAGAAATTGAAAATGAAGAAAGAAAAAATGCTTTGTGGCACTTAAACAATTTATGAATTTGTGATATTTGTTATTTAGAACAATATATTTGGGAATTTAAAAAATATAATTATAAATTAAAAAGAACAGAACAAGAAATGTATATCCAAATCTTTATCTAGAAATTACCTTATCCTATAAATAAAACTATAAAAGAATAATTTTTAGATAAACAAAGCAAAAATCTGGTAGCTTATAATTTAGGAGGAGCTATTTTAATTACAAAAGAGGTAATATCTCAAAAATGTCTAGAAGTAAAATTACATAAGAAATTAAGACATAATGATGTTCAACTATGTTGTTCCAAATATTCAGAAGTCCCACAACAATATGGTTGTGACTTTATTACTTATAAACATTCCAGATTAAAACCCCCAAAATTTAGAATTAAAAAATATAAAGGGAAAAATATCCTAAAAAACATTTCTCTTGAAAATCTCCATTTAGACCATATAAAAAATTACTTCGAAGAAAAGAATATCGACAAATAAAACCAAAAAAAACTACTACCCTCAAGGAAAGAAATAATGTAAATGTTGGTTATGTAAAGAAGAAGGACATTACGCCAACGAATGTCCTAAAAGAAAAAAAATTACTATAATGAAAATGTTAATATTTTAAACTCAAGTTTATAGTATAATTTGGAACCTATAGAATTAGACTATGAAACCGATTCGACAATCAACACCTTATATTGTTATGAATCACAAGACTCAAAATCAACAAACGAATCTGAATACAACATTTATTCAAGTATATATTCAGAATAAAAAAAGTAAATACATATATAGATACAAGAGCTACAATATGTATAGCCACTAAAACATTATTAAATAATTGCAAAAAATTACAAAAACCATTACAAATACGTATAGCAGATGGAAGTATTAACTATATTTGGTATGTAAGTTATTACAATAATATAATTATAGAAAATTACACTTTTATAGTACCTTCATTTTATTAAAAGAAATCTGGATTACCATTCATTTTAGGCAACAATTTTCTCAAACTATATAACCCTTTCTGTCAATATTTACACTATATAACTTTTAAAACACCAATAATAAATTCATTTAATCAAAAATCTATTATTCTAAAAATTCCTATCTATCATACCACTTATTATAAAACTTTAAAACTCATAACTGAAAACTGGATCGATTACAATTTTTTATTCAAAATAATTTATATTTACAAACAGAAATCGAAACCTTACTTGATCAAGTCTA
Source organism: Erythroxylum plowmanianum (assembly GCA_025531925.1). Classification (NCBI taxonomy): domain Eukaryota; kingdom Viridiplantae; phylum Streptophyta; class Magnoliopsida; order Malpighiales; family Erythroxylaceae; genus Erythroxylum; species Erythroxylum plowmanianum. Next base: position 37,164,510 of record JANVCQ010000002.1, read on the forward strand.
TAGTGAACATCTATTAGATCCAATAAAAAATATTAATATTCAATTAATGGAAATAAAATTAAAAGATCCTACACAAGAAATAAGTATCAACAATAATATCCCATATACATAACAAGACGTACGAGAATTTATTTTTGAATGTTCCGAACTATTAATAAAACACTTAATCTCTTAGTACCAGTAAACGTTCTGCACCTGCTTTCTATGTAAACAATTATTCTAAACAAAAAAGAGGTAAAAGACGTATGGTTATTAATTATAAAAAATTAAATGAAGCCACAACAGGCGATGCATATAAATTACCTAGGAAAGATTATATTATAAATAAATTAAAAGGACATAAATAATTTACCACATTAGACGCAAAATCTGGATATTGGCAACGAGACCTACATGAAAATACAAAACCCTTAACTGCTTTCACTTGTCCTCCACAAAAACATTTTTAATGGAATGTATTACCTTTTGGATTAAAACAAGCACCTAGCATTTATCAGAGATTTATGGATAATAATTTGGAAAGATTAGAATATTTTACTTTAGCTTATATTGATGATATTATTATATTTTACAACACCAATAAAGACGATCAATTGAAAAAAGTCAAAATTGTCCTTTAGCGATGTAAAGAGCAAGGATTAATCTTAAGTAGAAAGAAAATTAAATTAGCACAGCAAAATATTAAATATTTAGGAATAGAATTTCATAATGGAATTTTAACATTACAACCAAATATTCTGACTAAAATCCAACAATTTTTAGAAATACTTACTTATATGTCAGATCAAGGATTTTTAAAAATCTTGCTAAAGAGTGAAAAAGATTACAACTTAAATGTAGCATAAAACATCACTGGAACTGGACTAATGAAGACACATAAATGGTACATACATTGAAATATCTATGTAAAAGTCTACCAGTCTTATATAATTATCTTCCCAAGGATACAGTTTTGGTTCAAATTGATGCCAGTATAGATACATGGGCATGATGTCTTTTGGCACGACCACCCAACCAAAAACAATATTTTTTATGTAAGTATATAAATGGGACATTCAATCCCACTAAAAGCAAGTATCCAATCCATGAGAAAGAAACATTAGCCTGTCTCAAAACATTGAGAAAATGACATATTGATTTATTATCAGTTGAATTTACCATTCAAAATGATTCAAAGTATTTATGTGGATTTACTAAATACACTATCAAAACCAATTATAATCAAGGAAGATTAATTCAATGACAATTATAATTAAATCAATATAATTTTCATATTCATTATATAAAATCTTCTGACAATAGTCTTGTAGATATATTAACCAAAGAATGTAAGTAACAATTATAAGTCTTAAAGAATCATTAACCAAGAAGGAATTAGAATTAATGGAGTTACAACAACAAGTTGGAATAGTAACTAAGGAAATTAACCAATTACGGTCCACTATGACTCTACTCGAAAAACAATTTGCTCCAGAACAAATACCTAAAACCACCTCAACACCTACTCTTTATCCTATTACTCCACAGCAAATTGGCCAACCCACTCTACCAAAACCTCCCGACTCGTCACCTCTTTCTCAAAAGAAGGAAGCTTTCAAGGAAAACAAGGTTTATATTATTTTCAATGGACCAATTTCGGGAATTTATAAAGAATGGTAGAAAGCTGCAATACACATCATCAACAAATCATCCATTTTTCATAAAAGCTTCTCAAGTAGACAAGAGGCTGAAAAAGCCTTATCTAAATTTCAAAACCTAATATTAAAATCTCAGTATAAACAGGTCCTTGAAAGACCACCTCTTAAGCCGAAAATGAATATCTTAGGCAAGCCCGCCAATATAGACAAAATTAATGCTTTACCTACTAAGGCCTTAAATGAAGAAATGCAAAAAATCACTTCAGAAATATTCTGCAACTGTTTTCAAGCACTTAACGAGTGGAAGGACGAGCAAAAAGTGTTTCAATACTACCCCCATAACAGAGTAAGATATAGACCTAAAGCCATCATTTTTCCTGAAGAAGATCCATTAACAACCTATCTCTTTTTCCAAAGTGGATTAATTGATATCATTTATCTAACACAGTTGAATATTCTATCAGAATTTTCCACATGATTTATCCAAGCAATCAAAACTTGCAAAGATAGATTTGCAAAGGAACGAGAAATATTCATCAAAGTTTTCAGCAGTTATCCAATTTTCAAAGAAACCAACAATCTCAAAGAAGAAGAAATTAGAGTATTAAGAATTGCATTTATCTAGATTGGCATAAGTAACGGGATGTATCCTCCTATAGATGAACTTCCCCGACACAGCTTTAAATAGGTCCCTAAAAAAGCCCTTGGTTCGCATAACATTTCTGAAGTGATTTTTTGCATTTCTTCCTTTAAGGCCTTAGTAGGTAAAGCATTAATTTGGTCCATATTGACGGGCTTGCCTAAGATCTTCATTTTTGGCTTAAGAGGTGGTTTTTCAAGGGCCTGTTTAAAGCTGTGTCGTGGAGGTTCATCTATAGGAGGATACATCCCATTACTTATGCCAATATGGATAAATGCAATTCTTGAAACTTTAATTTCTGCTTCTTTGAGATTGTCGGTTTCTTTGAAAATTGAATAACTGCTGAAAACTTTGATGAATATGTCTCATTCTTTTGCAAATCTATCTTTGTAGGTTTTGACTACTTGGATAAATCATGTGGGAAATTCTGATAGAATATTCAACTGTGTTAGATAAATGGTATCAATTAATCCACTTTGGAAGAAGAGATAGGTTGTTAATGGATCTGCTTCAGGAAAAATGGTGTCTTTTAGTCCATATCTTCCTTTATTTTATGGGTAGTATTGAAACACTTTTTATTTGTCCTTCCACTGGTTAAGTGCTTAAAAACAGTCGCAAAACATTTCTGAAGTGATTTTTTGCATTTCTTCCTTTAAGGCCTTAATAGGTAAAGCATTAATTTTGTCTATATTGACGGGCTTGCCTAAGATCTTCATTTTCAACTCAAGAGGTGGTTTTCCAAGGGCCTATTTATACTAAGGTTTTAATATTGGGTTTTGAAATTCGGATAAGGATTTTTCGATCTCCTGTCTACTTGAGAAGCTTTTATGCAAAATGGATGATTTGTCGGTGATGTGTACTGTGGCTTTGTGCCATTCTTCATAAATTCCCACCATGGGTCCATTAAAAATAACATAAACCTTGTCTTCCTTGAAATCTTCCTTCTTTTGAGAAAGAGGTGATGAGTTGGGAGGTTTTGGTAGAGCGGGTTGGCCAATTTGCTATGGAGTAATAGGATAAAGAATAGGTGCTGAGGTGGTTTTAGGTATTTGTTTTGGAGCAAATTGTTTTTCGAGTAGAGTGATAGTAGACCGTAATTGGTTAATTTCCTTAGTTACTATTCTGACTTGTTATAACTCCATTAATTCTGATTCCTTCTTGGTTAATGATTCTTTAAGACTCATGATTGCTGCGTCCATTCTCTGGTTAATATATCTGCAAGATTGTTGTCAGAAGATTTTATATAATGAATATGAAAATTATATTGATTTAATTCTAATTGCCATCGGATTAATCTTCCTTGATTATAATTGGTTTTGATAGTGTATTTAGTAAATCCACATAAATACTTTGAATCAATTTGAATGGTAAATTCAACTGGTTATAAATCAATATGCCATTTTCTCAATGTTTTGAGATAGGCTAATGTTTCCTTCTCATGGATTGGATACTTGCTTTTAGTGGGATTGAATGTCCCATTTATATACTTACATAACAAATATTGTTTTTGGTTGGGTGGTCGTGCCAAAAGACATCCTGCTCATGTATTTATACTGGCATCAATTTGAACTAGAAGTGTATCCTTGGGAAGATAATTATATAAGACTGGTAGATTTTTACATAGATATTTCAATGTACGTACCGTTTCTGTGTCTTCATTAGTCCAGTTCCACTGATGTTTTGTGCTCCATTTAAGTTGAAATCTGTTTCACTCTTTAGCAATATTTTTAAAAAATCCTTGATTTGATATATAATTAAGTATTCCTAAAAATTGTTGTACATGAGTTCTATTTTTTAAGATGTCTGGAAATTGTTGGATTTTAGTAAGAATATTTGGTTCTAATTTTAAAAATCCGTTATGAAAATTCTATTCCTAAATATTCAATATTTTGTCGTGCTAATTTAATTTTCTTTTCATTTAAGATTAATCCTTGCTCTTTACATCGCTGAAGGAAAATTTTGACTTTTTTCAAATGATCGTCTTTATTGGTGTTGGAAAATACAATAATATCATCGATATAAGCTAAAATAAAATCTTCTAATCCTTCCAAATTATTATCCATAAGCTCTGATAAATGCTAGGGGCTTGTTTTAATCCACAAGGTAATACATTCCATTGAAAATATTTTTGTGGAGGACAAGTGAAAGCAGTTAAGGGTTTTGTATTTTCATGTAGGTGTAGTTGCCAATATCCAGATTTTGCATTTAATGTGGTAAGTCATTTATTCCTTTTTAATTTATTTATAATATAATCTTTGCTAGGTAATTTATATGCATAGCCTATTGTGGCTTCATTTCAATTGTCTGGAAGGCGTATATCAACAATGCTTAAGAATGAATGCTGAGTCTTTAATTAAAGTTAACTACAAAGGACCAAACATCATAATGATCTCCGCATATAAAGCACCAGTATCAACAAAAGCTCTTCAAATTATTAAACAGTTTGAACAATCTTTTTCAAACATTTTTGGTGTCTTCATCGAGTTATCAAATCACTGGAAGCAAGCCCTTTGTCAACAACTTTGCAGTCATCCTCAGCATCAATGTCTTTATTGACCTTCAACATCCACAATCGATAAGGATGATAACTGTTCAATTGAAGCGATCATTGAAGAATAAAAGACAAAGCCCAATGTAGACCCCAAAGCTATCTACGTTTGTACATAATGTAAATTATTGTGACCATTAAAGTCATTTCTTTCTTTTCCTTTACTTTAAGTCTTTTCTTTACTTCTTTACATCCTGTCTACTTTAGCATCTTTTCTTTTGTCTTTTTACTTTATGTCTACTTTTCTAGGCCTATATATTGTAAGTTTCCTTTCCGAAGATAGTATGAATCAAAAGCACTCTTTGAATTTCTACCTCTTGCTCTCTCCAAATTAAGCTTGAGTTTTAGCATTCAAAAGGAAAGTAGCAAAAAAGGTATGATTTCAATTATGTTTTTGTTTCATCAATCCTTATACATGTTTATTTACTTAGTACTTATCTTTTTATTTCAAAATTGAAGCATTTAAACTTTATTTTATTCTTAACCATATATATCTCTTTCTATCTATATCTCTCTAAACACTTAATTATTTTGTAGAGTAATCAATATGCCATCATCATGTAACCGTTGTCAAGCAATATGGAATTATATTGAGCTAACCAACTAGAAAATAAGTTTGAGCAAACAGATTCTCGAAGCAAGAAAAAACATGTATCTAATTCTGTACTTCCTCAATATTCCCAACCCCCTACAGTACAAATAGAAAGATGTTACAAAAGCATTCAAGAATATCAAACTATCTTAGCACAGGAGGAAGCTGAACTTAAACAATTTCATTTACTCTTATCAAAACATTACACTACCCATCTAGAAGCAGGCACTCTACTTCTAGCTAGACTCATCATACTTTTCAATGAAATTAATTGTCACATTTGTTTCTTCAATTATTATCTATGTTTACTATCTGATCATTTATGCATGTTCACCTCTTTTTATCTTTTTAGCTAGTTGTTTTACTTATTTAGGTTCTCGATCTCTTTATATATTTTTATGACATTGTTTTAGACATCAATTTAATCTATCTGTATTACAATATCTCTTAACATATATGTATTATAGACATATTGAACACACAAATTTACCTTTCTATTCTGATACAGAAAATGCTTTTATAGATATTTATTATAAATATTTATAATAATTAGAAATGGACCCAATAGCTGTCCGATTTGTACCCAACTCTTTCATCATATCCAATATATTGAACCATTAGTTCTACAATATCAAGACGAAAAAGAATATTATCAAAATCGATATAATTATGTCCAATTTTTAATCAGTAACCCAAACGCATTAAAACCTATACAAGAAAAGTTAGAATTAACTCAAAATTTATATACATTTTATACTCAAGAGTTAACTTATTTACACTCATTTCTAGATCAACATCAACTTACCCATTAAAAATGTCTGAACAAAATCAAAATATATTAGAATAGATAATTTAGAATTAACCGAATCCATAGGCACTTTCCATATCAACACTTTATTATCAAATGAAAAACAAAAACAAATAGCTAAAGCTCAATTAAACTTAAAAGCAGGACAAGATATCCAAATTTCTCTATTTAAAAATTTTATAAATAGAAAAAATATTATTTATTTTTCTAAAATTGTTCATGAAACACCTATTAGAATAGATCAGTGTAATGGACATATTCAAATCAATCTAATTGACCAAGAACAAATTTCTAGACAACTGCAAAAAATACCAGACGAAAAAAGACATAAAATTGGTTATATTCATTTATATTGTCTAGTTCTAAAGGGTGGATGTTTTGTTCTAAGGTGCCTATAGGATGAAAAATCACAACCATTGATAAGAATGTTGTTGTTCTTTTTTCGTTTTTCTCCCGTATGACTACTTTCGGGTTGTGCTTCTTCAGTTTTACCTCTATCAACATATAAATTATCAGAGATAGGATTTAAATTATCAAAAGAGGGTGTTAAAGTTAATTTATTTACTAATTGGGTTATTTCATCTAATTGTTGTTTTATATCATTTTCTATATTCTCCATGGTTTAACTAATGTAATTATGTGCCTTGTACTAGGCTCTGATACCATTTTTATGTCCTTTGGTGTGTATCGTTTGTCTATTGTTTTATCAACCACTGGTTCTAGTTTGGATTCTAATTTTTTTAAACTTTTCTTCAATATTGTTTATTGATTCTTTATTTTGTATATTAACTTTTACTAATTGTTGTATTATTCTAGTGATATTAGTTTGATTGTTTAAAAGTTCATTTATTTGAATCTCTATTTGTACTTGTTTGTCCCGTACTTCAGTAATATATTGAGTAATACTCAGAGTATTTTTAATATGTGTAGTTAATTTGTGTAATTGATTTTTGATCGTAGCTAATTCCTTAGAAACTGATTGTTCGGAGTTGTTATGAGGAATAATAGGATCTGTAATTCTAACTGTGCTAAATTTTATCCAGGTTCTGTAAATCTTAAGAGTCTTTGTAAATGCAATGAATGAGATCGAAAAAGATTGGGTTTATTTGTAGAGCTAGACTCAGAAAAGGGGCGTCGAGGAGTTATACTTGGGTTTATTTAAATTGGATACTAAATTTCAGGTAAAGTTCGTAGTTTTGTTCATATGTTAGTTCCTATTTTAACAACATCACTGAATAATTGATCAATATAATTTTTATCAGTATTTATAAATTCAATGCTGTGATGAGAATTAGTTAAGGCATAACTAATTTGATATGTGATAGAAAATGGATATTGTCCCAAATTCATTAGATTTTCTTTGTAAAATTTATATGCAATTGTTATTGTTTCATCTAGATTATATGATTTCAAAGGAATGCCTAATTTCAAACGATTATTAAATTTAATTTTTCATAGGCTAAATTTTGTTCATTATTCCTTTTATTTTGTCATTTAAATTGGTCATTCTTTCGTTAACTATTGCCATCCTTATTGGTGAATCGATTCCTTCTTGAAAAGTTGATTTTAATAAAATTTGTATTGTAGATAAATGAATATAACCGATTTTATGTCTTTTTTCTTCTGGTATTTTTTGCAAGTGTCTAGAAATTTGTTCTTGGTCAATTAGATGGATTCGAATATGTCCATTACACTGATCTATTCTAATAGGTGTTTCATGAACAATTTTACCATCATAAATAATATTTTTCTATTTATAAAATTTTTAAATAGAGAATATTGGATATCTTGTCTTGCTTTTAAGTTTAATTGAGCTTTAGCTATTTGTTTTTGTTTTTTGTTTGATAATAAAGTGTTGATATGGAAAGTGCCTGTGGATTCAGTTAATTCTAAATTGTCTATTTCTAATATATATATATATATATATATATATATACACACATACTTTGCTACCCAAAACTCGAGTTGGGCGGAACCAAATTACTTAAACTCACCACGCATCCGCTAGGCGGCGTCCTTAGTCTCACCTTTCGGTTTGTGACTTCGGGATCACACTGAGCGAATCCATTCTAGGATTCGAACGCGTGACGTGGGGCAAGCCTCAGGCCCATACCTGAGCTCTAATACCACGTTTGTAACCTATTTCAAATGACTCTCTCTCTCTCCAAAAAATTAGAACTCTATAATTTAATAACTAAAATCCAACCTATAGATCTAATTACGTTAACCAAAGAAAAAAACCAATTTTTAGTTTCTCAGATTCAACTTAGACGTAAGTTTAAAATTCAATTTCCAAACACTAATATCATTTTTCTCTTTTCAGATCAAACAAATTATGAGTATTACACAATATGTTCAAGAAATAAAAGAAGGACAAAATAAACTAGAAATATAAATTATAGAATTAATACAAATACAAACAAACACCATGCAAATCCTACATCAATTAATAAAACAAACTGAACAAACAAAAGAAAAGTTAGATAAAATAAGTCAGAAAATAGAAAATGGATTACAAGAAAATTCTAACACAAAAGTAGAAGGACTAGAAGAATTTATTTTTATTTATATCGTTGATATTATTATTTATTCAAATTAAGATAAAATGGATCATTTAAAAAAGGTTAAAATCATTCTTCAACATTGTAAAGACAAAGGATAAAATTTAAGCAGAAAAAGGTAAAATTAGCACAACCAAACACCGAATATTTAGGAATTGAAAGGTTTAAGTAATTTAGTTCTGCCCTACCTTCAACTCGAGTTTTGGGTAGTAAAGTGGTATCAGAGCTCAGGTATGGGCCTGAGGTTTACCCCACGTCGCGAGTTCGCATCCTAAAGGGTTCGAAGACCCTAACTACAAGCTATAGCTTTTAGTTCAAGTGGTATCAGAGTTTCATGTATGGGTTTGGTGCAGCCCCACGTCTCGTGTTCGAGTCCCAGTACAACCACTAGTTCCAATCAAGCGTATGAAAAATAATGTAATGAAGCGTGGTGGTTATAGAGGGTCGAAGTACCCTAACCACAAGCTATAGCTTTTAATTCTTTGCTACCTAAAACTCGAGTTGAAGGTAGGGCGGAACCAAATTACTTAAACCCACCACGCATCCGCTAGACGACGTCCTTAGTCTCCCCTTTCGGTTTGTGATTTTGGGATCACACTGAGCGAATCCATTCTAGGATTCAAACTCACGATGTGGGGTAAGCCTTAGGCCCATACCTGATCTCTGATACCATTTTGCTACCCAAAACTCGAGTTGAAGGTAGGGCAAAACCAAATTACTTAAAAAATTAGCACAATCAAACATCGAATATTTAGGAATTGAATTTCAAAATGGATATTTAAAACTCCAACCAAATATACTAAACAAAATCCAACAATTTCCTGATAAATTAATAAATAAAACTTATGTACAACAATTTCTTGGAATTTTAAATTATATTTCAGACCAACTATATATTTGCAAGAAAATTGTTAGTAGATTTGATATACTTAATAGTAAATTGGTATTGGTTGAGCTCCAGTTTCCATCGAATAAGACGTCCTTGATTATAATTGGTTTTAATATTATAGTGAATAAATCCGCATAAATATTTGGAATCTGTTTCTATGATGAATTCAATTGGTAATAGATCAATACGCCATTTTCTCAAAGTTTTGAGACAGGCGAGTGTTTCCTTTTCATGTATTGGATATTTATATTTAGTGGGATTGGAAGTCCCATTTATATACTTGCAAAGTAAATACTATTCAGTATATCAAATCTACTAACAATTTTCTTGCAGATATTTTAACTAGAGAATGGAAGCAGCAATTTTAAGTCTTGCAGAAGCACTAGCACAAAAGGAAATAGATTTAATCAATCTACAACAGCAAGTTGGAACCATTACAAAAGAAATAAATCAACTTCAAACCACTATCCAATTGTTGAAACAAAATACCAAGGATCAAACCCCTTCTACCAATACCACTACTACAACTACAACCACTACCATTCCTTTGATTACTCCTCAACAACTTACTCAAAGAACAGTAGTCCAAACTGTTCAACCAATTCAACTAACCAATACAGCTGAATCCAAGACCTATGTTATCTATAATGGACCGATGGCAGGTTTATACAATGAATGGAAAATTATGATCCTATTATACCTAATCCGACAATAGAAAATTCAATCAAACTCGAAGACATTGAAAATCAGATCACTAAATTAGCTACTTATATAAAACATACATTACACAATATATTAAAGAAATACGGGATCAACAAAAGAATTTAGAAACAAAAATTGATGAATTAATACAAGTTCAATCTAATACAATACAAATAATTCAACAATTAATTAAAGAAAACCAACAACAAATAGAAATTATTCAAAAATTAGA
>JANVCQ010000002.1:37204111-37216416 GCA_025531925.1 Erythroxylum plowmanianum
ATAGATCTTGGTTTTCGGGAAATCAAAAGTCACGAAAAAGTTTCGTGATTATTCCGCTGCGGTCGGATCAGATCCGGTCCAGATTTCCCTACACATTTTTGACTGGTGATGATAAAGGAGTTGGAGTTTGTAAAGGAGTAGTAGTTATTTTGGAAGATTCTAGTGTTGATATAGGCTGGTCTTTTAACATGGTAAGGGTAGTCCGAAGTCGGTTAATTTCTGTGGTAATGGTTTCGGTTTTGACTTGCAAATTCATGGTTTGTACTTGTAATTCCAGAAGATCTGCTTCTTTTAATGCTATAGTGGTTTCCAATTGTGCTATAACTCCTTCCATTCTCTTGTTAATATATCTGCAAGACCACTTTGAAATAATAGATAAGTAGTCAAAGGGTCAGCGCCAAGGAATATTATGGCTTTTAGTCCATATCTTTCACGATTCTGAGGATAATATTGAAATTGCTTCATATCATTTGTCCATTGGTTTAGTGCTTGAAAACAGTCGACAAACATTTCTGATGTCAACACTTTTGCTTCGTCTTGCAATGCTTTGGTAGGAACGGAATGAATTCGCTCCATGTCTATTGCTTTTCCCAAAGAAGTCATCTTTGTTGATGCTGGTGCTGGTGCTGTTAAAACAGTCTTATATTATGGTCGAAGTGGCGGATGCTAAAATTCCTGATAGGATTTTTCTGCTTCTGCTTTGGTTGCAAAACTCTTGTGAATGATACTGCTTTTTTCCGTGATATATATGGCTGCTTTATGCCATTGGTCAAAAATACCAGCAAATGGTCCATTATATATCACATAATGCTTTGATTCCTGATGGTCAAGGGTTTTTTTGGGTAATATTTGGTATTGAAGGTTTCTGTGAAGAAACTGGTACTACTGAAGTTGGTGTATTGGTAGAAGTTCGAGATACTGCTCTTGGTAAAAGAGTAATTTGTTCATTTTTGGCTGGTGATGATAAAGGAGTTGGAGTTTGTAAAGGAGTAGTAGTTATTTTGGAAGATTCTGGTGTTGATATAGGCTGGTCTTTTAACATGGTAAGGGTAGTCCGAAGTCGGTTAATTTCTGTGGTAACGGTTTCGATTTTGACTTGCAAATTCATGGTTTGCACTTGTAATTCCAGAAGTTTTGCTTCTTTTAATGCTGTAGTGGTTTCCAATTGTGCTATAACTCCTTCCATTCTCTAGTTAATATATCTGCAAGAAAAGTGTTAGTTGTTTTAATATACTGAATAGTAAATTGATACTGACCTAATTCCAGCTGCCATCTGATGAGTGTTATTTGATTATAATTAGTGCTTATATGGTACTTAGTGAATCCACACAGATATTGAAAATATGTTTGTATTGTGAATTCGACTGGTAGTAAATCAATGCGCCATTTTCTCAAAGTTTTGAGACAGACTAGTACTTCTTTTTCATGAATAGGATAATTTAATTCCGAAGAATTAAATGTCCCATTTATATATTTGCAAAGATAGTGCTTCTTGTGCTTTGGTGGTGTTGCCTGAAGGCATCCTGCCCATGTATCAAAACTGGCGTCCATTTGGACTAGTAATTGATCTTGGTGCTTGTAGTTATAAAGTTGAGGTAAATACTTACAGAGCTGTTTTAATCATTGTACTGCTTCTGTGTCTGTTGTAGTCCAATGCCACTGATTTTTAGTGCTACATTTTAATTGTAGACTTCTTCTTTCTTTTGCTAAATCTTTTAGAAAGGAGTTTGTAAAGGATCTCAAGCTTTTAGCAGATTTTCCAGCAGGATTAATCAATGCAATCAAGCAATACAATGATCGATTCGCAAAAGATCGCGAATTATATATCAAAGTCTACAGCAATTATCCAATTTTTGAAGCAGCTGAAGTAGAGGAAGCTATCAAAGTAGCTATCAAAGTAGCAATCAAAGTATCACGAATTGCTTTTCTCCAAATTGGAGTCAGCAATCTACAATATCCACCAGTAGATGAACCACCTCAATATGAATTCAATTGGGATTTGGTTAACAAACTCAATTTAAATTGTATTAAAGGAGTATACAACCAATGCACCAGGATTATCACCGATTCAACTATCAAGATTAATTATAGAGGGAACTAGATCATCATGACATTAGCATACAAGAATCCAATTACAGCTAACGAACTACAGATTCTTGAGAAATTCAAAGCACCCTTTGATCATCTCGGTGATTATTTTAATTCATTAAGTCCTGCATGGAAGGAAGCAATATGCAAACAGATACAAGAGTATCCACATCATCGATGTACAATGTGCCCATCAAGTTCAACAGTACCAGATGCCAGAAGCACAACCGATGACGATTGCCACGTCATTATAGAAGACTAAACGCTGTGTTTGGTTAACATCTTCAACATACAAGGACGGGACGGGATGAGACAGAACAGAACAGGACGGAACAGAACAAGAATTGGAGACAGTAAGATGTTTGGTTGCGGTAGACAGAACAGAGATAATTGTCTTCGTCCTGAGTACAAAAATGTGTTTAGTTGCCAGGGACAGAACAGAAAATAGTGTTAATGACGAAAATGTCCCTGTAGTATAATAAGAATAGTAGATGTAATTCATTGAATATTTGATAATTGTTACAATATTTATTTTACAATTATTATATAGGATTTATAATAGTGTCTTGCAAGATCTTTATACTGGGAAACGCTCCAATTTGGTATCAATGAAAGGTATGAGTAACTAAACTACTTAAGTTTAGCTGTTTATTCAAGTTTGATTAATTTGTTTAATCAAACTTGAATAAACAGCTAAACTTAAGTAGTTTAGTAAACAGCTAAACTTAAGTAGTTTAGTTACTCATACCTTGCTCTGATACCAAATTGGAGTGTTTCCCAGTATAAAGATCTTGCAAGACACTATTATAAATCCTATACATAGATCTCTACTTCTGGAAATAATAGAAAGAAATAACAAGAAGATAGAAGAATATCGAAGTGCTATCTTTGATCCAAATCTTATCAAAGACAGATGTCATCCCAAGTTCAGAGCTGCAAAAGAAATTAGACAGCAAGCTTTTTATTTACTAGGGGAGACAAAGTATTATTTGTATGAGTGTAGACAAGAACTTGAACGCACTCATAGGAGACTCAAATATTACAGATCTTTGATGGAACCTTATATAAGTTGAAATTTGTAATTTGTTACTTTGTTAATAAAATCAAATAAGTAGCTACGCCGTGAGGATGTCAAAAGAACAAAAGAAGAGTACCCATGAAAAGCCATGAAGAGGCATGTTAGGGGAAAAGTGAGTTCAAATTCCAAAAAGGGAAAGTACTTGTTTGACTAATTAGGAAAGTAATGAGTGAAAGATTTCAACAATCTATAAATAAATACTATCAAAACAGGAAAAATTTGGAATATCTGGATCTAGCCACAGAACCAGTTTTTGAAACCGAATCCATCGAAGGAATATAATTTTCTTGTTATAGAAAGAGTTTTAAACATGTTTATCATTCTGAAAATAGGCAGCTAAATTTTATCTGTGATTTACAGTTAAATACCTTGCATAATATTAATGTTTTGTTTGATCATTTAATTGTATTATCAAATGTTTGTTTGAAGCATTTTCATATTATTCATGAAAATTTTGAAAAACTCGAAAAAATATTAATTACAAATAATCTTGAAAAAAGATTAAAAAGAATCCCGACGAAAAGTGAAGTATCTGAGTTGATTAATTCAATAATTGATCAACCAAAGAAAATTGAAAGAGAAGCTGTACATCTAACTCAGCAGTTAGAAAAGAAATTACAAAAGATTGAAGTCCTACTTGAGCAATTGCGCAAGCAGTGGACTTAGATGTCATACATAGCTGCTGCAAACAACGAAGAATATAAGGAAGCTTTAGCAACAACAGAATTTTTGGGAATACCAACAGAAGGATTCAGAAAAATAGATGAAGAAGTTACATCTTCAAAAGGAATCAAAATTACTATTAAACAAAATAACAGTGTGCTGTATCTTTTAATAAAAGCACTACAGAAGATAGAGGCTTTGGAAACAAAAGTCGAAAGAATTGAAGCAAGCTTTCTTAAAGCTTCAAAAGAAAATCCTCAGTTTCAAGAGGCTCTTGATAAATTAATTCAAGAAGTCCAAAAGATTAAAATAACAGAAAGAGATACAACACCACCTGTTGTAACAAGAAAAACGTATTTCTTCAAAAATCCGCAAGAAATATTCAACTCAGAAAAGGCTAAACTAGCAAAGTCAAAATCACAATGAGTAGCAGAACAAGTACAAGTACTAGACCTAGTGTTTCTTTTGAGGAACCTAGAACTGCGGAAGAAAGAAATATGGGACTAATTACTATTAGAAATCCCGAAAGAAATACAGCTTTATCTACAACACAGGATGATCAAATTAGAAATTATAGACGTTATAGACAAGCTGTAAGAAATGCTATAAACCATCTAAGGGGAAATAGCAGCAGAAACAGAGTATTGGAAATGAATTTAGATCCTAACCATCAATTAAGTATATCCAATCAAAAAAGAGCATCAATGGTTCCCGCAGAAGTTCTCTATACTTCTAACTGGCAGGAATCTCATAATAGAGTATATCAACATTACTCTGAAGAAAGAAAATTGATCATTGGACAAAATGATCAAGAAGAAATGAAGTTAATCACAAAAGAATCATATGATAAGTTAAGAATGGAAGGTCTTGATCATATTCATCTCGGAATGATCATGATCAGAGTATTCGCACTGCATAGAAGAAATGCTGGAGTAAAAGTACTCATTGTAATCAGAGATAGAAGATGGGACAGCGATGAGCAAGGAATTCTAGGCCAAATGGAAATTGACCTCTCAAATGGAACAGAATTAGTCTACTTTCTACCAAATCAAATGATGACAATCACTGATTTCTACAAAAGAATGGAAATTGTTGTCAAAACAAAAGGATATGAATCTTGGATAGAAGGAGAAGCTAATCTGCTTATTACAAGAGGAATAGTGGCAAGGTTAACAAATACGAGCTCAACTACATTCAGATATAGAAATGAAAACCTGTTAGACTTCTTGTCAACACATGGAGTTAAAGCAATAGCAGGAAAAGAATATACATCTGAAATATTTGATGGAGAAAGATGGACAATAAAGCCGCCAGAAGGATCCTCAACATCAAAAAATCCACAAAATGTACAAGTTTGGGAAAATATTGATGGATCAACAAGTTTGAAATTTTCTAATTACAAGAAAAAACAAAATGTGGAAGAAGAAGATAGCCTAGAAGCAGATGAAGAACAAATTGAAAGAGCTCTGGTTATAACTCATAAAGTTATCAAAGAAGAACATAGGCAAATTAATAGAATATTGCCTGATCACTTTGTCCAAAGTGAAAAAGAAAAAGGAATTATTTGGGATCATCTTGGGGATGCAAAATATTGGGTTAAATACACGATCCCAGAAGAAATCAATGACCCAGTAATTTGTGATGGATGGGGCAATGAGTTTGAAAACTCAAAAGAAAATGAAGAAACAATGGTAGTAATCAAAGAAGAAGAATCTGATGAAGATCTACCATGGTATTATAGTATACCTCAAGAAAATGAGGATACAAAAGAATTGGTTTTAATGGCCGAAATGGATTATCCAAAATTAAGACCAGAAGAAAAACTAGATTTGGAAGAAACTCCATTTCTATAAGAATAATGAGGGAATCTATAAAATTGGCATCTACTTCATAAGTAGTAGATTCAGGATATAGACCTCCTACAGATTTTAATATGGGACCACCTCAATATCCTCCAGCTACGGGGGAACACAGAATTAATGTGTCAGAGATACGAGAAAAATGGAAAAATTTTAGAGGGAAGAAAATGGAAACATCTAATCAATGGATGTTACCCTCTGCACAAGCACAAACTGGAGCAATACTAGTATTGCCTGATGATATATCTCAATACGAGGATGTGATCACAAGATGGGAATCAGTCAATACAAATTTTATTAATCGGATGAGTTGGATAGACAATCAAGCAAAAGTCACCTATATAGAAAATCTATTAGGTGAGGTATTGAAAAGAATGTTCCAACAATGGAGATTGGCTTTTCCACAAGAATATGAAATGTTGGTGGCAGCAGCAGATGATACACAAATAGTATTTTCACAAATACGAAGAATGATAACCTTGGAAGACCCATACCAAGGATCTACTGCATTTCAAGATAAAGCTTATGCAGATTTAGAACAACTAAATTGCAAAGAAATAAGAAATATCACACAATTTCTAAGAGAATATCTTACGCTGGCGTCAATGTCAGGAAGATCATATCTCAGCCTTGAATTATCAAAAAAATTCTTCAGAAAACTACCAGAGCTATATGGAAAAAAGATTGAAGAAGAATTTAAAAAGAAACATCCGGGCAACAGCATAGGTGTAATGCCAAGAATACATTTTACTTGGTTATACCTAAAAGAAATGTGCAAAGAAGTTGCAATGCAAAGAGGATTAAAGGACTTGAATTCTCTTTGTACACAAATACCCATTCCAGGGTATTATAAAGAAAATAAGAAGTATGGTCTCAGAAAAGCAAAGTCCTATAAAGGAAAGCCACATGAAACTCATGTGCGTATTTTCAAAAGAAAGAAACCTCCTACACATAAATGAAGATGTTACACTTGTGGAGAAATGGGACATTATGCTAGAGATTGCAAGAATCCTAAAGGAAACATTGCAAGAGTGGTAATGATGAAGGAATTACAATTGCCTGAAGATTGGGATATAGTATCAGTAGATATGAATGAACCTGATAGTGATGGAATATTATCAGTATCAGAAGGAGAAGATCCTGATCATCAAGCAGTATTAAATACTCTTACAATGGAACCTTCAGATTTCTTATTAGTCATTACTGATGACAATAAAGAAATACTGGAAAAGAGAAATAATTGGTTAAAGCATATAACTCTACCAAAAGAAATGAAAGAATGTATTCATAAGTGGCAACATAATCAACCAATTTTGGAAATTGGTAAAGAAAATTGCAAATATTGCAAAGTCAAGACCACTGAATACATGAGGATACATTGTCAAATATGTACAATGATTGTATGTGCATTCTGTTCAATGCTACAATTTGGAATTAAATTTTCCAAAAGACAGTCAATATATGTTCCTCAATTTGCTGATAAAGACAATGTTATCAAAGAAATGTCTGAGTATATAACACAAATACTCAAAGAAAATCAAGTTCTAATTACTGAAAATCAGCGACTAGATAAATTTACTGATTCATTCTTAAATCTAGAATTAAATCAGTTAAAGAAATATGATGAAGAAAAGCTCAAAAATGAGCTAAGAGCATCAAATAGAGCCCTAATTACTTCCGATAAAGGCAAAGAAACATCAGAGTATCAGTAGAGTGTGGTGGTACCAAATTCAAAATTTTGTGTAAAATTCATAAAAACAGTATCACATGCCAGAATACCTGACAGAAGAACTAAAGGAGCCGCAGGATATGATTTATACAATATAGACTGTATAATAATACCAAGGTTTCAAAGAAAAATAATTTCAACAGGAATCAGAATGGAGATAGAACAATACGAAGAAGGCATACAAATATATGGAAGAATTGCTGGAAAATCTTCCATTGCAAAGAAAGGAATAGATGTAGCTGCTGGAGTCATAGATACAAACTACAGAGGTATTATCTATATTGTCCTAATTAATACTAATCCTGAAGAATATTTTGTGGATACAGGAGATCAAATAGCTCAAATTATTTTTGAGCAATATTTAGTACCACAAATACAGATAGTTGAACAAATGTCTGAAACAGAAAGGATGTCAAGTCCACTTGACAATAAAGAAATAATTCTCTTTAGACAATCTAAAGAGGAATTAAAAGAAAATAGAGCTAATATTTTGGCTCTAACATAAGAAAAAACTGGAATACCAAAGGGAAGAATCAATAATCAGCTGTATAATTTTGACATACAATTCAGAATACCTGAATGTAAAGAATTCGTACTAAGAGCAATCTTAGATACGGGAGCTACAAAATGTTGTGTCAAAATGGATGCAATCCCTGCTGAGGCAAAAGAAAAAATCAGCTATGCAATGGAAATATATGGTGTTAATTCTGTTTTTAAAACAGAATACAAGCTGAAAAATGGGATTATGATTATTGGAGAAAATACATACACAATACCCTTTACATTCTGTATACCAATGAATTCCCAAGATGGTATACAGGTTATTATTGGATGTAACTTTATTCGTGCTCAACAGGTTATTATTAGGACATTCCTACATGCATTTTGTTACATGCATTTTGTAACAAAGAGGACACATCGGCAGCACACAAAGAAGGTCTTTATATAGAGACCTTAAGACTAGTCTAGAAGAAAATAATTGAATTACAACTCATCAATCCGGGTGCTCTTCTGGGCCCTCGTAGACGATTGGTGCAAGCTGTCTTCAATAATTCTTCTTTTGACGTGGTAGATGCTTTCAATAATTCACACTTAATAATTTACATATAAAACAAGACGATGTGCAGTAACTTCACTTATTATTTGTCCTGTTTTTCTTTTAGAAGTCAAAAGACTTCTTGATGCTGTCGGACATTATTCTCTTTTTACTGGTCATTTACCCCACCCTTGACGTTTCAATGATCTTTTGCCAGCTGTTCGATAATATCGGGGGTTTCTTGTTTCTTTCTCTTCTTCAGATTCTTCAGAGTTCTGTTGATATGCTTTTCCATATCCTTCCTGACGTTGACTGTGTGGTATCTCAGTAGTTGCCAAATCAAAATTTTCTTGTTTATGAATTTCTTCATGTTCTAGTTGTTTTTTCCGTAATTCATGAATTGTGTCTTCCAGTTCCTCTACCTCTTGTTGTAGACGAATTATTTCTTGATCATATATTTCAGCAAGTGGTCCTGATCTTGGTTCTTTTTCAATGAAGATTTCTTCATTAAAATTGTTATATTTCATCATGTACTCAAGAGCATCATTAAAAGCATAAAACCCTTTGAATTTTGGTTTAGCCAGTAATGCAGTCTTCTTAAGTAATGTTGAATAATAACAATAAATTCCTTTATCGGGACCATTAGTTAAAGCATAATAAGAATAATTCTTACCCAGTGGTGGTTCTATGATTTTGCTGAAATAATATTGCAGCGCACAACAAGCGTTATGTTTTTGTCTATTGCTGTTGGACTTCCATATTGCATCCAGTAGGCATTGTTGTTGTTGATCAATGGGTAGATTGTCTAAAGGTCTATATGCTTTTGGATCTTGTGGATCCGAAATTGGTAACTGAGTTGAACCAAAACGACAGAATTTCTGTTTATTTCTTTCCTCGATTTTGACAGGCGAGGCCCTCTTCTTTGTTGGGCTTACGGCCCTTTTGACTAGTTCTTCTATTGGAATGTATCCTGCAAGGTTTTCCCTAGCAGGTCTTGAGCTCTATCCTTTTTCTCCTTTGGCAAGCTTTGAACTTCTTTCATGGCTGGCAATAGATTCTTCAGTATCTGATTTTGTTTGTTGTTTAGCATTCCATAGATCTTTCAAGGTTCTATATCCTCTGGTTTGTTTTCCTCTGGAATCCATGATACTGCAAGTTTAGTCACAATACGAGAAAGTTGATAAGCCAAAAAATTTCTTTTTCCATCAATATGTTCAAAATTGATGGTTACTCCAGTTCCTGTAATAAAATCCACAAAATTTATCCACCTAAGTCTAGATGGTTTGTTTTGTGTTTGTTTATTATAGAAACTGATTATCGCCTGACAATCTGTTCTTAAAGTTATTTCTTTTTGATCCAAATAATGAATCTTAAAGGCATTCAAAGAATTGATGCAAGCAGTTATTTCTGCATCAATAGTGGATTTGATGGTATCAAATTTTCCACTAGCATATGCAAAAAAAATTTATGTATTCTTTGAATTTTCTTTTGATATTTTCCATTTTGCTATACCACCACATCCTTCCATACATCCATCTGTTTCCAATATAATGTATGAACCTTGAGGAGGCAATTCCATTTCTGGTAAGTTATTGACTATGTGCTTGATTCTTTTGACTAATTCCCAATCCATATTAGTCATTCTTTTATCAACATTTGGAGCTATTTTGTTGTAGAGGGGTCCAACTAATATTCCTAGTTTAGGAATATAGCTTCTGGCATAATTTAAAATGCCCAACCAAGATCTTAACCCCTTCTTTTCTTTTAATTTTTCTTCTGGAAATTCAAATAATTTCTGAATTATATGTGGTTGTAGTTTTATCTTTCTATTTCCAATGATAGCTCTAAGAAATTCAATTTCTAATACTCCAACGACCATTTTCTCTTTGGATAATATTAATCCATTCTTTTTGCAAATATCAAAAAATATTTGCAAGTGTCTTCTATGATCTTTAGCTGTTTTTGAGAAGATAAGTATATCATCGATATATGCTGCAATATATTTTTCATGTCCTCTGAAACAATGATCCATTTTTCTTTGAAAAATAGCCGAAGAATTTTTCAATCCAAATGGCATTACTAGCCATTCATAAAGCCCATCTGGTATTATGAAAGCAGTCCATTCTATTGAATCTGGGTCCATTGCTATCTGATGAAATCCACTCTTCAGATCAAATTTGCTGTAGATCCTGCTTGTTCCAATTTTCTTTATAATCGTATTGATCCCTGGGAGAGAATATTGGTCTTTATGAGTATTATTGTTGAGCTTTTTGTAATCGAAAACCATTCTCTCCTTGCCATGTTGTGATTTTCCAGTGATAGGATCAATTGTTGTACCAGAGTGCACGATCATTGCCATTGTTCTGTGTCTTGACTTTGAAGGTCGAATTACTCCCAAATCTAATAGAACTTTGACAAGTTTCTTAAATTGCACTTCCATTGCAAGTGTTACATGCTTCAAGGGGTTTGTCTTGTATGGTAATGTCTGGATTGATAATGTCCAGTTTGCATGTTATTTCATTTTTTGCCCAATATTTCTGTGGTTTTTTCCCTATGTATTCCAGGGATTCCATTTCTTTTAGTATTTCTTGTATTTCTTTTGTATACTGTGGTATACTTCTTCCAATGTTGTAATATACCATATCCCTTATGGTATAATATTCTTCTGTTTCTAGTTCCAATTATGGTATGGCCAATTGAACCATATTTACTTCTGTGCTTGTTGAAACTTTCGATAAATTCTTATAGAAGGTAACTGTTGTTCCTTCCAATCTTATCCCTCCTTGAAGACATTACCATGCAAGACAAACCCTTGAAGCATGTAACACCTGCAATGGAAGCGCAATTTAAGAAACATGTCAAAGTTCTATTAGATTTGGGAGTAATTCAACCTTCAAAGTCAAGACACAGAACAATGGCAATGATCGTGCACTCTGGTACAACAATTGATATTAATTAATATTAATTATTAATATTATTAATAAAAAAAATTTTCTACCCCTTTTATACAAAATTTAGAATTTTTGGATTGAATTGAAATTTACGGTTTAAATCAAAGTGAGTCAATTGTGTGGAGATATTGAATATGATTCCGTATTTGGGCGATTTCTCGAGTTATAGAGATCCGATTAAGAAGATTTTTTGTTCTAATTAACCTAGAGATATGGAATTTCATTTTAGCTTAGGAATCGGATTTAATTTTGGGCCCTAAGCAGATCAATTTTATTGAAAGAGATTAAACATATATCGGAAAGCGGAAACATAAGGCGAAAACGAATCAAAGGCGAATAACAAAAATGCAGAAATAAAATCGAAAGCGGAATCGAACTCAACGAAAAAATCACGCTTGAAGCCCAAGAAAATCGAAACCCTAAGTTACCTTTTTTTTTCATTTCTCTTCTTGATTTTTCAAATTTTCATAATCGACTTATAATAATATTATTATTAATTAATATTATTAATAATATTATTAATAATTAATAATATTATTAATTAATAATATTATTAATATTATTAATTAATATTATTAATTATTAATAATATTAACTAATATTATTATTAATAAATTATAGCAAAACAAGAATTAATAGCCGAAGAATATAGAAGCATGCTGTTTAATCCAGAATTCATGTATATCTACACTCAACCTAATCATCCAAAGTTCAGAGAAGCAGAGGCTCAAAAACAGAATGCTTTCTACTTATTAGGAGAAACAAAATATCTTCTGTATGAATGTAATCAAGAGATTGAGGCATTACGCAGAAGATTAAAATTATATAGAAATTGGATGCAACCTTATATTGATTAAATGTTTTATACTCATACTTCTTGTTTAAATTAGGTAGCTACGCC
>JANVCQ010000002.1:37216984-37230179 GCA_025531925.1 Erythroxylum plowmanianum
AACTAGCTAAAAAGATAAAGAGAGGTGAACATGCATAAATGATCAGATAGTAAACATAGATAATAATTGAAGAAACACGTGTGACTATTAATTTCATTGAAAAGTATAATGAGTCTGGCTAGAAGTAGGAGTACCTACTTCTAGATGGGTAGTGTAATGTTTTGATAAGAGTAAATGAAATTGTTTAAGTTTAGCTTCCTCTTGTGCTAAGATAGTTTGATGTTGATCTACAAGTGAGTGTAAATAAGTTAACTCTTGAGTATAAAATGTATATAAATTTTGAGTTAATTCTAACTTTTCTTGTATAGGCTTTAATGCGTTTGGGTTACTGATTAAAAATTGGACATAATTATACCGATTTTGATAATATTCTTTTTTGTCTTGAAATTGTAGAACTAATGGTTCAATATATTGGATATGATGAAAGAGTTGGGTACAGATCGGATAGCTATTGGGTTCCATTTCTAATTATTATAAATATTTATAATAAATATCTATAAAAGCATGTTTTGTATCAGAATAGAAAGGAAAATTTGTGTGTTCATTATGTCTATAATACATATATGTTAAGAGATAACGTAATACAGATGGATTAAATTGATGTCTAAAACAGTGCCATAAAAATATATAAAGAGATTGAGAATCTAAATAAGTAAAACAACTAGCTAAAAAGATAAAGAGAGGTGAACATGCATAAATGATCAGATAGTAAACATAGATAATAATTGAAGAAACATGTGTCTATTAATTTCATTGAAAAGTATAATGAGTCTAGCTAGAAGTAGGAGTACCTGCTTTTAGATGGGTAGTGTAATGTTCTGATAAGAGTAAATGAAATTGTTTAAGTTCAGCTTCCTCCTGTGCTAAGATAGTTTGATATTCTTGAATGCTTTCGTAACATCTTTCTATTTGTATTGTAGGAGGGTTTGGAATATTGGGGAAGTACAGAATTAGATGCATGTTTTTTCTTGCTTTGAGAATCTGTTTGCTCAAACTTATTTTTTGGTTGGTTAGCTCAATATAATTCTATATTGCTTGACAACGGTTACAAGATGATGGCGTATTGATTACTCTACAAAATAATTAAATGTTTAGAGAGATATAGATAGAAAGAGATATATATGGTTAAGAATAAAATAACGTTGAAATGCTTCGATTTTGAAATAAAAAGATAAGTACTAAGTAAATAAACATGTACAAGGATTGATGAAACAAAAACATAATTGAAATCATACCTTTTTTGCTATTTTCCTTTTGAATGCCAAAACTCAGGCTTAATTTGGAGAGAGCAAGAAGTAGGAATTCAAAGAGTGCTTTTATTTCATACTAACTTCGGAAAGGAAACTTACAATATATAGGCCTAGAAAAGTAGACATAAAGTAAAAAAGACAAAAGAAAAGATGCTAAAGTAGACAAGATGTAAAGTAAAGAAAAGACTTAAAGTAAAGGAAAAGAAAGAAATGACCTTAGTGGTCGTCATAATTTACATTATGTACAAACATAGACAGCTTTGGGGTATACATTGGGCTTTGTCTTTTATTCTTCAATGATTGCTTCAATTGAACAGTTATCATCCTTATCGATTGTGGATGTTGAAGGACAATACAGACATTGATGCTGAGAATGACTGCAAAGTTGTTGACAAAGGGCTTGCCTTCAGCGATTTGATAACTCGGTGAAGACACCAAAAATGTTTGAAAAAGATTGTTCAAACTGTTTAATAATTTGAAGAGCTTTTGTTGATACTGGTGCTTTATATATGGAGATCATGATGATGTTTGATCCTTTGTAGTTAACTTTAATTAAAGACTCGGCATTAATTCTTAAACATTGTTAATGTACGCCTTCTAGACAATTGAGATTGAATTGATTGATTAAATCCCAATAAAAAGTGTGTCTAGGTGGTTCATTAATGGGAGGGTACATCCCGTTGCTTATTCCAATATGCAAGAATGCAATTCTTGATGCTTTGGTTTCTGCATCCTTGATAATATCTGTTTCCTTAAAAATAAGGTAACTGTTGAATACTTTGATGAATATTTCTTGTTCCTTAGCAAATCTGTCTTGATAGTTTTTGACTGCCTGGACAAACCCTATAGGGAACTCAGACAAAATGTTTAATTTGGTGAAATAAATAGTGTCAATGAGACCACTTTGGAAGAATAGATAAGTGGTCATAGGGTCTGCTTCGGGAAAGATGATTGCTTTTGGTCCATATTTTCCTCTGTTTTGTGGATAATATTGAAAAATCTTCTGTTCTTCCTTCCACTCATTAAGTGCTTGGAAACATTCACAAAACATTTCCGAAGTGATCTTTCTCATTTCTTCTTTGATTGCTTTAGTTGGGATTAAGTTAATTCGATCCATATTGACAGGTTTACCCAATGACTTCATATTGGGTTCTGGTGCTGGTCTTTCTAGGATTTGTTTGTATTATGGTTTCAGGCTAGGTCCTTTAAATTCAGATAACGTTTTTTCTGCTTCTTGTCTGCTTGTAAAACTTTTATGTAAAATGGATGATTTCCTAGTGATATGTACTGCTACTTTGAGCCATTCGTCATAAATCCCGGCCATAAATCCATTAAAAATGACAAACCTTTTCTTCCTTAAAATCTTCTTTGCATTGAGAAGTGGATGATGAGGTGGATAAAGAGAGTTGGGTAATCTGTTGTGGCGTAATGGGTTGAAGAGTCGGTGGAGTGGTAGTGCTAATGGTAGATGGCTAATTAGGAGAGAGTTGCTTTTCTAGGAGGGTAATAGTTGATCGAAGTTAGTTAATTTCTTTAGTAACAATCCCTTCTTGTTGTTGGAGGTCTACTAATTCTGATTCCTTCTTTTTTAATGACTCCTTGAGACTGCTTATTGCTGCTTCTTTTCTCTAGTTAAAATATCTACAAGACTATTGTCAGAAGATTTTATATAATGAATATGAAAAGTATATTGATTTAATTCTAATTGCCACCGGATTAAACGTCCTTGGTTGTAATTAGTTTTGATTTGATATTTAGTAAATCCATATAAATACTTGGAATCTATTTGAATAGTAAATTCAACAGGTAATAGATTAATACGTCATTTTCTCAAAGTTTTGAGACAGGCTAATGTTTCATTTTCATGTAATAACCATACGTCTTTTACC
This sequence comes from Erythroxylum plowmanianum, assembly GCA_025531925.1. NCBI lineage: Eukaryota > Viridiplantae > Streptophyta > Magnoliopsida > Malpighiales > Erythroxylaceae > Erythroxylum > Erythroxylum plowmanianum. Next base: position 37,220,124 of record JANVCQ010000002.1, read on the forward strand.
TCTTTTTTGTTCAAAATAGTTGTTTACATAAAAAGCAGGTGCAGAATGTTTATTGGTACTGGGACAGATTAAGTGTTTTGTTAATAGTTCGAAAAACATTTACCTCAACATATGCCTATCTTATATCTATTAATGCTTCTACAAATACTCTTCAGACATGTCAAAATATTATTAATAATCATACAACTTTATATCATCAAGAAAAAGAAGAAATAAAACAACTTTATAAACATCTTCAAGAACATTATCAAACTCATATATGACTAACTATTGTACTATCTGTAATCACCTACATATTGAGATTGTGTATTTTGAAAGTTTAGTATCTCAAAATAAAATAGAAAAAGATTATTATGAAGAACGATATAATTATTTACAATTTTTTATTAATAATAATGGATCAATATCTATTAAAGAAAACCTTGATATTACTACTAATCTATATAATTCATATAGTCAAGAATTACAAAATATGAATAATCTATTAACCGAGCATAAAAGACTTTTTCATTAATATGTAAGAAATCACTACAGATAATATATTAGATGTAGATACTTTATAATTAACTGAATCTACTGAAATTTTTCTTATTAATACATTATTATCAAATGAAAAATAAAAAATTGCCAAAACACAGTTAAATCTTAAAGTTGGACAAGATATTAATTATCATCTCATTAAAAATATGATAAATCATAAAAATATCATTTATTATAGAAAACTAATTCATGAAACACCTATCAGGATAGACCAATGTAATAGACATATCCGCATAAATCTAATAGATCAAGAACAAATGTATAAACCATTACAAACAATTCCAAATGAAAAACGACAAAATAGGATATATACATCTATCTACTATTCAAATTTTATTAAAATCTACTTTCCAATAAGGAATAGACTCTCCAATCCGAATGGCTATTATAGACGAACGCATGAATAATTTAAATGATCAAGTGATAGGAATAATGAATGAAAATTTAGCTTATGGAAAAATAAATTTTAATACTCATTTAAAGTTAGGAATCCCTTTACAATCACATAATTTAGATGAAACCATTACTATTGCTTATAAATTCTATAGAGAAAATTTAATGACTATAGGACAATCACAAACATTTGATTCACAACAGGCAAATGATGTCAAAGTAATATATGAGATTTGATTGCACTTTGATCACTTGGACCCATAAGACAACAAATTACATAATCATCTTATATCCAAGATCGAATAATATTCAACAAAAGATAAGAGCAACTTGGCTTGCAAGTACACTTGGGCTTGAAATTATAGAGTTCTTGACAAAACAAACAAACAATTAGAGAATTAACATGCCAATAATGTTGAAATATAATGGTTATATGTATGTCTACTTAACTACTGTGTCCACGAAAAGGTTGTAGAGAATGGAAAGGGAAGTTTGAAGCAGGGTTCGACAATCAAAGGGCTTTACAACAACCTCTTTATGAATCTTTACTACCAAACAAGAGCCTACGAGGAACTACAGACACTAAGGTCTTGAAATGATAGACGAGGACAACACTTTGATAGCAATGGAATAAATAATAATGTACCTTAACTGGATTGGTTTTTAGAGTTGATGGGTATTTTGAAAGATGGATTAGCAGATAAGACAAAACATTTAATAGAGAAGTAAAATAAGGAGATTATCCTATGAATACTTGATCGTTGATTGATGCGTAACAGAAGAAGATTATACCTTAGAAACCTTGTAATAGGAAAAGGAAGTGAACCACCAGCAAACACACGTTGTGTTCTAACATGCCAATATCTGGAGGAAAATCAAATCATGAAGGCGAAAGAAGCCATCAAAAGAGCTAGCTTAGAATGGAAGTATGAAATTCTAGCTATTCTAGTATTTGGTGGAGGCATTACTCAACTATTGCTAGCAAAAGGTGATGTCTGCCTTCTGGACAAAGAATCAAAAGCAAAACAATTATCAAAAGAAAACTTTGCTTTTTCCCCCAGAAAAGATGTGTTTCTGATGTGATTGTGGGTCTGTCAAGGGCAATAATGCAAGTAAAGTGTACTGTTCCCACAGTTAGGCAGGTCGAGACAATTAAACCCACAATACTAGAATGTAATTTTCTCCTTATACTATAAAATCTTAATTAATTTTTAAATAAAAAATTTATATACAAATATCACATAACTTGCACCTCACTATGCTTAGATTGCTTCCAAAAAAATGCGTTCAAGACATAACTGAATCCACAAGTTATAAAGTCTTCTAAGATAATACAGAGTAGTTTGCTAACTTTGATCACTTAAGAAATTGGAGTACTTTGGTCCTTTTTCTGCATTAAGAGAATTTATACTGTGCATTTAATAATCTGTTATTTGACTGCTTGTCCTGGTTTTCTCTACCATTCCCCACTTATCTACTTTTAAAAGGATTGCTCACAACTTCCATTAACACATGAGTGCCAAAAAGACAAAAGACTATCGGGATTATACTTATATGAGTGTATGCGTGTGTTTTGTGCAAGGAAACTTTTGCTTGCATTCATTATTTATCCCATCACTGAAATGGGTTGACAATTTGGGGCCACTTCTTCTGTGAGAAACAGCTGTTGTCTGCCCAGGGCCCTTTCCTTTCCCAGGCTAATCACATCTAGCAAGGAAACCTGGCCCCATGGAGGAACTTACGTTAAAACTCCCACTATTTGATGTTGGTCCTGAAAACCACTCGCTCCTGCTAAGTTTTTACACGTGAAAGCTTCCACTTCTTGTACCTATCACCCATTTGTGCCTTTAATGAAAGTTGCAATCTTTCACTCACAAAACGCTTAGACACAAAGCAACATATCCTTGTAAAACATTCACAATTGTGAAGAACTCAAAAGGCATGCATGTGAAGTTATCGCTAACTTCAGAGCAGAGTTAACCAATAAATTTTGCTTCCATATCTAGCCAGAATACACAAAGATCATTGACGTTCTGCTTGTGGAACTTTCAGTAAATGATTTATTAAATAATCGAAAAAATAGAGTTTTGACTGCTTTGTGGTTATGCTACGGCTTTTCTTCCCAAGAAAAATCACTAGCATCACCCCTTGTAATACACTATCTAAACTAAAAACCATGTTTCGTAATCTTACATTTGATGGCCTATACAAACTATACAAACCACAGTACTAAGAAAATAATACAAGACTATGTTATAGTTTTAGAATACAAAGAGGCATAGAAGAAGGCAACAGCAAAGGAAAATTGAGATTCTGTTAAGTGACTTGTCTGCCTGAATTTCCTGCCTCCTCAGCCGTGCGTTACCGCTACCAACAAGGTAGTACGAGTTGGGGTAAGCATATAAGCTCTGAGAATTCCCAAAAGCCCTGGCAGAATCCATCCCCCCAAACATTCCTACAAATGGGTGGTGTAAGCGTGTCAGTGCAGTTCTTCTGACACCAAGTAATGGAGATGAAGGTTCTTCAAAACTGTAGTGATTCTGGTAAGGATTACGATAAGGAAGCCGGTGACCATTTTGGGGCATGCTACATACCACAGCTTCAGTGCCACAAGCTGGTGGGCGAGGGGGTATGACCATGCCCCTGGAGGCTGTCTTACCTTGAACCTCAGCTTCAGCTGGTGCCTGACCACGCCCGTAGAGGGGAACCATGGTAGTATGGGATATATCAGCCTTGCAAACTGGGCATTGTGGGTGTTCATCTGAGGCTAGAGAGGCACTCTGAACATGGAGCCATTTGTAGATGCAGGGCCAGCAGTAGAGATGGCCACAAAAGGTGACCACTGGCTCATGAGCAAAGTCAAGACAGATATTACAGTCAAAGCAACCGTGAAGACCGTCAGAGTGAGATGTTGCACTGGTGACTGATTTCAATTCCTGGGTGAAATAATGCTCAAGATCCATTAAAGCTTGTTTTGCCACCAGACTAATGATCTGAGATATGTGATACGAGCAAGAACAGATTAATATAACAATTTTGCCTTACTATTTCAGGATATTCAGGAAAAATGAAAACAGAACATGTCAAGACACCAATTTATCAATTATGCAGAAGAGAATGCCAGACAGAACACTATGTCGACGGAGAAAAGTTCAGATCAAATGCACATAGAAAACGGCAAGCCCCATCTTCTACTTCAACGTGACGAACCAAAAGGTCAAACATTCCACATGCTAATAATAAGAAAACAATAAAACAAAAATTCTGGACTCATTCTCTCTTTGATGTTCTCGTGAACTAACCTAATCTAAACTCTAAACTCTAAAGTCTGACATTTCTGTAAAGGGTACTTTCAACCAACTTTTAATATAGCAAACATTGAGGTACTTCAAATTCTCATCATATTTAAGCATCCTATACTGAATCATACAACAATTGCACGTAAATCAGTGAAGAAATTGGAGGGAAAAGATGAGAAATTCCAAACAACAACAATAGTATAAAAGACATTGGTTTGTTGGCCTAACCACAGAACAGTAGACTTGTCCTCCTGCATACAATGATCCTAGTTAGGCATTGGCTTGTCAATTACAAAGTTCAATAACTATTGCATAATCAACAATCAACTTATTAAACAAAATATGCGAATTCTGGAGCTTCTTGTCTACATTGTTGAATGCTCAATTATTTAAACTAAGAGGAGCATTTCCTCTCCAAAAATCATAAAAATGATTAGACTACTAAATCAGAATGCATTGTGCTAAATGCATAAATAACAACTAAAGTAACATCATACACGGAATTAAATCATAAATATAAAACAGATTTGCATTCTGAATTTGCTAACATTGTTATGAATTTGAATGCTGACAAATCAGCAAGTTATAAAAAGCAATTAGATTGATAATGAACAAAATTAGGTGGCTAGGTGCATCTCATTCAGAATCATATTGTGGCAATCAATAACCAATCTGCTCACTCCCCCACCCTTCTCAACTACCCACCTTTGACCAATTTATTCCACCTACTCTTTCAACCTCAAATAGAGGAGCTACCTAACAGATCACAACTTACTGAGCCAGCACAAATCACTACATTTTAATGCAAACATAATAGAACCACCCCATCCCAGCACCAATCAGCTCGTAGAAAGAAATCAATATGTTGAACATAATAATCTATTAATCCTCGTGGTCCACAAGTCCAGACAAAAGATGAAAACATAAGGCTGTTTTGTTTTGTTGTTTCCGTTGTGCATCATAAAGGAAAGATACCATTTCTAATTTTTATTTGCAAGTGGTTGTAACATTACATAAATGACAGAAACAAGAAAACTATGCAACAGACGGAGATAGGAGAAAATAACAGAATAATCATAATGAAGCCTGATAATTTGAAGACGCCACAAATGTTAATCAAAAGCAAAAGATTGGTCTCCTGGAAGATGCAACCATCCATCAGTTCTCAGTTCCTTCGAGATAAGATTCGCAACGTCCCACCACCTTCGATCAGTATTTTCGGTCCTCTGCGGATCAAAGCTGCGTGGGGATAAGACTTCTGGCTCTTAGGTCTAGACAAAGGTGAATTCTCAGGGATATCCAATGAACGCGATATTCATAAACCATAGACTATTAAAAACAGAAATCCAAAGACTCTCAGCTAAGTTTTCTACTTGTAACTAAAAAGTCCTAAGAACATAGACAATAAAAGAGCCAGAACGCAAATAATCATCCACTTAAGAATCTATCATCTGATCCTTGGTCCCTATAATCACAACTCCAATCCATGACTTGCCGAAACAAACCAAACAGCAACTACAATATTCCGGCTCATTACGTTCAACACGATCGAGAAGGTCAATTTTCTGTCATTTTCCTACCCTTCCCTCATATTTCCCTAGCAATCAAACATATGATGCATAAACAACAAAAAAAACAAAAGATCATATATGTATGAATCCTAAGACGAAAACAAACAAATACAAGATATCAATGGAGCACAACCTAAACTAAGAATGATAACCCAGAAAGTCGTGGCGGCCCTTGGGTAAAAAAAAAAACAAACAAACAATGGCTTCAAGGAAGCTACTCCAGTGAAGAATGGTTTTGGCAGAGAAAAAGGAGATAGAGATTACAGAGCAAGGGGGCTGTGAACCGTTGAAGATATTGGTATAACTTCGCTATTAAAAGGCGGAGGATAGTGAGGAGAAATTAAGATGTGTTTACTTATTTTTATCTTAAAGAATATTTAATCTATCTTAATGATTAGATTGAAAGTTGATAAGACATATAATATGATGGTCTGACGATGAGCGACTTTGAAAAGGAAGGAGTGACTTAAGACGTAAGCTTAGCCTCATACTTGGAAAATGGAGGTTACAAATGAGTTATCATCAACTTTGAGTTAGTGAGGCCACCAAGAAACTTTGTTAGGAACAACAATGGTGGTGACCACCTTTTGTTGTTGAGCAATAATTGATAATAACAAGTACATAAGAGATAAGGTTCTACTAAATAAATCACTTCATTGTAAGCAAATGAAAAACAGCTAATTTGGGAAAATGTATCCACAAAATGTGATGCCTTTCGTTGTATTTTACTCGTCCTTGGTTGAGTATATGTATATGTTTTGATAGATATATAATTGTAAGTAAAATTTAGTACGAAAAGTTGTAAACAAAGATGTGAGTGCTTTATACAAATATTTTGCAATTGTTAGGGAAGATTTATAATAAGTTTTAGTGAGATTAAATCTTGACTGATGGAATACTTTATACATCCATTTTATACACCTACGGTTATAATATTTAAAAGGTACCTATGAGAAATGATACACAGATAAAAGTAGGCTACTTATCAATAATTAATATAAAATATTTTAGGATTAATTATAAAAAAAGTTCAAACTTTCGTCAATTTTTTAATTATAGTTTGAACTTTAAAAAGTAGTAATAAAATGCTCAAATTTTTAATTTTTTTTTCTAATTCAATATTAGCATTTTCGTTATGTTTGTTGATATGACTTATTACGTGTTTTAAAAACCTTAACTATTAATATATGTTAACAAAAATTAACACAATAAATAACGAATTATTAAAATGAAATCATTTACTGATGAACTAAGTAGCTTTTTGAAAAGAAAACTATTATTTTTTTCTCCTGGGGACTAATAAAATATTGCTTTTAATGGAGGAAAAAATCATAAAGAAAATTTTGCTACTCGGGGGTTGTTGGTATCCCTTAAATTCCAAGTGATAAAATTCATTGAGAATTAAGGAGAATAGCTTGGGCCTTTCTAGAAAGAGTGCTTTTAGTAGGTGGTGACGTTAATTGTTGAAGTATTGGAAAACTTCTCTACTTAAGCAAGTTTTATAATATCATTATAAGAGTTCATTACATTACAAGAAAAGTAAGAATTAACGATGAAAAATATATTGTTGTAAATTACTGATGAAAAATTTATTTCTGTTGGTAAAATTGACGAGAAAATTTTCGTTTAACGATGGTACTAATATCCGTCGTTAAATATCGAGAAAAATCATCCCGACAAATTTTGCGATGGATTTTAGTGATGGTATAAGATTCTCGTCTGTAAAGGATTTGACGATTGTATAAGATATCCGTCGGTAAAAAAGCGAAAATTATTAACGAAATAAAAAATTTTGAGTTTACCTACGAAAATTTCCGTCGATAAATTCCGTCGGTAAATTCTTTTTAAATTTAAAATCACCCAATATCTCCCCCCACCTGTGTCTTTTTCTTCCTTCTTCCTACATCTCCTCTTCGACTTTCTTCTCTTCAATTTCTCTGTTGTGGATTCCTTTTCTGCTCGTCGGCGTTGTCTTCTCCGACCATTGTCATCGTGTCCTTCGGTAGAGGTATTTTTATAACTACTGTCATGTGTGTTTTTCGTATATTGGATGAAAGTTAATTTGGGTATTTGATTACTTTCGTTCATTTGTATATTTTTGTAATTAAAAAACAACTTTATGGTATAAATGTTAGTGATAGAAGGGACAAGACGTGATTTTAGTTGTGATGTTGAGATAAATTTTTGATACATGTAAGGCATTTGATAAAATATTTGTTCTTTAAAAAATGATTTCAGTTCTTTTTAGTATAAATTTCAGAATTTCAATTATTTTACTTGAAATATGATATAACTTACATTGATATTTTTGTAATGCATTATGCTTAGATTATAGTATAATATGATATTCTTAGATTATATTATAATATGATTATAGTATAAAATTGATAATTATTTATGAGATATCTACGGTAGTTTAGTATGAAAGCTTGCTTAGAGATTTAAAAAAAAAAAACAGTTTGACTATAAAGCTAAAAAGCTTCAAAGTTGTGTAAGGAGAAGTCCTTCGGCTAGCCCCAGGAATGAAGCTGAAGGACAAGAGCAGAGAAAGTGGGTTAATGCTAAAAGCAAAGTACAAGACGTGTATATTATAGAATTAAAGAAAATTTCAACTCCAACAGAGATTTTCTTTGTCTTCCTCTCCAAGCCTTGTAAGTCTAACCTTGCAAGCATAGGAATATAGCCATAAATATTTGGTTTCCCCATCACCACCATCACCTCTAAGTATAAATTTCTAACATACGTCCCCACAAAATCCTCATAAGGGCATTCATGCTTATCATAAAAGCCAATTGGCCTATATCTGTAGGTTGTCCAATCTTACCACAAGAACCAGAATATAATAAGTATTGCGATTGGTACGAAAAATTTTACAAAGATCTCTCCATAGTAACTTCCAGAAAAACTGAACACTTTGCAGGTAAATTTTAAAAAACAGTTTTTAGCAAATTTACCCACGAAAAAAAGTTTGTCGGTAAACTATATTGAATTTACCAACGGAAATTTTCTTTCATATATAATTACCAACGAAATAACCAAATTTGTTTGTAATTTTTTGACAGAAAAATCTTCTCCTTCGATAAATTTACCGACCGAACAAATTTTTCATTTTTTGTTCAATTGGTAAATTTACCACGGTATGCAAAATTTCTGTCGGTAAATTTATTGACGGTATAAAAAAATTTTGTCGGTATATTTACCTGTGACCGTATCTCCGACGCCTTTTTATGTCAGTAAATTTTGTCGTTAAATAAGCTTACCGACGGAATGTGTACAAATTTCGTCGATAATTTTCTCGCTAAACTCCATTTTTCTTGTAGTGTGATAATTAAAACTTCATTAAGTTAAATCTCAACATTCTTATTCTTGCTTAAGAATGTCTATGCCAAGTTATTTCTTTTGATAACTCCTCCATTTGTTTAGTATGTTCCACTAACTTTAGACCATTCCCTTCAGATTTAGGTTTATAAAAGATTATTGCCTTTTTTATTGTTCCCTCTTCAACCTAGGATTAAAGCTTAATATTATATCCTTCTTTACTTTGTGAAGAACCTTGTCGTGTATCATGAAAAGCTTATATTTCAGCATCTATCCTACAAATAAACTCTATGCACTTTCTCTATTTTAAAGCCCTAATATCTATTCTTAGTTTTAAGCCCTAGATAAAATCATAAAATCCTAGAAGATCAACCATATGTTCATTTATATAGTATGATTCATTAAACTCACACTCGATGTCATTTTATTTCAAACTCCCCAAGCTTACATAAACATTTAGAGACCATAGTAACTGTAGGAATTATATGAACAGATCACAAACCATAGGATCGATTTTATATGCGTGGAAAAACAAAAACATTACATACTTGATGATTTGTTACATGCCACCGATTAAAGAACGCAGAACCAATGTTTTCACTGCAAAACCCAAATGCCCAGCGTCTTTACGGAAAAAATTACATTGAGTAAGTTATCTCCATTTTCAAACGTCGTTATAGCCTTGCCTTTATATATCATCTGTGAATAACTACTGATAGTAGTTATTCATTCCAGATGACCATATTCATGCCAGATGACCATTTGACCCATCATGAGTGTCAAACGTCATCATCTCTCACTCACACATGATGGGTTTAAAACAAAACTCTGCAGTACTCATACTCGTTCAATAACCAATGTGATCAGCATACGACGAGAGTACATTGTCACATATCTGTTAGGAGTATATGACATCTCGATTAACAAATTGATCC
>JANVCQ010000002.1:37276526-37290737 GCA_025531925.1 Erythroxylum plowmanianum
ATAATAATAATAATAATAATAATAATAATAAGTAGAAAATTTATAACAATAATTAATAATAATAATAATAATAATAATAATAATAATAAAGTTCAAAATTTATAATAATAATAATAATGATGATGATGATGATGATGATGATGATGGTTATGGATTTAATAATATAAATAAGAATAAAAAATTGCTTATGTGGGGGAGGGGCATTTCTGACATTTCGTTATGTATTTTGTTTTTGTCCTTATGACAAGAAATCTTGTACCACAGTTTTGGAAGGAGCAAAAAATTTATGTCCTTATGTTCTAAAGACAGAACAAAAATAGATAAGAACAGCATGCAAACATTACGAGGCACAAAATTTTTGTGTCTTTGTCATCCGTCCTCACCCATAAAGACGGCAACCAAAGTAAAGTTGATTCATTCTTGTCACAGGACGCTCTAGTCTGGCTGTTTATGACTGCTCTTTCTCCTTTTATTCTCACAAAACCCTAAAAGTTTAAATTGTCTTACCCAATATGGGTCCAACACTGATTTATGTTGGGCCTACGTTCTTAATAACTGCAAAAAAACTCTAATTTATATTAAACTTACCACAAATATATGTCACAAATATGAGTCCGTATTGCTTATGTTTTGGCTTAGTAAATCATCAATCACACGTTTGAGAGTTCATCTTATGAACATAAGTTTGAAGTCTATAACCATATGTTCATTTCAATTTGTGTTGTTTATATTACAACTTCTCGAAGAAACAAAATGACTCAGTAGCCTTCATTGGGTAGAAAACAAGACCAAATTTGACCATGTTTAACTTATGGGCATCTTAAATTCATACAAAAACTTTTAAAATTGGTTCTAACTTACTCGAATTCATTCCTTCTTTATTAAGAAGATAAAACAAGGTATGTAAACGAAATATAAACCATATTGAGTATCAAATCATATAAAAATCATCCAAAAATAAGCAATATTATCTTAAAATCATAGTAAAAATACAAATTAATTAGCACTTATTAAATTCTCCAACACTTAAGCATTTGCACCTCAAGTAAATCAATTTCATTACTCTCAATTTAAATAGTTGGCAAATCTAGGAATGAATTTAACAAATCAATAAGATCAATCATGACTCTCCATTAATAATTTAATTGTAAAGTTCATCAATTTGCTAGGCATTTAGCTACTTGTATTAAGTCATAAATTAAATCTTTTTAACTCCAACATCTTTGAAATTTTAACTCAATCTATAAAATTCAACCTGAGGCATAAAAATAAATACACATGAGAAAGTTGGTTCAACTTTTAAACATTTTCATAACCCTTATCAAGAGAAAAGATGAACATTGAATTTACATTAACATAAGAACATTTTGAGCCTTGTTTGAAAAGTCACATAACCTTTTAATACAAGAGTCCGCACCTTGTCATGAGTACTCTTAATTACTCAATTAGGTTACCATTTCAAAGGGCCTTCATTACCACTCTTTAACTTTAACGTTTTTACTTGGTTTAAAGATAGTAGAGTGAATTTATTTAATGCTCACTTATTTAATTATTTTTCTTTTTTATTCTTCAGTTGAATGTTAAAGACGGTTAGAATGAGTTAACTTCTATGTCAAAATTAAGAAAAAAAAGAATTATTGTGCAAATTAATTAATTATTTTTAAAATTAATGAACAAATTAAAATTAACTTAATCATCAATAATCATGACTATTTGCTTAACAAATCAAATCACAATAATGAACAAACTTAAAATGAATTTTCTCTGTCAATATTCTGTCAAAGTTAAAAATTTTCCTAATAATTGTTCTCAATTAAGCTAATTATAACAAAATTGATAAGTATAGGTTATTAATTCCCTCCTCCATACTTGATTTGTATATTTTTCCTAATGTACATGACATACAAGAAAAATAAAAAAAGAAAATAAAGGTAAAGAGATAAATTATGATAGCTAATACTCCCCTAATAATAAAAGGCTATATAGTTATAGTCTAAAAAGTACAAACTAACAGTGTGTATTACAATCCAATAATGAAAGAACATCAAAACACATTTAAATATGTTAAACTGCTTTTAACTTAAAACAACATAAAAATCAAATTATGTAAAAGCATACTAAAATTAATGTCAAAGATTCCTAAATCTACTAAATTGAAATAAAAAACACCTAAATAATTAGGTTGTCTCACAACAAGTGTTTTTTGTATAAGTCTTTTATCTAGAATCCTTCTCAAGTACTTCACCCTGATAGCTTCTCAAATGAAGTCATAATTCTTTTCTTCTTCAGTCTCTTAATAATCTCATAGTTTCTCCTTTTATTCATAGGCTTTTTAACTTCCAAATAAGCCATATGCTCTATTAGAATAGGGCTATCCATCTCCTCTTCTTCTTATTGCATGATACAAGTATCTAGTGGATTTTATGTGATTATTTCCTACATAACATGATTGAATTCAATATCAATCATATTTATAGAGAAATATGTGCCTTTTTTGTCAAGGGGATATTATATGGTTTCATTAATATTAAATGCTAGTCTCTTTTTCCCTATCCTTATAATTAATTTTCCATTATGCACTTCTATCATAGCTTTAGCAATAGCTAAGAAAGGCTATTCTAAGATCAAGGGAAGCTCTACATCATCCTTTATAACCAAAACTACAAATTAATAAGAAATATGAAATTTTCATCCTTAACCAAAGTATCTTATATAATGTCACTAATATATTTAGTTGATCTATTTGATAATTGAATACTTATCCTAGTTAGTTTAAGTTCACATAATACTAATCTCTTAAACATATCATATGACATCCAATTAATATTGACTCCTAAAACTTTCGATGCCCTATCAATTGACAAACTATCAGTATTACATGGAACAGTAAAACTACTTAGATCTTTGATATTCTGGGATAGCTTGTTCTGTAAGTGGGTGGGGCACTCCTAATTTAAAGTCACTATCAATAATTATTGGTGCCTTTTCAAAGTATAGAGTTTATCCTTTAAGTACTTGACATACTTTGTCATTTACAAAAAAGCTTCAAAAAAAGGTACGTTAATATGTAACTATTTAAAAATATCTAAAAACTTACTAAATTTATCTTCTTTTCTATTTATTTCTTGCTTGCTTGGGTATCGAATTCTTGGTTGGTACTCTTTGACCACTTCCTTTTTTAAGCTCATCCTCTTTCTCTTTCTCATTCTCCTCATTTTTTTTTCTTATACAACAACTATCTCGTTCTTTTCTTTCTCTTTCTCTTTAACTTTTAGCTCCTTTCCTTTCCTTAAATTTATTGCTTTCACTTTCTCCTTTAGGTTTGGCTTGATGTTGTTAGGCAATGTACTTAACTTCCTTTCAAAGACAAACTTAGCAAGATTTCCAACCTAAATTTCCATATTATAAATAAAGGATTGTTGATTTTGAGAGATGCTTAAATAATTTAGAAGCGAGACTCAAGGGTTGTAATAAATTTTATCATAAGCTCCTCAAGACTTAACTTTGTTGTTGCTGTTATCATTGAAATCTGGCATATGACATTTATGATTTGAATGCCCACCACTACAAATATCACAATGCATCACTTATGTTAATTGAGCTACTAAACATATACTATCAATCTTTTTACTCAAATCTTCCAATTTCACCTCTAAAGTTATCACCATATCAACATTATTAGTGTTAGCTAATTTTTCCTTTAGCCTTAGATTCTCCTATTAGTTATTGTTCATCGAAATATTTTCAATGAGTTCTTATAGTTCCTTAGGTTCTTTAAAGTTTAAAGCACCACCTAAAGATGCATCAATCAACTATTTAGTTGTATAACTCAATCCAATATGAAATGTTTACATGTATAGTCCCAAATTAAGTTCATGGTGTGAGAACTTTCTCACTAACTCCTTTCATCCCTCATATGTCTCATACAATGTGTCAACCTCTAATCTTTTAAAGGAGAAGATGTCATTTGTGAATCTTTTTATTTATGTTAAAGTGAAGTACCTGTCTAAAAGTAGTTTATTAAGCTTACTCTAAGTAGTAATAGTTCCAGGAGGTAAAGACTTCAATCATGATTTTCCTATATCCTTTATTGTACAAGAAAACAACCTTAATTAAATCATATCTTCTAAAGCTTCATTTAACTTAAATGTATTACATATCCTTAAAATTGGCAATGTATGCATTTAGATCCTTATTAGGAAAGGCATCAAGCTGCACAAGTTGTTGAACCATCTGAATCATGTTACGCTTGATATCAAATTTATTGGCATCTAATCTTGGCTTAATAATGCTATATCTTGTCCTCATTAGTGCTAGTCTAGCATAATCCCTTATAATATATTATCTTAACTATCTTGCCTTTATGTCTGGTAGTTGTACCTTCAAATTTTGAGGTTTCTCTCCTTTAAATTTCAAAGTAAAGTCCTTTTAATACTTCAAAAGTACTCATAGTTATAAACCAAAGTAACTAAATCATAAATCTAGCTAACAAACAAAAGATCAAAGAAAGAAAGTTCTAAAATAAATAATAGAGAAACAAAAGAATAAAAGAAAAAATTATTAGGTTAATAAAAATTAAAAATTATTAGTTTAATAAAAATTAAGTGTTCTTAATATCCTAGTCCTTAAAAATGGCTCTAAAAACTTGATGTGATATATGTGTATTCTATCAAAACTATGCTAAAGATCAATATACAAGTGCACCTATCATTCTTATAATATAACTTAGTGAATACAAATGCCTATCCCAAAAGGAATACAAGTACCATTACTAATTTTCTAATATAGTATAACATATGATTGAATAAAAAGGCATGATTAGTTGCACTAATCTAAATTACTAAATCAAAACAATATAAAAACGAAGCAACAATAGATAAATAAGATCATATGTAGAATATAACCTTCCTATACTTAGATTTATCTTAATTCAATTATTAACCCTAGTTTCTTAGGCTAATAGAAATTCTAAAGTTACAACCATATTATTTCCTAAGACATACAACATATATCCTTAATTTTATTGATTGAAATCTCTTTATAATTAAAATCCTAAGAATGCATCAACTTGATTTGTGAATTTCCTTAATATATTTGACTCTTTCACAAGAGATTTATGTGGTCCTATTTCTAATATTTTATACAGTTTTATTATTCATGCCATGATTTATTCATATATATGATTTCTTAATCGCCATATATGAGATATGAAATTGAATCGAAAGCTAACATATTTTAGTTCAACATAATAATTAATCATAAACAATTAGCAATAAAATTTACTTCTTTCATTAAATAAAAAATTGAATCTAAAGCAATAATTTTAGGGTTTATCTCGTTTAGATCTATTACAATTCAATTTTCCATAAAATAAAAGAGAATCATTAATAATCAAGAAGAAAACAAGATAACAGAAGTCATTATTATAAATTCTTGAATTCTTGAAGTTCTTTATTTAAATCTTGATGGAATCCCCTCTTGCTCTCCAAATTTGTTCTATTCTTATCCCAAGATTGTCTAGTCCAGCTCTTTAGGATTTCTCTCTCTCTCTCTCTCTCTTTCTTCTAATTACCCAAGCTCCTTTTATTCTTATGAAACCTTAGAGAATTTAAAGAGTCTTACTAGAGATAAGTCCAACATAGACCCATGTTAGACCTATGGGTATTTAAAGAGTCTTACCAGAGATAAGTCCAACATAGACCCAAGTCAGACCTATGGGTTTAAAAGTTATAGAAAAATCTATTTTACGCAATAATCACCACCAACATAGGTCTATATTGCTTTTATATTGTCTTAGTAACTCTTCAATTCACATTCAAGGGCTCATTTTAGGAAGACAGTTCTTTAAATCTACCAAGTTTGCTCCAAATGGAAACAAATATTCTCTAAAGTCATCATTTATCTTTTAAGTGGTTGAAATAAGGTTCGAAACAAAATATAAATCATTTTAAGTAACAAATCCTATAAAAATGCCTATGACATAAGCATAATGTTCTAAAAATAATGTTAAAAACATAGCATATTTAGCAATTATCATTCTTTAACCACTTGTAATGCACTACATCCTTAAAATAAACTAGAATCTCAATTTTCATGGTTAAACAAAATATTGTTTAGAGCTTTTCCTAGACATAACTCCTCCTACTAATATATAATATAAATATATAACCTATGGTAAACATTTTGTTAGTGAAATAACCACTAAGATCAACATCATCATAGCCAATGACATCCGGAAGCATTGGCACACTTATAAACTAGTATATAATCTGCAATGTTGCATATATGTCACAATAGTATTTTTTGTAACCTAATGTCTATGACTAGGATTGATAAATATTTTCCAAGAACATTAAACGTAAAAGTAACGTGTGCATGTTAGAGCTTGTTTCGAAATCCAAAAAGATACAAGAAGATATATGAACAAAGACATGACTATGTCTTAAGTCATGCCATAGCTAGGAAAAAAATGTATATAAAATTAGAAACCCTAATTGAAGCATCTTTTTTCCATTTTTTTAATTTTAAACTTATAGTTAGCTATTATAAGGTATAAGAACCCTTAGTAGAAGAATTTTTAAGTTAGTTTCAATAGAGAAAATGATCAATGATCAGCTCAACAGAGAACAAAAAGAATTCATCTCAAATTATTTTTATTTTGATGCCTTTATGTTATCTCTTTGTTTGTTGGATAAAATTTGATCTCTGTCTAGTTTGTTTATATGTTTGGATAGGTGAATCTTACCATTTTCTTTATTAATAATTAATTCGATATTATTTGTAAAAAGGAATTTATTTTTGTGAAATGTCTTTAAATATTCTTAATTTTGATTCAATTATGCTAGCAATTAATCCTATTATTAGTTCATAAATAGACAATTAAAGGGAATATGCACATTAATAGACCACAAATAAGATATTAAGAGTTGTATGGGTTACTAAAGATAGGCTTACATAAATCCTATAGTGTTAGTATGAAGCCTTTCATAAAATTCATAGGAACTAATGTATTCTTAGTGGTTTTAATTGGATAGAGATATCAATTAATTAACTTAAGAATAGATGATTCTACTTTGAGAAAGCAATTTCATAAACTAGGAGTTTCTTCTAATCTAAACTATAAATACCTTCCAATTTTATCAAATCATAATTATAAAGATGATTATAGGGTTAATCCTTACCTAAACACTACTTATTTATGAACTCTCTAATTGACTATTTTCTTTAGATTTTTCTTATTAATTTAGTTTTTTCTATTTTAGTTTGTTCATTATTTAACTACATCAATCATTCATTATATTTTAATTCTTTGACTGGTTAGTAGTAAGAGAGTGATCTAAAATGTTAGATTTGTCATAGGAGCAACACTTTATTATTACTATATTACTTATCAATGATTGGTGCACTTACATTAGCTTATAAGTAAAGTTTTTTTGAAAGGGAAAACTTTAGTAGTAGAGAGCACAAAAGAACAACCTATTAATATGTGCTAAATATACTTTACTTTTAGCATGATTTTGAGAGCATTGTTCTTGTATTTTAGTTAATTGATAGGATTTGGTACTTAAAATAATTTATATTTTTTTCAAGTCTTGTTTAAACCTCTCAAGTGGAAAAGCACTGAAGAAGATCTGAGTTAATTTAGAGCAACATTTTTAGATTTAAAGAAGAGAATAAAAACACAACAACAACACAGGTAACATGTTATTGATCATATTCCAATAAGCCCTATTTTATTTCTCAAGGAGATTTTCACTTAGGGAACATGGCACCAACATGACCTTTTGTCCAAGCTATGTTCAAAGTTGGGGTATTCTATTTCTCCAAGTGTATATGTCAAGTCTCCATATTATATTTACCAATACACCGGTTGCATAGACCTATGTCCATACCCGTGTTGATAATAGTTTTTATGTAAAGATTCCATAATGGAAGGAAAAGCAATACAAAGCCTAACACAATCCTGTGTTAAGGCTATTTTGGAAAAAAAAATTAAGGTTTCACATTATTAAATGATAGAAAACTGAAAAATAGTGGGGCTTTTTAGCAGATGAATTTTTAAAGCGCAAAAGGTTCACTAGGAGCCCAATTAAGTAGCTAAAGATCAAAAGGAACGACATTCTTAGGAAAATAAAAAGAAAGCCGTCGTGATTTAACAAGAACCTAAAGATTTAAGAACCATAGGATGTCTTCTTTGTCTTTTGATATTCCTTGTTTTTTGTGTGTAGTTTTTCCTTGTTTTATCATAAACTAATTAGTATATAGATCTAGGTAAGATAAATCTTAGGATTTGATGTTTTGATATATTTCTTTGATTTAATGAAATTTCTAGTCTTCTTGAGATTTTTTTTCATGTTTTTATATTAATTTGAATTAAAGAACGAGTGTTAAAGATTCAATAATCAAATTCACACATTGAGATCGAGAGATGATGCATATGGTTAGACCATGACATAAATGACGAGGGTTAAATGGATTGATTGAGAGATAACTATATTATCTTTTTAGGTTAGGGTGAAACTTATCATCACTAATTCAAATTAATGATTTCTTAGGTTATTTTGATTAAAAAGAGATTTTGTTCAATTCTTCTTAGAAATAGCGGTTGTATTACTGGAGAGATAAATATAGTTGTAATATAGAAATTCTTATCAATTCAAGAGGCTAATATTAATCATTAAATTAAAGTAAAGTATAGGAAGTTTTAGGGAATTTCTTAGCTAGATCTAGTTTATTTATCGGTTGTTTTAATCTTAATCATTGCTTTAATTTGATACTTCAGATTTATTTGTTTATTTATTTTCAAATCTATCATTTTCTTTATTATATTAGATAATAAGAAGAGAGTTATTACTAGTAGTCATAGTCTTTGCAAGATTGATACTCAATGTATACTATAAAAGAGATAGGTACATTTGCCTGTGTACTTTCTTTAGTATTGTTTTGTGTGTTTCATTTTATTTGTCTCACATAAATCACTTCACTCATCAAAAGCTCATATACTAAAATTAAATTTCAAGTCATGTCTATGCTAGATAAATATTAATTTTAGCACTAGTTTTATAGCACATTGCTTGCATTTTCAGGAATTTGACATTTAACTTTAGAAGTACTGTCATTTTAAGTATTATTTCTACCTATACATGGAAAAGAAGTAAACTTAGAGAAGAATTGGAATGACTTAAAGCAATTTTGGAAGAATTGAAAAAGGACCATAGAACATGAAACCCTACTTGCCACTGTGTTAATGGTTGTATTTAAAGGTGATCATTTATATCTCTCTAGCACCGACACACCTTATGTTACCTTAAGGATGAAGAACACAATACAATACAAAAAATTGTGTAAGTCCTCATGTTAGCATTGTTGACTTCCAAAGAATTTTCTAGAGAACACGTAAATCTAAATGGACCTATGTTTGGGATAATATAACTCATTAAACGTTAGGGTTTTATGTCTTAAAGAAAAGAGAAGTAATAAAAGAGGGAGTTCTTTGACTAAGGAACATTACATAGTCGTTTTGAAGTTGTTCTGCATTGGTTTTGATTAAAAAATACGTTATTCTTTAAGGATAAATATTTCCTTTATGTTGATATTCTTTGTGTGATTATGAACTAATAGGGATATATTTTTAGAGAGGATGAACCTAGGAAGTAATATATGTTGAATTTTATAAATAGTTCGAGAGAAATGATAAGAAAAAAGTTTAAATTTTATAATAAGGTAAAATTTACATTTGTGCTTATTATATTTATGCATTAATCGTGTTATAGAATTTTAAGTAATATTGACTTTATAAAAATCAAACAAAAAAGTTTTATTCTTATTCTACTTTGCATAGAATTAGATTTCGTCCCGATTTTTCAATAATTTATGCCTATGAGTTAAGGAGAGAACAACTACAGTTTGATCTTTTTTTCAGCCTGAATTTGGAGGTTTAATTGGGATAGATCTTTAGTAGACTGGATTAAAAGGCTCCAAATATCAACATCTTTGTTTTTTTAATTTTCAATTTATTAAGTCATGTATAAGTTATTGTCTCAATAAATGTGTCTTAAAAGAGGTTGATATTATGCACACATATGTTAATTATGACATAGTTGGATGATCAATACACCAAAATTATGATCAAAGTTTAGAAAATCTATTATCACACTGTAAAAAACCTCTCACTGCATTATGTCCAAGTTTAGAGTTTAGGAATATGGTCACTAGCAAAACTGGACTTTAGAATCTATTCGAAAGTATATCTTTAGTAATTAACAATGGTATCTTTAGTTGGCAAAACTAAAGTTTTATGGATGAATCCTTTGAGATTCCATTTGGCATTGCCATTTAAAAAGTACCTCTATGATTTAATAATTAACAATGGTAACTTTATATTATTGTTTAGGATAAAAGAGATAAACATTCCTTGTTTTAAGAAACTTTAGATAAGCTCCCTTAATCTTTAAAATTTTCGGAAAAATTTCTTCTAGTTTTCAGTTTTCTAGAAAAATATCTTCTCTTAAATTTCAATTAGAAAATAACAAAGAAATAAGCATCATATCAGCACCAAATGTGAACTAATCAATTATTACTAATAATTTGGGATAATATAACTATTAATTTAGATCGAATTTAATTAGTTTGGTTTAAATCTAAGAACTAAGTTGAATCACCATATAAGCAGCATTTTGATTGGTACAAATGTGATGTCGTGCAATATATATATTTCATTATTATTTTTTAACTGAGGACTAAAGGAAGAGTTTTTTTTAGAAAACTAAAAACTAGAAAGAATTACTTTTGAGGATTTTAAAAATTGAGAATTTTTTTAAAATTTCTTAAATTATAAAAATGTTCTATACCTTTTATCCTATTATTTCATCGAATAAATTAGGTAAGAATAAAATTTTAATAGTTGGTAATGCATGTAAAAGAAGTTTGGAAATAATCTCACGACTAGTTAGAGATAAAATTATGTACTACTAAATCTTTTTAAAACCCCCATATTAGCAAGATTTTTACTGAAACCTGTTGTTATTACATATAAAAGAAGACATAAATACTAAATATCAAATTTTAAGCAGCTTTGGATTTGCAAGAAATAGCTTTACTAACAAAGGCTCTGATGCAATTAACCCAAATTTTAATGGACCTTCCTCTGTAATTAAAACTAATTAAAAAGCCATTTTTGCTTTGAAACGATATATGATTTACACAAACTATGATGCTTTTCAACTCAATTCACAATTTCCATTGCTGCAAACCTACTCGTCTTGAGATCTATGAGACTGGATCGAGAAAGTCACTGACACATTCGTTTCTAAATCAATGCTTTCGAGAGGGCTTTTAAGATATTGAAGGAAAGCAAAATAAGTGAAGAGATTGCGTTATGAAAGAAGATCTGAGCTGAGAATTACTGCGTACTAATGGAGAATATATATTTTTTAAATGCTTTTAAGTGACTAGCAAAATATCAAAATCGGAAGGCCTATAGTATATTATATCACACCACCGCAACCGCACTACAGTGCGTATCAGGCAACATGTCTCTCAAGTCCACCGTCAGCATAGACGCCCTCGGCTTCGGTGATCGGCCGGACTTTTCCATAGACAACGGCGTCATCGGCGCCGTCCTCTCGCATGAACTCAGCCATTTTGCTTGCATGTACTTTTGCTTTCTCCACGGTCCCAAGTGCATTTTCTTTTCTTTCATGCATATCTTCGCCGCCGTGCACATGATCTTAATAACGCTGTTTAATCTCTCGACTTTTCCGATGAACACTTCCGGCAACCTGTGGAGCAATCTCCTGTAATCTTCGCTGGCTTTAGCCATCTCGAACTCTGCCTGGAAATGTAGCTCTATTATCACCCTGACCTCCCCTTTTCTGGAGTTTGTATTGTCTATTACATCTATAAAAACATGCTCTCCTGCACATCGGACAACACACAGAAGTTTCATTGTGCTGTTAGTGGATGTGATCTGATGAGAATTCTCGCATGCAATCGAACATATTCTGCATTTATTAATATTCTCTATGGCAAATGATTGAGAGTACTGAAAGAAAATGTTCGAATGGATGTGCTGCGTATTACCTGATTGGATTTCCGGTGAACTTCTCCATTTAGTCTTGCAAATAGAACTATTGTAACCCGCCCTGGAGAGGCGACTGGAGACTTCTCTCATCAAGCAATTCCGGCAGCCGGTGGTCATCGGTCTACCACACCCACAAAGTGTTCCGGCGGTTTGTAATTCCTTGATCGTTTCCTTGGTGATATTTCTAATGCTTGATTCCAAGGAGGTTGTCCTGCATAATGTAGCCTGGAAACACCAGGATCGCAGAATAACAAAATAAGTACCTATTTCCCAATGAGACTAGGTTATTCTCTTCCACAATTTATTGGCTTAAGACACTTACTTGTAGAAGTTGATGTTGGTTCTCCCAGAAGCTCTTGTCCTTTTCAAGACATGCATTCTTTTCTTGCTCTTCCTCTAGTACTTGATCCAATTCACAATCTTTACTACTAAGGGTGGCGGGAGAACAGCCCTCGCCGTTCTCGAGAAACCCAAAAACCATGGCAGATAAGCTGGCCGCCAGCTGGCCGCTGCGTTCGGAACCACCGCCACTATACATCAAATCCCATTGATTAAAGGGTTTTCTCATTATTGCACTAGGCATGACTCTTCCTTGCCTGTTTCAACGGCGAATTTGGCAATGGACCAGAGAAGAGGAGTTTATGTACTTAAATTTGGAGAGAAGTGGACTAACAATGCCTAGGTGGCAAGGCATAATTGGGATATGCTTTGTGATACCAATGGACCAGACAGCAAGGATCCACATCGGTTAGGTTTAATAATTTTGGCCCTGCAACAGATATGGATATACTCGAATATTCATTTTTAGTAAAATTTTCTAGCGCTGCTCTGACAGATCCAGGCTATTCTTGTGCTTTTATCTAAAATAGAAAATGTTAAAAAGTCTGTCTGTATTCTGTAATCTGTAATCTGTATCCTATCCTGATCTGTTGAATGGCGTGGAACCACCATCTGGGTTGATCGAGTTGCTATAGTCGGGTGACACGTAGTAACGTGTTGGTCATTATCCATAAGATGGGGCCTCTTAACAAATAAGTGTGAATTATATGAGAGACTACTCCTGACGCAAAACGCGACGTCCTGAAAGCGATTTTGCGAAATTTTGTCTAGAACGAACAAGATGCAGAAGAAACATAACAATGCCATTTGAAAGAAAATGCAAGTCAAGACAACCTAAATAGGGAAATTAAACAAGCTGTTAACTATTAACCAAAAGCCGCTAAATTATGCGCTCAAGTCAATAAGGAACCATTATAATCCTGCCCTGATGGTTTATAAACAAGGTTTTCAATTCTCCTTCCGGATGTCAGAGCCATTACCATCTCTACATTCAAGCTTAACATTCCAAGAAGAAAAGAAACCCAACTTATGTAGCACGAACACGGCAAAATGGAGTCGTTTTCGTATCAGACACCCACCTGATGTACGGTGGACACGTGTGGACACGACTTAATATAATATATGCTCCATATTTTTTGAGAAGGGCTTACAAAATACCAAATATGTATGAACTATCAAGATGTTGGAAGTCTTGAAACACATCAATCAATATATATTATATTATAAATTCTAAATTTTTTCTATATATATATATATATATATATATGTTGTGTCTGTATCCGCCAAATTTTAAAAGTTGGTGTATCCCCATGTCGCGTGTTGTGTGTCTGTGTCATGTCGCGTGTCTGTATTGCATGTCCGTGTCCGTGTCTATGCTTCTTAGAACCCAACCAAACTGAGTATTTAGTCTCCATGCCTTTTCTGAGTATCAGAGATATATTCTTGTAAAGATACAAGGCTATAACCCCAGGGCGCAGGTGAGTTGGTAGGGGGCTCTCCTGGTTTAAATGACGTCACGGGTTCGAACCGTCCTTATGTATGCAGCCGTTTAAACCTTAGGGCCAGAGCTTTGCCTCTCACAAAGGACCTACCCGACTCGAACGGGGATTAGTCTGGATGTGGATGGCTTAAAGGTGCCTTTCCATAGTTGGGACCCTCCTAAAATACCTCATGGGAAACTAAAAGAAAAAGAAAGATACAAGGCTATGCGGCAGACAAATTCCAATTAAGAGCAACAATTTCACTGCATTTGTGGTGTGTTGGAGGAGCTCCCTAATTATTTGTGACAG
>JANVCQ010000002.1:37336634-37362278 GCA_025531925.1 Erythroxylum plowmanianum
ATTGCCGAACCTGACATTTAGGTTCAGGTTCAGGTTATTTATGAACGGGTCAGGTTATCCTACCATGAACACCCCTACTCGGAAGTACCGGAGGGAAAAAAAAACACACTCACACAAAAGCACACTTGTGTCATGTCAATGTCCATGGAAGTGTAAAGCTTTAGAATGTCCGCAAAAAGGATAAATCCGCAAAAAGGATAAATCTTTTATTTATACTTCTTTGCCTGCCCAATATATGTTTATATTTGAATGCCATATAATTCTCATTTTCATGAATGTGGACAGAAAACGTGACATTCAAGCGGAGCTAATTTGAACCAAAAGGTAATGACAGCCATTGCCATGTAAGATATTCACCTCTTGTTAAGTAATTTACACAGAATAGGTATGGCAATCTAACCTGGACATGACTAAACCCGAAGTCAACGAATCAAGCCTAGGTTGATCGGATCACAGGTCAGGACTACCGATCCGACCTGTGACCCGATCAAGAGAGATAAAATGACGTCATATTATTAAAAACGGCATTGTTTTCAAAACTTTTTTTTAAAAAACTAAATCGAGTCAGCCCATTACCAACCCTAATACATAATTTTTTCAAAAAATATGAAACTACACATTAAATCAGATCTACATCTTTAATTATAATGATAAATACCAAACTTCTTGTCTATAATTCCTTTTTAATATTATTCACCAAATTAAGAATGAAAATATGAATAAAGTGAAATAAATATAGAAATTGCCTAAATTAGGAATGTTTCACAATGTTAAAAGAATACAAATTTCTCAAGTTATACACATGTATAGAAGATTCATTTCTTAAAATAAAAACACTAGGTTTAGTCTTGCATTTTCTCCCCTCTTTACATGTTAAATTGGGCTTACACTAGTAGAAAACACCCTGGTGTTGGACATTCTAACATGTTCATGATGACAATATCGTTATTGTTTTCGAAGTGTCCTTTGCATTTGTAAATCTATGTAAGGAGAAAGACGCCTCACACCATTACCTTGTTACGATGGAATTACTTAGATACCGCCTATCCACATTTATTTGATGAATGAGTGCTAATAGAAATTTAGGTAATAGTAAGATTCTCTTCTTTCAAAGAGTTAAGGGTATTAACATTTCGATAACACTTTCACCTAAGTAGATCAATGATTTTTTAATGAGGGAGTATCCTTCATCCAGATTCATAAATCAAACTTACAACAACCAATCAAATATTATCACATCACTTAAAAATTAAGTGATCACTAAGTTTTGATTTTGTAATACCTCTTTATTTACCATAATTTAAATTTTACTCGAAAACTATTTAGAATATTTACACTTTACAATTGTACTAAAAGTTATTTTTATGTTAAGAGTTGTGTTCAATTACTAACATTATGTAGGCCAAGAAGTCCTTAGTAATGAAAAGCCATGAGTACAACTTATTCATTCTTTTAAATTTCCATTTCTCCTACATAAAGAAACAACTATTTTTTGGATGAAATTCCCTGCAACTATCAGTAATAAAGGGGATATCATATTGAAAGTTTATTTTTCATTCGAGTTGGAAGTTTGATATAGATCATCAAAAATTCCATCATTTGTCATAATCAAAATTATGATAAATATTTACCCTTTCTTACAGAAAAAAGCAATTGATAAGAGCTATATGAATTATGGGAATGAGAGGCTTCTACTCGATAAATGCATCTACCTAATTAAGCATCGACCATTTTGAGATTCTGTAAATATTTTGTATTATCTTGTAAATATGTTCTATATATTTTCCTTATTGTGATTAGCTAGTTTTGGTAACGATAAGATTTAGGAGTTTTTATAGGTGTTAGTTTTAGGATGGCATTTTTGTATATATAGTCTTTTACTGGCAATGAGAAAGAACGGAAAAACTAATTCTATACCCTGTGCAATATGGTATCAAAGCCATAAACACTTGGATGAAGAAAACTACCCTAAAAAATACTAGTATTGATTTTGGCATAAGCCATGGGAGATGAAAACATGTGGAAAGAATAGCCTAAGAAAACAAACTCACCATATGATTTAACCTCGAATGATAATCTAGGAAACGTCATAATATAAGTGCAATTGCGTGGTAAAAATTATGAGGAATGGGCTTATGCAATGCGAACTTCGTTGAGGGCTCGCCAGAAGTGAGGGGTTTTTTGATGGAACTATTTAACAACCTGTTGAAGGAGTAATAAAACTGGAGGACTGGTGGACGGTGCAATCTATGTTTGTTCCATGGATTCGCAAGGTGATCGAAGCTGCCATGAACTCTACCATAAGTCATATGGAAAATATAAAAGACTTATAGGTGGACATTAAGGAATGATTTTCAGTTGTGAATGGGCCATGAATTCAGTAACTCAAATCTGAATTGGTAATTGTAAGCAATGTGGTCTAGCCATAGTAGCCTATTATGGGAAGATGAAGGCTTTGTGAGAAGAATTGACAAATTATGAACAACTCCCATTATGTAATTGTGGAGGATGTAAGTGTGATATTACGGCCTAGTTGGAGAAGAGATGAGAAGAACGGTTGCACCAATTTCTTATGGGGTTAGATGACGTGACATACCGCACGGTTTGATCAAGTTTATTGGTGATGGACCCTTTACTCTCTTTAAATAGGGTATATTCGACTTTTGATGAGGAAAAATTGAGCTTAGGAAGAAAGAGGAGAAGTAGTGGATTTTTCTATCCAAACCAGAAACCAAGCTATAGGAAGTGCTGAACAGAAGGATAAATCAATGTCTTACTCTCACTATAACAGGTAGGGGCATAAGCAACAAACTTTTTTCATCTCATTGGCGCCTATCCTGACTAGTAGGCCAATCGTCCTAAAGGCAAAGGCAAAGAAACAAGACGTGGAAAAGTTCAACAATAGGTCCAATGATCTGGCACAGGACGCAGATGAAGTCAAGTAAGACTGATGCCACCAAAACTGCACCAAATAACACGAGTAGTGCAGCAGTGCACTTGACTAAAGCAGACATAAAAGGACTTGTAGCACTCAATAACAATCAATGGAAAACCTTGCTTGAGTTACTAAATAATCACAAAGTCAACGACATCGAAAGAATGACAAGTAAGCCTCTGAATGTTCCTTGGATCTTCAATGCAAGCGCATCAAATCATGTGACAAGATGCTTGGAATTGTTATGTGATGCACGAGAAGTGAAAGAATGCTCGATGGGGCTGTCTAATGGAAATTTAGCCACGACAACCAAAGAAGGACATGTGACTCATAATGATAATTTAAAACTTGAAGATGTTTTATATGTTCCCAGCTTGATCTGTAATTTAATTTATTTGTCATAACTTATAGATGAAACAAATTGTACTGTTTCAATTCACCCAAAATTTGTGTGTGGTGCAAGATTGTACTTCGAGGATGTTTATTAGAGCGGGTGAACGATGAAATGGGCTCTATTACTTCCAAAATGTTCCATGTGCAAAGGTGTTCAAGATCGAATGTGTGAGTTCGTTGGACCTCTAGCATAAGAGATTGGGTCATCCATCACTAAAAATAATCAAGTTGGTACCTCAAATTAGTTTTAGTAAAAGTAGTGATATATTAAATAAAGCACGCAGTATTTGTCATCGAGCTAAACAGAAAAGAGACAAATTTCCTTACTGTGTTTACAAAGCTTTAGAAGCTTTTGAACTCATTCATTGTGACTTCTGCGGATAAAATAAAAAATATGTTTTTTTATGACATATCATTTTTTTGACAATAATAGATCATTTTTCTTGTGGTGTTTCGATAGTTTTATAGATTGATAAAATAGAAGTTTATTGAATCATGTTGAACTTCTTTGCCTTGATTGAAAGACAATTTGGAAAATGGGTAAAAATTGTTAAAACTGATAATGGAACATAATTCACTTGCAAGGCATACTACTTTCTTGAAATGACATAGTTTTTCAAATTGTAAGTATGGGAACCCCACATCAAAATGGTAAAGTAGAAAGGAAACATCGACATATCCTAAATGTCACTCATGCTTTACAATTTCAAGGGTATCTTTATGTTGATTTTTGAGGCAAATGTGTCTTGGTGGTAGGATATCTCATTAATTATACTCTTCCAATGGTTTTAAATGGAAAAACGCCTTTATAAAGTATTGTATGACAAACCACCATCTTATGATCACTTACATATTTTTGGGTGCTTATGTTATGCTTATAATCAAGGAAGGAAAGGGGATAAATTTGCTAGTAAGAGTCGAAGATATGTTTTTGTTAAATAGCCAAATGGGAAGAAGGGATGGAAATTGTATGACATTGAGAGAAAAGAATTTTTCGTGTCCGGAGATGTAGATTTCTTCGAAGGGGAATTTCCTTTCACTTCCAATAATATGAGTGCAAGTAACGATTTTTCCAGGATAAGTTACGATACTGATGATGATTTTGTGGCTCCTATAGAGAGCACTAAAAATAATGAGGTGAATGAAGGAGTCTTAAATGAGGAAAATAACGTGAGGGGGGCATAAATGTTTTAGATGAAAACTTGAGGGAGGGTGTGAGTGCAAGAGTAGGAGAAACTGAAATAAATAACACTTCTACCCTGCCTCATTATAAGGAAAATGACCAACATAAGAAGGTGAACCCAATTTAAGCCGAGAGCAATAAGCAAAATGTGACACCTCAGCTAGGTTGTGGACACTAAAAAAGAGCCATTTGTTCTTTTACGAGACTAAGTCATAAACACCATGCGACTACACTTGGGTAATGGAATGCCTCGAATACACTTGGTTAATGGAATACCTCGGGTATGTCCTATCTTAGAGCACAATATGAGAATTGTAACAAATTCTCTTTACAATACAAAATTTTTCTTACAGCTATTACACGAGAATGTGAGCCTTTATCTTTTGCTGAAGCAGTCAAACATGAAAAATGGAGGGAAGCAATGTAGAGTGGAATTCAAGCATTAGAAAATTATGGTATATGGGTAGTTGATTTTCTACCTCCCAGGAAAAGTCCTTCGATTGTAAATGGGTTTATAAAACTAAATATAACTCATATGTTATAGTGAAGCGACGCAAGGCTCGATTGGTGATATTTGAAAATTATCAGATTGAAGGAATTGGAGGCTACACAGAGACATTTTCTCCTATGGATAAAATGGTTATAGTATGACTCTTTCTAGCAGTTATGGCCGCAAAGCAATAGGAGTTACACCACATAGGTGTTCACAATATTTTTCTTTGTGGTGTTCTTGAAGAGGAAGTATATATGAAGATGTCACCTGACTTTAAGATACAACTTCTTGATATGGTTTGCAAAATTCACAAACCTTTATGGGTTTTGATAAGCCACTTGATGCTGGGTCACCAAACTCTCTACAACCTTGCAAGCTTATAGGTTTCGTTATTTTGTTTTCTATTACTCCTTGTTCACATGTCAAAGGAACGTTGTCCAACTTAATAATGTTCTTGTTTACGTTGACGACTTAATTACTTCTGTGAATGATCATGATGCCATTTTAAAATTCAAAGAATATTTGAGTAAATGTTTTCATATGAAGGACTTGGGTGTTTTAAAATATTTCTTGGTTGTTAAGATAGCAAGGAGTCCCAAAGTTATATTTTATGCTAGCAGAAATATGCTCTTGATATTGTTTTTGAAGTTGGGTTACTTGGAAGCAAGTCCACTGACTTTCCGATGGAGCAAAACCATAAACTCACTCTTACTGGTGGACAACTACTTGATGATCCTAAACATTATATGTGTCTGGTCGACAAACTCATATATCTTTGTTTCACCAGGACAAAGCTTTCATATTTTATTCATACACTTTCCCAATTTATGCAGCAACCACAAGAAGAGCACTGGCACATAACTTTGTGTGTCATCTGATATCTAAAAGGTACCCCAGGACAAGGTATTTTATTGCAAAGTAATTGTAATTTGTAATTGTATGGATGGGTTGACCCAGATTGGGTTAGTTTCCCATTAAATAGGCAGTTTCTCACTTAGTAGTTTATTTTGTTGGACGACTTTCCCATCTCATAGAAAACAAAGAAGCAATAGACTTTGTCCAGATCTTACAACTGAAACAGAATATCGTTCTATAACTACCACAACTTGCGAGCCCAAGTGGTTAAATACTATCGTTTTTAGTCTAGATGTGGACGTCCTAAGCCTATGCGTTTACATTGGGATAGGTAGGCTGCACTTCATATTGAAAAGAACCTAGTGTTTCATTAGCGAACCAAGCATGTTGATGTTGATTGCCATTTTGTTTGAAATGAAATATTGACAGGTACTATTCGTCTAGCCTATGTCTCCACATATATTCAGTTGGCTGACATTTTCACAAAGACCTTAGGCAAGCACCATTTTGATTTCTTCCTTCGCAAGTTGGGTAACGGAATCCTCATGCTCCAAATTGAGATTCTGTAAATATACTCTATATCTTTTTCTTATTATGATTAGGTAGTTTTGGTAATGATAAGACTTGGGAGTTTTTATAGGTGTTGATTTTGGGACGTAACTCTTTTATATACAGTCTTTTACTGGCAACAAAAAGAACAAAAAAATCTGATTCCATACCCTATGCAATACATTTACTTATACCATGAAGCATTAAAGCCACAAAATCAGTTTTTTCAGTGGAAACTAAGATTTTATATATATATATATATAAGAGTATTGAGATTTTGTAAATATGCTCTATATCTTTTTCTTATTATGATTAGGTAGTTTTGGTAATGATAAGAGTTGGGAGTTTTTGCAAGTGTTGATTTTAGGATGTAACGATTTTATATATAGTCTTTTACTGGCAACAAAAAGAACAACAAAAAAAAACTAATGACATACCCTGTGCAACACATTTACTTATAGCATGAAGCATTAAAGCCACAAAATCAGTGTTTTTAGTGGAAACTAAGATTCACACACACATATATATAACTGACATAATTAACTAATATCTATGTGGAGTTAACTGGCTAAGGTACCTCAAATAATTATGTGCACAACCATGTTAGAAACCAATGTAAATAGAAACGGACAGTGCGATAAAAGAAGGATGTTGGATTGACTCTCTTACTTTTTACACCGATAGTGTTGTAAGACAACGTTTCCGCAAATTGGTCGAGTTTGCAGAATATGTGAGCTAGAAGTACAGAGTGGGGGATATTATTGCTCTTATAGGTTGTGGGATGATAGAAAAATGTAATGAAAGAGTAGTCTTAAATTGATTTAGTGGGCATTATGATACTAATAACAAGCCAAGTGTTAAATGGTCCTTCAATTCAGATGGCCTCCAAAACACGATAAGATTGTACGTTACCAGACAGGTTTAGACATGGGAGGCATCTGTTTGCTTCACAATCAAGATCTTTAGTTACTTTACAAGAAGCATTGTAGTCCACTGAGATAGATTTTTTAAAAGTCGACATACGTTGATATCCACTGAAACAGGTTTTTTAAAAGTTGGCATATGTTGCCAAAAGATTTACTGAGTCCTTTTGTCAGCTATCCTGTCGTATCCAAACCTTTTCTTTACCACTTCGCATTTTAGCGGATAGTGACTGTCAACATTATTCGAGTTAACGTCCTCACATCACATGGTGGACACCAATTGGCCTGGATCGTCCACGATAGAGCCATTGATATTCTTTCAAAAAGATGGAGCTTTCGAGTGTCTACTGCAAAAATGTTGACCTATTTATGTCAATGTCTCCTATTCACGGCAGCATGTTGGTTTTCTTTGAAATGGCCAATCATTTTGCATTGATATATTCTGATAAATAGAATATTTCTTTATCTTTTATGTAACTCTAATTTATAAAATTAACATTACATTTTAACTTTCATTTAAACATAAGGTATATACAGAATCATTAAAAAAATTTCGCACTTTCTTTTTATTTTCTGTATAAATAGGGACCATTTGTTTTTTTAACGATATTATAATTTTTTATAGTTAAAAGTTAGAGTTATTATTATTTTGATGGCCCATGACCATTGTGATTAATACTAACTAAATTAGGCAAACATATCATAAACTATTTATTAATTTCAAAAATTAACTTAGCTAATGTTAACTATGATGACCATGAATATCACAAAAATAACAACCATATAATTGGTCCATTTTATAAATGATATTATATTTAATAGTATAATTTTGAAGTTTATTGAACAGATAAAATATTTTTACTTAAAAATTTGTAATAAAAAAATCATACTAATGGTGCATACTTAATATTCATTAATGATACTAATGGTTCAATTTCTCATGTTTCTTATCCAACCTATTTGTGATAATTTTAATTATAGCACGGAAACTTTTATTCTTATTATTAAGATGATTTTTTCGGTCCAATCGGATAGTTCGGTCTGATTTTTAAAATCTTAATTAAAATTAAGAAGATTTGTTCACGAGAATTCTTTGTGGTAAAGAGCCATATGGAAATTTGACTAACAAGAAGGGTCGGTGTGTAATTGAAACTAAAAAGTAGAATTAATAGAGGACTCTCACGCTAATTATGACAAGTATGACTTGAGATAGGGAAAGACTGAAAATTCAACAATAAGCATTCGAAAGAAAGTTTAACAGGAAGGACCGCAAAAAGAAACACATCAAAGGTAGAGATTCCCATTTGCACTTCCCCTGTTACAAGAAAGCATATCAGCTATCAAGGGAGGTTCGATGAGAATACGTAGAAAGAAAATGTGCACAATCATCTTCAATATATCTGGCCATAGAGTTCAAAATGCATATTCCTAACTTTAAAACAAAAACGAAGTTTAACTGAAGTAAGAAAGTAGGGAGTTACAATGAAGTCAGTATTTAGGTACAAGGAAATTATACCTTGAACTTCAGAAATATTAGTGTTTTTGTTATGCCGAGTTTACATGAACTATATACCTATGAAAACGGGCAAATTCCGAACAAAGACAAACCAAGAAGATTCCCTCCCTTTTTTTTGGGTCAGTCTCTTTTGATGTGTATTGCTCTTGACATTTTCTGATTTGGTCCGGAAAACGACAAATAGAGAACAGTTTCAGGTATTCTGAATGCAAGAATCGAGGGTTCAACAGAATACTTCTTCCCCCTTATTGCTAGATTTGAGACATCTGTATTGAAGTAAGACATATGATCTTTTTCCATCTTCCCTGACATTAGAAATGACCAATCAAAACTGCCAAATATGACCGTGTGCCTGCAGGATAAGGTTAATTTTGTAGTTTGGATAGAAAGCTTCATAAGGATCTTTGGTGGAAGTCTCCTAAAATATTAGTCGGTCCTTCCCGTCATATCTAATGTTAATGGCCTGTATTGCATATGGTATAATGTGTGATTAACGAGGAATAACACATCCCAAAAGGGCAGGCATTAACTAATTATAAAGAGCAATGCTCTTTGCAAGATTCTTATTTTAACGAGTAATATCTACTTGAGTCTTCATGTAACTCCCGCTCGTGGCCTTTGATTTTCCTTTTTGTTATTATTTTCTAGTACATTTCATGAAGCTTTTGGATGGTGGTTGTGCAGAGACTGGCTAAAGTCATGTGTTTTTTGATCCATTTACAACAAGGTTAAGTTGAGACGCAGCCATCTGAAAGAACTGAACATTCTTTTAGATTATCTGAGGAAGACAATTGTTTTGCTTAATATTCTTTTGCTATATTTCTTATTCACAATATATTGAATCTATGAAAAGTTTAATTTGATTCCACCGATTCAAATATCTTTTTTTAATCAATAACAAAAGATGGTGATTATATAATAACTTGATCACTGTCAATGTTTTGTGGATTAATTTTTAAATTACGCTTTATATATAATTAATCAGGTAATTAAAGTGATTGAATGATTGAGATAACACGTTTTATCCCATGGCAGCTAACAACAGTTACTTTATCTCAATACTTTGAATTTGAATATTGGTTATCATGGTGGGCGGATAAACATCAATCGTACGCTAACATCGCCTCAATTTGCAATAGGTCATTCAAAGGATGATAATAAAACAAGGGTTACTTAAGTTCAAGTTGAGTGTATTTTGTTGAAGCAATGAGGTTCACATGAAACAAGACAAGCCGTTTACAGAAAACGCAACTTAGACCAACATTCTGTTCCATGAATAGCAAATTGTCGCTTTTAGGCCGAAATGGCAACAGTTCATCAGGAATTAGGACGTCAAAGGAGAGTGAAGATACTTTTATCCAAGACAACCCTGTTTTATCGCTATCTAACTACAAATTTTACTAAGACCTACTGAAATTTGTGACTATGCAGGAATGACATAGGGTTAGTCTTGGATAAAAGTAACAGAAGAATTGGTCCCGACAAAGGAGGTTCACGTAGACGACCCAAAACATCAAGCAGACCCCACCATACTCTCAATCCACCAACTTTTCCTCGCTTGCATCAAATCATATCATTAGTTTCTTGCTTTATTGGGGTCTATCTTATCTTTTTCACTGCGATAAGAGCTTCCAGCAAACTAACCACAGATATGAAATTATATCAATTTGGTTGAAGCTTAGATTTGTCCTGCACGCGTCATATGGAGAACAACGATCCTAGTTCTTCCAAAACTGATAGGAAAACTGCAGAGAGGAACAGGAGAAATCAGATGAAAGCCCTCTATTCGACTCTCAATTCTCTTGTACCCCGTCTTGGTTCAACGGTCACACACTCTCATCTTCCACTTTCTCTATTTCACATATTTTTACTTACACGTATATATCTTCTAACTTGTCATCATCTTTTTCTTTTCTTTTTTCTTTTTTTCTTTCCGGTGTGATTTCCTTTATACGGGGTTGCAGGAATCAACGTCACTGCCAGATCAAATTGATGAGGCCGCAAGCTACATTAAAAAGTTGCAGATAAACTTGGAGAAAATGAAGGAAAGAAAAGATGCATTGTTGGGAATAGAAACACCAAATACAAGCATACGAACTGGAGCAACAATGGGATTAAGACCGCCACAGATCGACATTCGGGAAACAGGTTCCGCTTTAGAGGTTATTTTGATAACTGGGCTGCATTGCCACTTCTTGTTCAATGAAGCCATTCGTGTTCTCCATGAAGAAGGAGCTGAGATTGTGACTGCAAGCTTTTCGGTGGTCGATGATACTGTTTTCCACACAATACACTCAAAGGTAATCGCTGAATTATTTCTTATATTGACCGTATTTACGACGAATTCTAGTTACTTGATGATTAGGGTACGGTATAATACGTTAATCTCTGCAGGTTAGTGATTCTGGACCGAGTTCTATGGCTGGAAGGATCTCTGCAAGGTTAGAGAAGTTCGCCCAAGATGTTAGAACAATTTGAAGTTCATAGAATTTAGCCTGTATGTATTAATTAGTTTCACGAAGAAGACTAAATTAAGTGACTTGCGAGAGAGCAAAGAAGTCTCATGCTCCTGTTAGATCTATATTGTTCTAATTCTTTCCTGATTTGAATCTGGTCCATGGTTCTAATTATCAGAAAACGACGAATAAAGATCCAGTTGTAAGTCAAGGTCATAGCTGTTGATCGTCTTTGATGTGTTAACTAAATGGTGGTTTTTAATCGTAGCTATAAGCGTTGCCGACATGTTCATTATCAGTCAAATGCAAAGTCTTCTTGGTTTTTTATGTGGATTAGTTGTAATATTAGATATTCTTCTCTTATTATCTGATGAATACTAGGTTTTCAAGGATGGATAAATGGAAAGAAGTAATTTTTCTAGTTTCATAATCGCATTATTAGTTGTTCAGTTGTTCTCCATTTGCAAAGCTTAAAGAATTTCCTAGCTTTCGTAGATTATGTTCATATAAGAAACTCCATCAATCGGGCGCGTATGAAATGGGTTCTTTGCGCAGCTATCACTGCTTCCAGTTCCAGACTCCCGACATCTTTGTTATTTAAACTTCCAACATCTGCAATGCAATGCAATTTTGGATGGGTCCGAAACGAATTGAGAAGACTCTTTGTAGATTTAAACAAAAAAAGTTGAAACTTCCACGTACGAGGATTGTCTCATGAAGTAGAATGAGTACTGTGATTACATTTTCTTCTGTTTCTCCGATAAAATATTTGTGGCTTCACTGTCGGTACTAACAAAAACTTAGTCAATTTGAATGATAGTATGTTTAACAAAATTCCATTTAAACCAAATATTTCGTAATGTTTAAAATGAAAATCAATGTTTTGAAAATATTTAATTCTAACACTAATTTAACAACTTTGTCAAAAAAATTTATCCACACATTTCTATTTTTTTTTAGTTCTTTAGCTAGTTATGTTGGAAAATCAGGGCACGATTCGATTCTATATGTAACGAAATAATTATGAAACTTTTTCGTATTTAATTTCTCAAGATTACTTTAAATTTTGTAAAATGATTTACACATAAATTATAATAAAGTAAGAATCATAATTCGTACCTTATTTTTAAACTTGATCATATTCTTGTCTTTCCTTAAAATCATTTTTGAAACTAGCTCATCTCAATCACCATAGTCGTATAAGTGTTCGGCTTCTAATGATGTCCACGTAACATACTGAGAAAATTCTATTACTATTACAGAAAGGGTTAGGTAAGAAGTGTTAGCTCTCTTAGAGCTTAAACATATTTATAACAGATTTTTGGATATTTTAATAATTTAATTAAATTAAATTGTAATTTCAATTAAACTTTATTTAAAATTATAAATAATTCTAATTAGATAATTATAAATAATTCTAATTAGATACCATTTATGTCCAAATAAGATCCAAAATCTCATATTGATCCTTATTTATTAAATATCTCATATTTAATTCATAAAGTTTATCAAATTTTATAATTAATTCTAACTTGATTAAAATATATTTTCTCTTTCTAACCCGCTCTTTGTGTATGACTCATTATGTTCCAAATACGTTGGCAATGTATATAAATTATAACCCTAAACCATATTTAAGATTACATAAATTATCTCTTTTAATTTATCTTTAATTCTCTAATTAAATAGCTTGTATCTATATATTAAGATTGACGTTTAGCAATATGTTATAACCTCCTAAATATTTAGGAATGTCAAAGTGATTTTGACTAATATTTTTGTTTATGATTTTTTTGTATTATTTAATCTTTTTATCATATAATATTGTGATTAGAAATAGAACATTAGATTAATGTCTACTCTATTTAAATCCTGTTAGTTCTCTACCATTAGTAATTGATTATATTAATTACATTTGTAAACTATTTATAAAGCATCATTCATTCTTTGTTCAAGGATTTCTCGAATCAATTCTAATTGAGAATAATAAAATATTCTCCTTAATTACTTTAGGGTGATGAATCATATATTGATTACTCAATTATCTTTATATAATTCATGCTATAATCAATGACTATCGATTGAAGTACCCTTGACTAGAATAGGTTATAAGTGGTATCAAAACATAACAATCTATATACAAGATAACTTTGGAGATTTCAAATTAAAGAATCACTTATGCAATCATCACAATGAGAATTTTCATAGACATAGAAGTAATGTTTCAAATAAATTTTTTGTATGGGGTCAGCTCCATAAACTTGTTCTTTAAGAAGTATCCACACATTTGTTTAAGTTTCTCCATACTTTATTCTTATATAACAATAACTAAGAACAATTTAGGGATAACATATAAATGTAAATGAATCTCATAATTATAATTTCTTCATAATTTTATTTGCAACGTATAATTATCCTATAGAGCTTATTGTAAATATCTAAATATGTATAAGATAAAGAATGCATATACTTATTTTATCACTAAACTATAATCAACCAATTGGTTATCGGGTATAAACCAATAATCTCTCACTTGCACTAAGCTAATTGTTTAAGTATCTTATACCATATCATTATATGACAATCATTCTAATGTGAGGACATTAGTTTATAGTGAGAATTCTACAAGATTCTCTATAGTAAGTACTTGCTTAGCTTTTACAATTTTCATCTCAATTATCATCATAATTAAAAGAAACTGCCTAAATACATACTTGGCTCATTGATCAGTCTTAGGTCCTTTTGAATGCTTAAAAACTCTAATCTTCTATAGTACATTATTGTCTGAATAATGCAAGAAATTATAACAAGTTTATTAAAGAACTTCTTGTTCTAAATAATCATTTCAACTAAATAAAAACATATTATGAATTAATTAGCAACCATTACTACATTGAAAACTTTCAAATCTTAAAATAATATTGTTTTAAGTAAAATATAACTTAACTTAGATTATTTCTAAAGTTAATATCCATATAAGCTTGAACTCAAATATCAACTCATATATAGAATAATGGATATCTTTAATTGAGCATAGTATTAGATATCTCAAATACTAGATACCTGATGGAGAACCAAGGGCATGTGAAAGACAAAAAGAGAAGCATACATGGTGTGATCCACCTCAAAGAAGCCTAGGACATGACTTGCATGGACATGAGCTTGCAAAAGGAGGCTTAGGAGCTGAAATTGGATCAGATTTGAAGTCTCAATGTGCAAGGCAAGGGGCTGAACAAAATTCCCATATCAAAGTCCCAACATTCAAGTCTAATGTTCCTAAAGATCCATTATAAGATGTTGGAGGCCTAATGACAAGAGCTAGGGCCAAAGCAATGAAGCAAGCATTAAATTATTTGATCCAAGACCTTCAAGAGATAGAGCCCATGTTGTTGAGTCAGATTTCATCTCATAAAGGTCCAAGAGGCATTGTCTTACTTCTTGAAGCCCAACATGAAGTTTCCAAAGGCCCACATGGAGTCCAATTGGGAGAACTCACTTAAAATACCATGTGACAACCATGTACCACTTAAAAATTACTTTAATTTTAGAAAATTAAAAATTGATTTTAAAACAAATTAAAAATTATATTTAGAATATGTCTTAGAATACTCTATTCCAAACCAAGGATAACTTTGTTCATGTTTGGATTACTTTAATCATATAACCAAATATGCCTTATTCCAACACTAGAGTAAACTTATCCTTATACCCAAACAAGCCTTATTCTAAGTTAAGAATACCTTATTCTTAAACTAAAGCAACCATAACCTTATTTCCAAACATTAACTATTTAAACCCTAGCATAGTTTTGTGTGTGTTTACAAATAACCTCAATTCAAGTGTTAGATTTAGGTAATTCCAATTCCAAATGCCCTTATTCTTAATTAAGGTTACACTAACCTTGTAACCAAACAAGGGTGTCTTCTTCATAAGAAAAGCCCTAAACCTAAAACAAGAAACCCTATATAATATCTCGCCTCCTAAAATTGTTAAGAGATTAAACTATTAGATTGAGTCATATGAGTTATTTCATTTAAGAATTTATGAGGTGCATTTCATTCACATGTATAATATTTGTATACACATATGAATCATGATTTAGAAATCATTGCAAGATAATATATGCACTCAATTGACATGTTTTGAGGTATGAAAGTTTTTACTGATCATGATTTTGTCTTGAATCTTGTTTTATTGGACTAAAATTAGTAAATTGGGAATTTATCTTTACAATTGAGTAATTGATGAGGTGATATGTGCATATAGTCTAAGAAAAATTTTAAAGAGCAAGACAAATTGATACATGAGAATTTAGGTTGATTAGGCCTATGAAATGGCATTAGAAATAAGTGACAAATGACTCAGTTAATAAGATGACAAGTGGCTTGAGTATATGAGGGACAAGTGGCCCTTTAAATTTGTGACAAATGGCACTTTAGACTTGTGACATATGGAGATTTAAAATGCTGACACATGTAGCTTTATGAATGATGACATATGTAGCCTTATAACATATGTAACCTTACAAGTATTGACATATGTAGGCTTAAATGAGTGACATGTGGAACCTAAAGTAGGTGACACATGGACCAATAGAATAGTGATATATAGACCAATATAAGGATATCATATGTACCCATAGAAGGGTGACACATGGATCAATAGAATAGTGATATATTGACCAATAGAAGGATAACATATATACCAATAGAAGGGTGACACATGGACTAATGGAATGGTAACACATAGATTAGTTTGGCATTCTTGAATTTTCTAGATAAAATGGATGCAAAAGATAATAGAAGTGAGAGTGGAGGTGGGCCATAAGGTTAAAAGAGAGAGAAAAATGAAAATGAGAAGAGAAGGAAAGAAAAAAAGGGAAGAGAAGAGGAGAAGGAAAGATGTTATCAAGGTAAGTTGAAATTCTGGTTTCAATTTCATCTTTCTCTTTCGATCTATCTTTCATATCCTTTGAGCACGAATTTGAAAAATCTCAAAGAATGAAAGTTGTAGATATAGGTTTTAAATTGACCTATGTGAAAGTGGCTTGACAAAATAGTGACTGGAGATCGAGTTATTCTTGTTTCCCTAATACTGCTTGTGATAGGACCCTATACAAGAACCTTGTATTATTTCTTGATTTTTGAGGAGAGTACGAATTAGTGAAAGTATAAAACATAAAAAATTATTATTGATGTTTTATTAATGCTTTTGTGAAATAGTTTGGGTAGGAGATGTCATGATAATGATTTATTGAAGGTTGACTACTAGTTGCCAGTCTATTTCTTACCAGGAATAGGAAAAATTTTGGATGGAGATTATATTTTAAAAGGAGATGCTGTTTGTGTTATTTTTGAATATATTAAGACTAATAGAATTCTAGTTTTATGGGGCATAAGAATCATGGCATTTGGATCTTTGTAGAGAGAGTTGTGATTAAAAGAAGATAACTTGTTCATAAAGGAACATTAGGAAGAAAAGGATGTAAACATTGTATATAAGGTTAGGTTAGCTTGATGGTTGAGGAGAAATTGAGCTGAATTAATGAGTGAATTACTGACCTATTGACATATATTAGAATAACATTTATGATGATTGATTAGGGATTAACTTGGTTGTGGTGTTGGTATTGAATGTGTGTTGGGAATTTAATGAATGGATTGGTTATGTTCTGTTTTGATTTTGATGCTTGAAATACCATAATTTGTGAACTACCAAATGAATGATTTGAATTGGAATTAAAAATGAATTGATGAGGAATTGAAACATCTTTAAGGTATAATTGATGAACTATCTTGAAGGTGTCAAAATTTGAAAGAAAAGTGGAAGAAAAATGAAGGTGAACTTTCGGTTCACCCATCCCAAGATCGTAGGAATTGTATTGGTTCATTCCTATGATCGTGGAAATGCTTGGCAGTGAGAAAGAATTGTGTTTTGTGTTCTGGTTGAATCATTTAAGGATAAGGCACTATACATAGGTGTATTTGGACTTGATTAAGGCTTTAAATAAACTTCGTTTGATGATGAATCAATTGGTTAAGTGTTTGATGAGTTTAGGTTATTAATTGATGTTATAATGTAAGGAATTGATTGTTTGATATCAATGCTTATGAATTTGGGAAGTATAAGTTATTGATGGTATAAGGATGTTCCCATGAAAGAAAATGTGATTTAAAGGATATGAATAATGTGAATTATCTATAAATGAATGAGAATTAAAGAATCGTATGATTGATGAATTGAGTGATCAAACTTACTTACGGTGTAAACCTAATTTCAAACAAGTTATGTACAAGTTATAATTAATGAATGGTCAAGACTTGTGAATAAGGATACATACCTGGGATAGTCAATTGAGCATGCATTAAATATGACACATCTACATGCACATGATTGAATATTCATTTGATTGAATAATTTAGTAATATGTGAACTATATGTGTATTGCATGATATAGAAGCATAAATTGACCGATAACATCCATACATTGCTGGATCATCAAGGTAATAGCTAATCTGGAGTAAATTGTGAGTAACCTAGATGTGCGATCTCAATTAAATATGTGCTTTTGTTTGAATTGTTTTGGTTTGATCGTTATATTTGTATATATTGGAATGATTTGGATATGATTGTGATATTGATGATTTCGAACAATTGAGTATCCTAGGAGTTTAATATTTGGGATTGTATTGGGAGTGTTAATTACGTGTATGTGAATGTTGAAAACGAATGCTCAACTGAATGTTGAACGCTAGAATTGGGTTCGACAAATGTGATAAATGACTGTGTACACTAGATGACAGTGATTGCTAGCATATTATGTGAAATGATGCACGTCATGACATTGATATCCATGATTAGATAAAAGGGTTATGACTGGAGCGACCAAAGTGAAAAAGGAGCCTAAAGTTCAAAAATGTGCACACAGAGTCATATGCTCAATAATT
This sequence comes from Erythroxylum plowmanianum, assembly GCA_025531925.1. Lineage (NCBI taxonomy): Eukaryota > Viridiplantae > Streptophyta > Magnoliopsida > Malpighiales > Erythroxylaceae > Erythroxylum > Erythroxylum plowmanianum. The sequence goes on from JANVCQ010000002.1 coordinate 37,354,885, forward strand.
AATGAGCTCGGTATCCACAATAGGTACAAGAAAACATTTAGAATGAGTTCAGTATCTGCAATAGATACGGGACAACATCGAAAATGAGCCCAATATCTGCAACAAATACGGAATAATTAAATAAGTGCTTGGTCACAATAAAATAAAAATGAAATTAGAGTCTCATATGCATTTGCATCCATAACTTTACTTATGCCATATGAATATTTGCAAAGAATGAGTAAATTGAGTGGATATAATGATATGCTATGTTTGTGTACATGTTGATGTTATGAATGAGATGAAATGAATGATTAGATTATCCTTAAATGATTATATGAAATGTTTGTATTCATAATGAGCTTGTTGAAATATGATGAATACTGTGATCAGGTACTAAATTTTGAACAATATGATATATGGGATTTGATTATGAATGATGTGAGATACTGATTGAACTATGTTATATACTTGTGATGTTTATATCTATTTGTGTGAGCACATCGATGATGGTCCATTCACTGAGTTCGCTCAAAATTGCAATATTGATTTTCAGGTTCAGAGGAGGCCTAGCTAGTCTAGTTAAAGTAACTTCTGTATTTGGATATGGGTTAGTGTCAGGATCAGTTGTACATCAAATGTCTTAATTATGTTGTATCAAGAATTGTGTCTTTCAATTGTTGTATATTGCGTAAGTGAATTTTGGAAATGTAATGACATTTGAGACTGTATATGTTTGGGAATAAAAATGGAACAATATGATTATTAAAATGTTTTATGTTATATGCAATGGATTAAAATGTAAAATGAATTGATTTAACCATTTTAACGTGTCATTTTCGTAGAGTATATTCCCGAATATACTTCGGTATGTCGGGTATATGCTTTATGGGAGTGGTATGTTACACCCTAGCTACCCAAGGTGAACCGTTGAGGCTATCATCATTGGAGGTTCAATCGCCACTCTAATCTTTAAGAGACTCTGACTTTTAATGACTCTTTCTGTCACTGATGTCGTAGTTGCGCACTTAGCTTTGTTTAGATGTCACTACCACGTGTCTACAATCTTCCCTTTATTAATTTCCTATTCTCTAAGCCACTTCTAGCTACTTTCCAATTGTGCCTCCATGCTTACATCTCACTAGATGCCGCTTATATGTTCAAGCTGCCAATTGTCAAAGAGAAGCTCCTAGCAATTCACCACCAGCCGTATTCTCCAACTAAAACCAACAACCACATCGATGTTGCTTCTTATCTGCCATCGGCCAATGTCATTAGTATTGCTCTTGCAAACACTGTCTTATAAAGTTCAACATAAACACCTCTCATAACCATGAAATTCCAAGCAGTGTCCATAATTGCATGCCAACATAAATTTCACATAGCTACAATTCTCATCCTTATTTTACGCCATACGCAATTCATAAAATCATAACCCACAAAATAATACCCCAACAACCAAACATCCAACCACACAATCTTGATGTTTTTCGAGAATTAAGTTCTTTAAGCCATTAGTGGGAAATTAAAATCGTAGGAGCCATGGGCTACATAAACCCAAGTCTATAATTCTTCAAATCTAAGTATGGCTAACGATAAGGGGGAGGAGTTGGTATTTGTATTGGGACATTGATATGAACTTTTTAGATTCAATATTTTTAGGTTCTTGAGGGTTTAATATAAAAATCTAATTTGATTTTTAAAGTTTAGGGTTTGTAATTTAAATTCTAAAATTTTTATCAATAACAATCAAATCAACTTTAATCAAGTTATATAATTAAAGTTGAATCTGATACCACTTTTAAGAAATCAAAATGAGATCCAACTTTATACGTAGTGGAATAATCATAAAACTTTTTTCTATTTAATTTTTTTGAAGTCAAGATCACCTAAAATTCTATAAAATAATTGACAAATAAATCATAATAAAGCAAGAATTATAATTCGTACCTTATTTTAAAACTTGATCATATTCTTATAATCGTTTCTAAAACTAGCTCATCTCAACCATTAAACTGTAGTCACATTAGTTTTTAGCCTCTAATAGTATCCTCATAACATATTGAGAGAACTTTGTAACCATTATAGAGATGGTTAAGCAATGAGTACTAGCTCCCTTAGAGCTTAAGCCTATTTATAATAGGTTTTAAATATTTTAGTAATTTAATTAAAATTAAATTATAATTTTAATTAAACTTTAATTAAATTAGAAATAATTCTAATTAAATACTATTTATACATAAATAAGATCTAATATCTCATATTAAGCCTTATTTATTAATTATCTCATATTTAATCATAAAGTTTTTTAAACTTTACAATCAAGTCGAACTTAATTAAAAATATATTTTATCTCTTTAACCCATTCGTTGTATGTGACTTGTTAGGTTTTTAAATATGTTAAAAATGGATAAAAATTATAACTTAATCATATTTAAGATTAGATAAATTAAACTTCTTTAATCTATATTTAATTTTCTAGTTAAACAATTTATATCCTCTGATCAAGATTGACGTCTAGCAAAATATTATGACCACCCAAATATTTAGGAATGCCAAAGTGGTTTTGATTATCATTTCTATATATGATATTTTCATATAATTCAATCATTTCATCATATAATGTTTCAATTAAATATAGAGCATGAAATTAATGTCTACTTTAATTGAGCCAATTATATTAGTTCTTGACCATTAGTAATTGATTCTATTAATGATATTTGTAAACTATTTACAAAGTGTTATTTCACCTTGGTTAAGGATTTCACAAATTAATTTTAATTGAGAGCATTGAAAAATTCTCCCTAATTAATTTAAGGTGATGAATCCTATATTGATTACTCAAAATAGTTCATGCTATACTTAATGACTACCCACTTAGCTACCCTTGACTAAAATAGGTTATTTAGGGTCAATTCAGTGAACTTGTTCTCTAATAAGCACCTACACATTTGTTTAAGTATTTCCATAATTTAGCATATGAGATCATCTACTTCTTTTATAAGGAAAAACAGAATATGTGCTAATCTTTTTACATTTTATTAATGTGCAATCTTAATAAAACAATAACTAGGAATGATTTAGGGATGATATGTGAATGCAAAATGAATCTTATCATAATTTCATTTGTAATGTATAATTATCCCCCAAATTTTATCATATACATCTAAATATGTACAAAATAAATAATTTCTTTAAATTATTTTGTCACTAAACTACAACTAACTGATTAGTTGTAAGGCATAAACCAATAAGTTATGCATTTGAGTTGACAAAAGAGACTTATAAATAGAGCACTTCTTCCCAAATGATAGCGTTTGGAAAAATTTTCAAACATTTCCATCTATAGCCTTTCAATCTATCACTGTCACTTTTCTCTAGGCTTTACTTATCACTCATCATAATTTTCTGGCAAAGTTATCGATTCAAATATTATTCACCTCCTCCTCTACTATGTCATTCACTTCCTAACAGTGATTGTTAAAAAGTCACAACCACCTACCTCTAAGAAAAATTTAGAAATAATTATTGATAATACATTTGTTCCTAGATTTGCTCATGTAGAGTTGAGTAACATTGTTTCATTTTATCACTCTATGATAAGTTTTTTTAAGTGTCAAAAACTTCCTTTACTAGATCCTATATTTTTAGATTCATTTATTTTTGTTTTTGTTTCATGTCCCTTTCAAGTGTTGCCTCCCTTCTTGTTTCTACTATCTTTGTTTATTAGTCTTCTTTCTTTCAACTTAATTTTACTTCTTATTTACTAAACCTTTGTTGGCCCTATCTGATTTTTTTTGCTCTTTGAGTTTTATCTAACTTTTCGTTTGGTGCCATTTGTGTTCTTCTATTATGATTTTTAATTGTTGTTTTCTATTTTTTAATAAGCAAATATGTTTGATTGTTAGTGTCAATGTAATTATATTTTTATTATTGATGATAATTATATTAGATAAAACTTGAAGAAATATTAATTTTATGGATTAATTAATTAATTAATTAAATTATTTTAATCTCTTATATAATATTTATTAATAAATGAATTCTCTTTTGAATAACTTAAAGAACATAAAGTATTAATGTATTGTATTTAAGTTTTATATATTTTTCTTTCCTATTCTTCTTGCTGAAAAAAAGTCCATGAATTAGAAACAAGATACAATTAATTAAAATATAAACTAAAAAATTATGAAACATACAAATCAATATTCATAAATAAAATATAAGAAATTGATCATCTTACATATTAGTATTATTAGATAATAAACATTTTATAAAATACGTAACTTATTTTTATTTAAACCTAAATTATTACTTATTATAAATTAGTATTAATAAAGTATACAATTTTATAAATTATTATTAATAAATTATTATTAATTAATTTAATTACATATTAGATATTATTTATGATTTAATACAAGTAATGACATGTATATATAATAAATCAATAAGATAATAAGAAATTATAAATTTTATTTAGTACTAGTAAAATAATCAAATTAAAATTTAATTATTTATAAAATATATTTTAAATTAAAATATGTAATTTTATTACATAATAGATATAAATCTTGTGGAAACTCGCTTATTATTTTTAATTATTTGATTAACATATTATTGATTAATATTATAGATTAACATATTATTAATTATTGATCAAAGCTACATTAAATTTTTTATAATTTTAATAATAGTATAAATATATAAATTTCACAAATTCGTAAATTAATAAAATCAATAATGAATATTTAACACAAACTATCCATATAATTTGTTAAGTCTTGATATTACTCTTTTGAAATATAATTATCTTCGTAGAGAAAGTTCATCACGCTTGTACTCCATAGTTTTTAGCAAAGAAAATTATTGGAACTTTATGAGAATTTTGAGTAAACGTGAGAGATTCTAAAAACCTTTAAATCTTAGAAATTTTTGGCGATCGTTGATTTATCCTTTGAAGAAAGTGCAAACCTACTGTTTTTTTTAAAGAATGAAAACAATTTAATTTGGCCACTTAGGGCAACCATAAGAGTTTACAAAGATGATACTTGGAAGCACATAATGATTCTTTTAGCAAAATATTATATTCTAAAGGGTTACTGCCTATAATAATGAGTTGGAGAGTGCATATGTGAGTTAGAAAATGCCCCGTAGGGGTTTGCCCTTAGAAGCGGAACTTTGGGGTGTGTATTCTGGCCTTACTTTGGTTTGGAAGCAGGGTTATCGCTGAGTCATTATCGAAGTTGACTCTCTAGAAGTCATCAATATCCTCTCTGATCCTCACTTTGTGCTTACTGGGGTTTTTTCTTGGTGACAGGTATCCAGGAGCTTCTCCACCGGTCTTAGGAGGTTCTTCTCTAGCATGTCTGCCGAGAAGGAAACCAGTGTGCTGATAGATTGGCCAATCTTGTAGTTATCCTTCGTCCGGGCCTTTACACTCTTCTGGAGTCGCCAGTTGGCATCCAAGAGCTTCTCCGCAGAGATGCCGACGACGTGTTGTATTCAAGAGCTTGATTTTATTTTGTTCTTTTCCTTGTAAAACAAAAAAAAAAAGAAAATGCCCCGTGTCTTTATTCAGATTGTTAATTGGTATTGTGTCTTTGTAAACACATAAATGTTGTCAGATCTTCCCCACCAAATCGTAAATGAAATTGGTGATACATCTGGCCTGCTCCTTGAACACGTGATTGTTTCTCTCATCCCACAAGCCTATCACCAAGTAAGATATTGCCATTATTTACACCCTATTACTGTTGAAATCCAACCGTAATCAAACCACAGGTGTAGTAGAAAATATAATTTTTATGAATTCTGAGCGGATCCTGATAATTGATTAAAATTGAATAAAACACAAATCGATTTAGAAATCGTACCTTGTTCGTTTTCCTTTGAAAAATCTGAGAAGCTTTTCTCTGATTGATCAATCATGAGCTGTCCAATTGTCTAGCCTCTGATGGTATCTACAGAACAATTCCCAAATTGCTTTAAAAGGAAGAAGACAAAAAGTACTAGCTTCTAAAAAGCTCTTCCCTTTAAATAGAAAAATCATAACAATCTTTCATTAAAATTAAATCTCTTTAATTATAATTAGAATCAAATTCTAATTCTAATTAATTTAATTTTAATAAAATCAAATATTTCAAAATTGGGTCAGTTTAGTGACTTATTTTCTAATAATCACCCACACATTAATTTAAGTATCTCTATGCTTTAATTTATGAGATCAATTACTTTCTTCATAAGAAAGAAACATCATGTGTACTAGTTTTACCGTTTCAACAATACCCAATCTTGATGAAACTGCAACTAGGAATATTTAGGAATAACACTTAAGTGTAAATTGAATATCAAAATTATGATTTCATTATAATTTCAATTACACAGTAATTATTCCAAAGATTTTATCTTTAGTATTAAAACATAAAACATTAATTAAATTAATACATAAAGATAAATAAAGCCTTTTCATTAATTAAAATATAATGTCATACATTAATTTGCATCCAATTGATTGGCTGCAAGGGTATAAACTAACAATCTCTCACTTGTAATAAAGCCAATCACCTATGAATCTAATGTCATATCCATCCATATGTCAATCATGTTTCTTTTGAGACAATGACTTAGTAAGAGAGGATCTGCTAGATTCTCTTTAGTGGGAATTTACTCCAATGTTATGTCTTTCTGCTCCACTATCTCCCTGATCAAGTGAAACTTCCTGAGTACATGTTTGGAACGTTGATGAGACTTGGGTTCCTTTGCTTGCATAATAGCACCATTGTTGTCACATTACAATACTATGGGCTCATCAATGCTAGGAACCACTCTAAGTTTAGTGATAAACTTCTTGATCCAAACTACTTCCTTTGTCGCCTTTGCCGCTGAAATGTACTCTGCTTCAATCATTGAATCTGTGATGGTTGATTATTTGGAACTCTTCCTACTAATTGTACCACTATAAATAGTAAAATACATCCTGACTGTGATCTATTATCATCTTGATCAGAATAGAAACTGGCATCTGAATAACCCTAAACTCTCAGCTCAGCTCCTCCATAGACCAGAAAAAAATCTTCAGTCCTTTTTAACTACTTTAAGATGTTTTTTACAGCCTTTCAGTGACCCTCACTAGGATTAGCTTGATATCTGCTTGTTGTGCTCAAAGCATAAGCAACATCTATTCTAGTACAAAGCATCGCATACAGTGACCCTCACCTAGCTTTTACGTATCATTTTTGTTGGACCTCGAATTTTTTTTATGATGTCATTAAGCATGAATTGTGATAATTGTGTGATTTATGGTTTAGTTTGAATTAAATTGAGGTTTGTTGAGTATAATGTGGTTTAAATGAGAATTATGAGGTAAAAACATTTGAGGGCATTTTAATCCTTGTGGTTCCCTTTAGGTTTAA
>JANVCQ010000002.1:37405665-37418498 GCA_025531925.1 Erythroxylum plowmanianum
TGGAAACTAACAAAACCCAAATAAAGATGATAACTTGCAAAAGCAAATCTCTCTCACAATTTGAATTTGATAATCTGCCTTCCAAGAGTTTTCACAATGCAATATATAAAAGGAAATAAAAGCAAATGAAGGGTCATGAAGGAGAACCACATGTCGGTTTCTCTTCAGCCATTAAACAACAATAAAATGACATAATTAAAGAAACTAAGTAATTAAAATTGAGCTGGAACTTTAAGTCTCATAAAGGATAAATAAAACAAGATAAATGCATTTATTCACCAAATATCTTCAACTCAAATTGAGTCATACTTGAGCTGAGATCTTGGGCTTCAAATATCATCAAAGAGTGCAACATAAGCTGGATTTTTCGACTGGAATAACATCAAGAGAATGGACGTCAAAAATCATGCATTTGTAAGTCCCAAAGGGCTTGAGCAAAACCTGTAGCTTTAAGCTCAAATGTGACTCTTCTTCAAGCTCCTCTTCTCCAACCGAATCACAATCATCATTATCATTTGAACTTATTGGAACAAGACCCATGTTAGAAATGTCTTCCAAGGCTGTATTTGATGGACCTCCATCAGACAGCCTTCCATTTGTTGATAGTTTTTACCTTTTGAGCCTACAAACCATCTACCCCTTTAGCTGAAGTCATCTCTTTCCCAAATTGGTTGGCTGATTTTACCTGAACGACATTCCCTGAGTCACTAGGCATGTTCGAAGCATTAATCTTGACAGTCTTGCTATTCTGGACAGTGTCTGTGTCTTTAAAGGCTGAATGAGCACCCATAAGTCTACCCCTTACATCTGAATCCGATTTGGTTTCAGTTTGTTCCTGAATACTTTTCACTATTTTAACACTCTCCACATTGGAATCAGCCATAACCTGATTTTTGTCTGCTTGTTTATCCCCTTCTTTTGGAACCCATTTCTGCACTTTTGGTTGGATTTTTTTGCAAGCAAAAAAATTGTGCCCAAACAATTTATAGGCTCAGCAGTAATGCGAAAAAAGTTTCATACATAACCGACTAAGTAAATCGAGTTCCTTCAGGTAATTTTACATCAAAGATGGTTATAGGCTTTTTAGACACATCCACCTCAATAAAAAGGCGAGCATACCCAATTCTAGACCTTTGGTTTGTTACTTGATTAGTACAAATAGGTTTTCCGACCATGGAATCGAGTTTGGAAAGGCTTTTAGCTGTCCATAAGTCTAGTGGCACATTCGAGAGTTTGATCCATAGTGGCACCTCCATAAAATCTTGGAAGTTGAACACAAAGCAAGGCGAAAGTTTCTTCAGCATCAAGGTTTTTCCAAACAGCATGTATGGTCCCCCTGCTAGTACATTAGTTCGGTCCTCCTCATATTCAAATCTAAAAACAAGCCAACCACCCTCATGGGGGATTAACTTGCATCCCACACCCCATTGTGTTAAGAGTCCTTCTGAGGCTTTCATGCCTAGGAATCTACTAGTGAAGACTCAGACTAAACAGAAACCCCATTCCCGCTCAAGCTCCAATCTGCCATCAGCCAAGATGGTCACTTCATCCTCCACAGATGATTGTTCTAGATGAATCCCCTGATTTCTATCACGATTGTGACGGAATAGACTGTCAAAGTCAGACGTGTCAACGCTACCCAAATCAATATCATCTCCTTTTGAGGAGGTTTCATCATCACACAATTCTTCATTAATGATCTCATTCGCAATACCTTTATCAATTTTCAAAGTCGCACCTGATTTCTTCATTGGAGACAACGGTATGGTTTGCGCACAAGGCCTGACTATTTGGAAGGCTTGTCACCAATAGTAGGGGCTTTCTCTTTTGTAGCTTTCAACTCCACTTTTTTAGTTCCCGCACTAATTTTCTGACCGTCTGGAGCATTCAAAGAAGTCTCCTTAACCTCATGGTCAACCCTAGCACCTGTACTCAGAGTCACCATCGGTTGTTTTTTCAAGTTGTCAACTAGAGCCCCCATTCGCTCCTATAAGGAGTTACTGCCTTTAGGTTTCTTCTTTCCCATGGCGCATAACCAAAACAGGGTGAAAGAGGAAAATTGAGTAATGTCGCACACCAAACAATATCGGGACCCTGGTTTAGGGCATCCGAGGAAATGTACCATACAAAGAACCTTAGACGTTCCACCTTGAAGGCGCAAGAGTAATCGAAAAACAATATAGACATCAGCAGCAGTAGAAGGGACAAAGCTTTGGTTGGAATGTGTACTTTATTATAGACAATGCAGATAATTATGTATCAGTTGGGTACTTATTACAATCAAAGTATGACATATTTATTGGTCTCTACGTGCAGCTTATTGTATAAATCTTATTTTAAAAGACATTTGTTGTATGGAACATTTCTAATCTTGCTTCATATACATCTAAGATCACAATATTTGTGTATAATCTTTTCTTTTTGCCTTGCTTAAAAAGCAAGAGAATTAGGTAGAGATTGTACACCGTGCTACTTTTAGGTTTACAACTACATTATAACTTTGAAAATGTTTACAAGAATAAATAAACACTTTAAAATTTAGTAATAAGTAAATGCTTTTCAAGTCATAAGTTATCAAGGTGTGTAAAAAGAAATCAAGTTAATGATAATATTCTTGATAATGAATTTTGGAATGTTGACCTGATTATTGTGGGGATTATGATTCTACTTATAAAGTTGTTGATGTTTAAACTCATATGACAAGTCATCTTTATAAATATATGATGAAATGTGTAGATTTAACAAAACAATAATGGGTCTTTTCAATGGGAAGGAGATTGTTCAAGCCTTATACATATATTCTTGATCAACAATGAGATAAGCATCTTACTACCTTAATCCTTATTGCTTATATAGTGGATATATATATATATATATATATATATATATGCGCTAATATTATAGGATGAAGGTTTAGTGAGTTTTGCTATATCTTCTACAAAGAGATAACTTACGATGAAAAAAAACACATCATGGTAAGTTCTCGTACTTTTAGTTTATTCTTTACGTTTATAACTGTTAATTTAAAATGTAGAAGAGTGGTAGACATTATTTGGTGAAATTGTTCCAACTTTGAGAAAATTTGCTATTAGATTATTTAATCAAATACCTTTTACATCAGGCTGTATACGTGATTGGATCATTTTTTAATATATTCATAAAAAATGAAATCGTTTAGAACATCAAAAACTCAATAACCTTGTTTATGTAACTTATTATCTGAGGATAAAAAATATGTATTTTTATTTATTGAATTTTATTTTAAAGTAATTAAACATTTTATTATTGCTTTTATAATTTCTTTATTATGAATTTAGAGCACTTAATAAGAAGATAACATCTTACCTAGTTGATATCGATTATATTGAGCATACTAATTTTTGAATTTAAGAAGAAAAACTATCAATTGATCATGATTATAATAAACTTGAAAAGACAATTTATGACGAAAATGTATTTATCATATCGAAAAATTAAGAATATCTATATATTGTCAATTGAAATCTTATTTTGAATATAATTTAACATTAAAAGTATAATGTATTAGAAAATAATTTTATACATTACCAATTTATAATTTATTTAAATACAAAAGTAAATATTGATGCAATTGCTTTGGATGAAAGCATGATTTATGAGACTTTAGAAAGTATTTGAGAATTTGATACTTTTAATGATGATGAGACACAATTGCTTTTGGTAGCACAATTTATTATTATTTTAAATTTTATGTTAGATTTAATCTTAATTTGAATTATTATATATATTATGAATTTATCACACATTAATATACATGAGCGTATTTTTTATTTTAATAAATATTATATTTTTATATTATTTTTACTTTTGTTTTATAATTTTTACTTTTTATTTACTATATAAAGATTTTATAATGGTTTAATAAGGTTGAACCTTTAAATTTTAAAGCTTTCTTTTTCGGCTTAATATCCGTTCCAATTTTTAAAACATTAGTTATATTTGCCCATTTGATTTCTTTTCCTTTTTGACATCTTATCCGTTTTCCATTCCATGTAAGTTTCGTCAACAATATTCTGCTGATTTTGGTATGGGAAATCATACTCTTTTGATGTCTACTGTATCCTATACCAAAATGACAGTAATATGGAAGAACACACTTCTCTGGAGTCTTCCACCTTCCAAAATTTTGTTCATTCCATTAGTAGCATATAATTGTTGGAATTGTCAAAGCAAGTAATGACAAGCATGATTATACAAGCAAAAAAGACCATGATTCTACATTATAGACGTAGATTTTGAGCTGAAGACTAAATGGCTGAGATTCAACATAGAAAAAGAATGAAGGTTGATCATTTTCATAACCCTGGCCTTGTAGCCAGCCAGCCAGCAACTATTCAATCTCACAAGAACCAAGTGATGACATCTGCTAAAGTAGAAGACATTAAGAACTTCTATCACATATTCTTCAATAAAAATCTAGTGGAACCTTCACATTTGTTGATATAGAACATCTCATAGACATAGTAGAGGACCCCCCAGTAAAATAGTTCTCGGGGGAAAAAAAAAACCGTAAATTGATTGACTGAGTGGGATGCAGCTTCACCCTGTCGATGAAAAGATCGTTGTATTAAATTATGACCAATCTGAGTGGGATCCCACTGACAATTAACTTTCGCGATATGGGGCTACTTCCACTTCTCTTTTCCAGCTCCATAAATATGATGGTACCAATTTACAATGCAGGCTCACTGTAAAAGGAAGTCGCAAAATTGGTTATTCATGCTGGATATGCAGCTTTTAGTGCACTCACAACGAAGAGCCTTGGTTCAGTTAAGGCACTATTGAAGTGCGAAGAAAATTGATAATCTTACTAGAACTAGAACAATGGCTCATATTAGCCTAAAAGTATTAATGATCTGGTAAACTTCCTCCTTGTTGCACATTCCCTGCAATTTATCAACTATTATTCTTCATTATTAAAACAGAGGCTTATTGTCATCCATCACTTTCTGATTGTTCTATTATCTTTTTGAGAGTCATTTTAGCTAGCTAGCACTTTTAAGCTAGTTTTTATCTTGCAACTCGCAAGAGAAACACAAAACTGATTCCTAATTCTATGCCAAAAAGCTTCATAAGGTTCACTTCGGTGTCTATCTTTTCTTTTTCAATATTTTTGTGAGGTCTGTAGGTGACAAACTGAGATTATTATTTAAACGAAGAATGATGAATGATTCCTTACTCTCGTGACTGGAATATGGATCCTGATTGGTTTTGTTGTTTTGTGATGTCAATGTGACTAACTTCAAAACCTGCATTCAGTACAATACGAATTGATTATTGCTTCGAACCTACTCTAATGCAAAAGCTTCCTCTCCAGATTAATCAATACTTTTAGGCTTCACGGGCATTGATTGTTTTCTTCTCTTTTTCTTGGCAATGTGACCCACTAAAGCAACTTGGAGTCTGACTAGGGTGTAGTATATTCCCAACACCATTACGATTTCTTTTTCTAATAATTGTTTCAAGCTTGATCCTCTTTGTAAAACGATCATGTCCACTCCTTCTTCTTCTCCACCATCTTTCGTTTTCATGACCTTTCTGCTCATTTCCTTGCTTAGTCTTTTTCCCTCAAGCTGTGTGTCTAGAACTACTAACACCACACGCCCGCCACGAGGGCTCTCTATTGATTACTACGCCAAAACGTGCCCTCAACTTGAGCAACTCATAGGTTCAGTAACTTCTCAGCAATTCAAAGAAGCACCAGTTTCTGGTCCATCCACCATTCGATTGTTTTTCCACGACTGCTTTGTAGAGGTAATTTGAACCACGCTACATTCTTCAACACAGCTTTTGCATGCATACCCACCATAAGTTTATGAGATAATTAAAGCTGCCAATTCTATATGCCTTTGTTATAGTCATTGCATATGTGTTGATATTGAAGGGATGCGACGCGTCAATATTGGTATCGACGAAGCCGGGAAGCAAAGAGTTGGCGGAGAAAGATGCACAGGAGAACAAGGACATGAGAGTTGAGGGATTTAAGGTTATGAGCAAGGCCAAGGCATTGGTGGAGAGCAAGTGCCCCGGTGTTGTGTCCTGTGCAGATATACTTGCAGTTGCAGCAAGAGATTTTGTGCACTTGGTATGTGTTTCAATTATCTTTTCCTGGCATATGCTTCGCTATATGGCTACATTTATCACTTCCTAATCATGTACAACCTGCATCCTCCCCTTTTCTATTTAACGTTTCTTGGATGATTGCAAGTTCACAGACCAAAATTCGCCGTTCAGATTATAGTTGAACCTGGAAAAATATTTTCTTTCGTTCCTTTCAAGGGAAAAGTCGAGTAATAGTATGAGTAGACCACCAATCAGAAAAGGAAAGGAATAGGACAATGAGAAAGACAAATTTTCGGCTTCTAGCCATTTGGCATGAGCTAACATGCACTGATGGCTAGAAGCCACAAGTTTTCTTTCATATGTCCGTAACTCTTGATTTAGGATATAACAGATCCTAATTGAAATGAAGTCATTTCTCATCTTACGCCTAATTGCCAAGTACAATACATGAATGGTCTTCTTAGAGATGAGCAGAAAATCGTGTCTTTTCGCTTTTGAGTGACATGCATCAATGGAAAGATTATTGTGTACTTATGAGTGAGAGAATATTGTGATCTTGGAAAAGAGATCATATCTCTTTTACAATCTTGTAAGATGCAAAATCCATAAATCCTGCATTTTCTTCTCTTGTCCAATATACCATTCTATAGCTGAGAAACATACATGCCAAAATGCATCAAGAAATATCACTGGATGTAACAGTTCATCCGTTCTAATCTCCCCATCAAAAGTTGAGGTTTTTGGTTCCTGTCTATTCTAAGTTGGAGCACAGCTAGAAGTGTCCTAAGAAGTGTTACTGTGAATCAAGATTGTTGTTTCACGTTAGCTGGTTTTACTCAGCATCTACTCATTTAAGCATAGGCAGGTGGTCCATATTACCACGTGAAGAAAGGCAGGTGGGATGGCAAAACATCAATGGCATCAATGGTGGCTTCCAATATTCCTCTTGCAAATTCCACGGTTGATCAGCTACTGAAACTCTTCAATTCCAAAGGGTTAACTCTGGAGGACCTAGTCGTGCTCTCCGGTGCACATACAATAGGCTTCGCCCATTGCAAGCAATTTGTTGATAGACTTTATAATTATCATGGCACTAAACAGCCAGACCCTACTATGAACCCAAAGCTACTGAAGGCTCTAAAGATGTCATGCCCACCATTTGGTGGAAATGCGGATATTGTTGTACCATTTGATATGACTACTCCTTTCTTGTTTGATCATGCTTATTTTGGAAATTTACAGGCCAATTTAGGGCTGCTGACCTCGGACCAAGGTCTTTTTATTGACCCTAGGACTAAGCACTTTGTCCAACAACTCGCCAAGGATAAGCAGAAGTTTTTCCAAGCATTTTCTATGGCAATGGAAAAAATGGGTTCAATAGGTGTGAAAAGAGGAAGAGAGCATGGAGAGATAAGGAAAGATTGCAGCTTGATTGGAGCTTGAAGTTTTCTTTTTCTCACGTCTTTTACTTTTAGATTTTATTTTCCTGTTATTGAGACCTTGTGAATGTTAAGATTTTGGAGTTAGGAGGGTTATAAAAGGTTTCTCAGCAAACTAATAGATGCAATATTTGTGTTTTTTTTAATGCTTACTATAGCTGTTAGACAACGATTGGATGTTGAAACTAAGATTAATATTTCAAATACTTAAAAGTTGTTATAAAAAAACGTAAACATAACCTAATAATTTTATTTTGATGGGTAATCTACTTAAAATTTTTAAGAGAAGGGGTTGAGTTTGTCGGCTTATTTTTGTCTTTCTATATCAATATGAAAAATTATAAGTAAGCAGTTTACGGTATTAACTAAAAACAAAAGGTTCTTTTTTACTTACAAAATCATGCAAACGTTTTGTTAATTAGAGGCATTAATAACTTTAACCTTTACACTAAAATCAAAAGGATTAAATTAGACATTAGCATTTTCTTATCTTAATTCAATCCAAACTCAAATGTTTCTAACATGTTTAAAAAATTAGACCTTATCATTTTCATCGAAATTCAATTTAGATGCAAACATTTCAACATATTTAAAAAGAATCATAACATTTCATAAGAATTTAATCTAAGATCCTAACTGGAACAGATCACCTCTTCCTGTTACCATGTGCCTACTTATGACCCCCTTCTTTATTTAGCAACTGAGACGTAGATAATTTAAGGGTAATAAAATTTTTCTCTCCTCTCCTCTTTCATCTCTCTCCCTAATTTCTCTCTCTATATGTATTCTACAACCTTCAGGCGGCAATGGATTCTGATGGAGAACATCATGGTTAAGAAGTTTCCCAAAATTATAATTTTACTAACCACTTAGCACGATTCGCTCTACGACCTGAGAAGGAAAGAATGTTAAAATTACAACATCCATTTAATATGTGAAAGTAATTCTTGTAGTGGAACGAAATCTAACTAACTTCTTAATATCTTCGTCTAGTATCTCATGAAATAGATTTGCAAACAATACAAATCAACTATCAATTCCAGAAATTTTATGAAATAGAAATAAATGCAAAAAAGATTTTCCTCATTTAAGTGTGAGTTTCATCCATTAGTATTATACTGAAAGGACCTTCTTCTTAATATCATAAATAACAAAAACTATAAATTTTTTTGGGTCATAAAGATAAGGCTTAGGCTTGGAATGTCAAGGCCAACCTGGGCAAGGATAAGAAGGTTACCTGCCTAGGGTCCACTCCTATGAAGAACAAAATAGCGCTTAATCTTAATCCTCATAATGGACAAAATGAGATAAAATAGGGCTTATTCTTTACCCTCATAAAGGGCAAAATGAGGGAAAATAGGTTTCAACTCACTTTTGACACTCGTAAAGAGCAAAATTAGTCAAATACTCTTTTAACTTTCCTTTTATTCTTTATATTTTTTTCATTTGATTTTTTTGAATTGTTATCTAAATCTTAATATTAAGAATTAATGCAACATATTAAATTCTTCAATTGTGTCACAATGAGGGGCTTAATGTAGTTTCTTTATTAATAAAAAATATGCTCTTCTTTATCAAAGGGAAGGCACAACATACCTAGCTCATAATTCTACAACACTACGAGGTAATGACACTCCCTTGTTGTCCAGCGATAGTAGGTTGTTGACAAAATCCGTCGAATAATCTAAAATATGTAGTCCAAGAGGGTGGCTTAAAGCAACGGTCACCAATGCATCGACACTTCTGTTTCCCTCCCAGTAAGTTCGTTAAATATGGATTATCCATTGCCTTTGAAAAAGTTCTATAGTTTGTTAGAATAGGGCAATGTATTGGTCGACCACTAGTTGCTTGTATTGCAGGTTAGCAATGACACTTTGTTATCAAGCTCTAGTATAATTTGTTGGAAACCTAGCTCCTAAGCTATAAGTAAGGTGAAATAGGCACCCCCATGTTTTAGCCAAAAAAGCTAAGCCAATGCTTATATTAGTTGCAAAACCTCCACACTAGGAGTCTGTTTTATCTCGAATTAATCCTCCTGTCGTAATGAGGGGTGTAACTAGTTTGGAGGTTCCATCAACATTAATCTTGTGCCAATTCGCTTTAGGATGATGCCACAAGATAAAAGCCTCTTGTCTGTTAGGTTTTTTCATAATGCTTAATAGCTATATATTTGTATAATTGAATCCTCTTGATTTCACTAGAATTTGGGTGACCAAAAAGTCCTCAGATTGTCCTTCTCCCTCAAACCAAAGTAGATTCCTTTCATTACAAAAGGACAAGAATGTGACTCTAAAGATTGTTATCCATGGCGTCTCATTTAATAGTAAGGTTTCTTGCAAGTTATTGATAAACTAGTCAGTGATGTTCCATGTAAAAAAATTAAAATGTTTACCTTGAGGGATGAGCTTAGTCTAGAGAAGTTTCACTTAAGGGCACCATCACAAAGCATGGTAAATGGTTTCTACTTGTCTACATAATGAGCAATCATTATAGAAAGTGAAGTGTCTCCATTTTCTTTTAGCATTGGTAAGGAGAGCTTCGTGTAGGCACAACTAAAGGAAAGTTTCAATACATGTTGGTCCTTTTCATGAAGAAACTACAATCCATTTGAGCTCTAGATTTTTCCATTGATTTCCACATAGTAGGTTGTAAGCAGAAGATATAGTGAAGGTTCCTGAGTCCATCAAAGCCCACAAAGGTTTGTTTAGGCATGCATTTGTGCGTTGAGGGAACTGGGCATGAATTTGCTAGATAATTTCCCGTACTAGTTTCCCCTGTAATTTGTTTAAATCCTAGTGCCCATTAGTGTTAACAAAATCACAGACAGGCAGATCAGTTTCATGGGGAGGACAGGTGAAATTGCCAATTCTATTAGTGACTTCCTTGATTTGACCCATATGTCTTTCCATAAGCGAACTCAATGGCCAATACCAACTATCTAACACATTCTAGTCAAGCATAATTCCTAAAAGTGGCTGAGGTGGCGCTAAAGGTGACATGCATTTTTAGTAAGGAGGAGTCCAAGGATGTCTTCTGATGGTAGTTTATATTTGGTCCGGAGGACTTTAGCCTGTAGCTCCGATGGGTGGGAGATAATGCCCCAGATAATTTTGAACAGTAAAGTTTCGCTTCATTTTTTCATACTATAAAAACCAAGACCTCTGCTTGATTTGGGGATGTAGATTACATCTCATTTAATGAGGTGTAATTTCCTTTGAGTTCTAAAGCTTCCCTATAGGAAATTTCTTTGAGCTTGGTCCATTTTTGCACATATTGTCTTAGGGAAGCTTGTGAATTTTATACTATATAGTGGGATTAAGGTCAGAACCAACTTTTATAGAGTAACTCGACCTGCCAAAACAATTTTGTTCAAGTTCCAGCCATTGATTTTATTCTCCAATTTTTGCAAGACATAAGGATAAGTCTTGGAAGTGACTCGACTGTGGATCAGAGGGACTCCAAGGTACTTTCCAATGTTGTTTGAAAGTTGAACTCCTATCCTTTTGCTGAGAAAGTTGTCTTTCTCCTACGATACACTTGGTCAATAGTATAAGAGTGTTTTTCCTTACTAATTTTTTTGGCCAGAGTGCTTACAAAACTCCTCTAGGAGATTTAATGCAAAATTGAGTTACTTATTTGAGGCTTCCATGAAAAGTATCAAGTCATTTGCAAAAAAGAGATGGGAAATTGTTATATTGTTAGCACCAAAAGAAAAAGGAACCCAATCACTTTTATCAATCTCCTGTGTGATGCCCTGGGATAGTCTTTCCATGCATAGTACAAAGGTGTAGGGAGACACTAGGTCTCTTTGGCATACTCACCTTGATGGCTTGAAAGAATCACTCTTATGTCCGTTCTATAATACTCTTATAGAACATGAATAAAGACACCCCCATCATTACTTTGATTAAGAGTTTAGGTATCCCTGCATCTTTTAAAGAATCTTGTATGAAGTCCCAATTCATCCTATAAGTTTACATATTTATATATTATCGATTTATTAAGTTCCCTTTTAGATTTTGCTTAGGGCCTCTAAAATGTTAGGAACGGACACCATGTTGTATACATAAAAAATGTTTGCTACTAACAACAACAAAAATGTTGGAAGTGAATCGACACAGCAATTTTATACTAGTTCACCCCAAACCGTGGGCTACGTCCAGTCCTCATAATTCTTTCTGAGATTTTACTATACTTCACAAAAGTACAAGTATTCTTTTCATCGAGCCTCTTCAGGTCTCGTACAACAAATATTCTTTTTCTCACTTAGCCTCTTCAGGCTCTCAGCTTTTCTTCTTTCTTACAGAAAGATATTTCGAGCTTTGTTACAGAAAAGATAGCTCTCGTGTTTTGCACAATACAGTGTTTTAAGGCAGTAATTGAATTCTCAAACTTTTTCGCTAATCTCTTTAGTCTTCGACTCCGACTCGTATTTATAGTCTTCGTCTTCAACTGCTTCTTGATAACTGCTTCTTTCTTCTTTCTTCTTGTTTCTTGATCTTTAAAGAAATGGTTATTCAGTTGAGTTATGTAACTAACTCAACCTGATTTGGTTCTTCGTCTTCGATTCTTTCGTCTTCTTTTCTGCTTCACTTCGTCTCATTTTGCTTTCCTGCTTGCGTCTCATTTTCTATCGTCTCATTTTCTTCCATCTCATTTCTAACTTGTGTCTTGCGTCTCATTTTTCTATCGTTTCATTTACTTCTGTGCGTCTCACTTTCTGTCTTGCGTCTCATTTTCTGCCTTTGCGTCTCATTTTCAGCTTGGGTCTCATTTTTTACTTACGTCTCATTTTTCTCCGTGCGTCTCACTTTCTGGCTTGCGTCTCATTTTCAGCTTGCGTCTCATTTTGTCTTCCGTCTCATTTTTGTCTTGCATCTCATTTTTTTTATCTTCTCATTTTCTTCTGTCTCATTTTCTTCCGTCTCATTTCTGACTTGCATCTTGCATCTCATTTTTTTATCGTCTCATTTTCTTTCGTCCCATTTTCTGACTTTGCATCTCATTTTCAGTTTGCGTCTCATTTTTCTCCCTGCGTCTCACTTTCTGTCTTGCATCTCATTTTCAGCTTGCGTCTCATTTTGTCTTCCGTCTCATTTTCATCTTGCGTCTCATTTTGCTTCTGTCTCATTTTCTGCTTGCGTCTCATTTTGCTTTTACATCTCATTTTTCTTCGTGCGTCTCACTTTCTGTCTGCTTCCGTCTCATTTTTCTATCTGCATTATTATTTGGTTTTCATCAAAATTAATCGTAAAGTCATTTTGACTTAACAATCTCCCCCTTTTTGATGAT
>JANVCQ010000002.1:37418598-37429553 GCA_025531925.1 Erythroxylum plowmanianum
ATCTTGAACAGCTCATACTGGTGTACAAGAATGCTTATCTTGGACTCCTTTACTTGATTTGTGCCTTCGTGTGCGATGGATAGCGTATCCCATATCTCCTTTGCAGTCTCGCATCCGTGAACTTTATCGTACTCACTTCTACTTAGGGTACAACTTAAAAAGAACTTGGCCTTCGAGTTTAGCTGGAATCTTAATTTTTGTTCTACAGACCATCTGATTCGTGGAACAACATTTCCTTCTTCATCTTCCGATGTATATGGTCCATTTTCTATTATCTCCCAAAGGTCGATATGAGTAGATTCAATGAAGAGCCGCATCTTGTCTTTCCAGTAATGGTAGTCTTCTCCATTGAATGCGGGAGGTCTAATGATGGAGGCACCTTCAGCTATATATACGTGTGATTCTGCCATGAATCTTTATCTATACTTTGTTACGACAGTTCTTGGACACCGAGCTCTGATATCAATTGACGTAAATCACACGTTAGTATTCGATGTACAAAATGCACAAGAAGGGGGGTTGAATTGTGTATTTGTTTTTTTAAAACAATTCCCTTCTAAAAATTTGCTTTCTCAAAACGATTGAAAAATAATATTTTGAAGTATTTGTATCAACAATAGAAACAAAAGTTAAGAGTTGAGAGTTGAGAATCGACACAGCAATTTTATACTAGTTCACCCCAAACCGTGGGCTACATCCAGTCCTCATAATTCTTTCTGAGATTTCACTATACTTCACAAAAATACAAGTATTCTTTTCACCGAGTCTTTTCAGGTCTCGTACAACAAGTATTCTTTTTCTCACTTAGCCTCTTCAGGCTCTCAGCTTTTCTTCTTTCTTACAAAAAGATATTGCGAGCTTTGTTACAAAAAAGATAGCTCTTGTGTTTTGCACAATACAGTGTTTCAAGGCAGTAATTGAATTTTCAAACTTTTTCGCTAATCTCTTTAGTCTTCGACTCCGACTCGTATTTATAGTTTTCGTCTTCAACTGCTTCTTGATAACTGCTTCTTTCTTCTTTTTTCTTGTTTCTTGATCTTTAAAGAAATGGTTATTTAGTTGAGTTCTGTAACTAACTCAACCTGATTTGGTTCTTCGTCTTCGATTCTTTCGTCTTCTTTTCAGCTTCGCTTCGTCTCATTTTGCTTTCCTACTTGCGTCTCATTTTCTATCGTCTCATTTCTGACTTGCGTCTTGCGTCTCATTTTCTTTCGTGTGTCTCACTTTCTGTCTTACGTCTCATTTTCTGCCTTTGCGTCTCATTTTCAGCTTGCGTCTCATTTTTTACTTGTGTCGCATTTTTCTCCGTGCGTCTCACTTTCTGTCTTGCATCTCATTTTCAGCTTACGTCTCATTTTGTCTTCCGTCTCATTTTTGTCTTATGTCTCATTTTTTATCATCTCGTTTTCTTCCGTCTCATTTCTGACTTGCATCTTGCGTCTCATTTTTCTATCGTCTCATTTTCTTCTGTCTCATTTTCTGCCCTTGCGTTTCATTTTTAGCTTGTGTCTCATTTTTCTCCGTGCGTCTCACTTTCTGTCTTGCGTCTCATTTTCAGCTTGATTTTGTCTTCCGTCTCATTTTCAGCTTGCGTCTCATTTTGCTTCTGTCTCATTTTTCGCTTGCATCTCATTTTGCTTTTGCGTCTCATTTTTCTTCGTGCGTCTCACTTTTTGTCTGCTTCCATCTCATTTTTCTATCTGCATTATTATTTGGTTTTCATCAAAATTAATCGTAAAGTCATTTTGACTTAACAATCAGTTATAAAGAAAATATCTCATCTTGTTTGATTTGCATGACAGAAGCCTCAACTAGTTAGAATGTCTATCTTAAATTATGGGTTTGAAATAGAAAAGTGAGGAAGATTGCAAGGTGTTTAGGGTTGGTTTTACTATGCTAGTTCATTATGTTTAGAAGATGAGAAATACCAAGTTATTCGGAAAATCTAAGCAATTCAATAAATTAACCTGGATGGGATTTTATCTCAAGTTTAGATTGAAAATTGAGACACTCATCTCTTCTTAATTAATTGTTTCTCTCAATATTAACAATGCATCACATGTGTTATCTTAATATGTAGTTTGAGGTTATGATATACTCCAATTGATGGGGATAAATTTCACTTCTCTTTGTATTTTTCACCTTTTTGAATGAATATATTACTTATTTTTCAAAAAAAACATTTAACTTATGCAAGTAAGAAGAGGGCTAGAACAATCACAATCATCCGACACCCAAAGAAGAGATGGCTTCACCCTCTAAGCACTATCGTGTCAAAGAACCCAAAAAAAAAACAAAAACTTTCAAGATAGCCGAAACTTTAAATATACATAATTTTCTTTTAATTTTTTTAAAAATTAATTGCAATATTACGTTTACACTAGTATGAAAGGTGACCAATCTACATAACAATCCACATCAACAATGTTAACAAAAGAGATAATCATAAATTATTTTTACGAAATCTTAAATATTTGATCAATATTTTTGATAGCTTTAATTAAGTTATAAAATCAAGTAAAATTTAAAACATAATTGATCCTAATTTTAAACATAGGTAGAATATCATCTGTACAGTTATGGCTAGTGATTCTTGCAGTCGAGACCATTACGAGCAATAAATTTTGGACACGTTCTTTTAGCCCGAGCAGTATTGGCACATTTACGTCGTCTCGACTTTTGGGTAGAGCCATTTACAAGTGCGAAGATAAAAGGGAAGAAATATTTATAAATTCCTAATATACCAATCAGGATCCAGCACGCAAAAATATCAATCAATAGGACGAAATGAGTAGTCATTGCTGTTAAATCTCTGGGCTTCAAATCACCTTTGCCTGTTTTCCCTTCACGCTGTTCCAACATCATCCAACCCGTCTAATTTTTCAATCTCTCAGTTATTGTATGGTTGGATGTAGCTGAGAACATGAGGGCACAGGGGAAACGGGAATCGAAACAGCTGATTTGAAGCGTATATATTGGGCACAACCTGGAGGGTGGCTGGCATCGGCAGAAAGTATATATTCTCAACTATTTCAGGGAACTAAGTTCTGATCTCACGAGATTAGAAGGAACCGCAGATTAAACAACACAATATTTGTTGGAATGTAATCCCTGTGCATGCCTTTGCTTATGAGCCTAGAAAGTATTTTCTTGGAGGAATGCATTTGAGAATCAACCCTTCTGTGGTTTAATTCATCTCCTCCAGTATAAGCAAAAGGACTCCATAGGAAAACACAACAAAATGGATAAGTTTGGCATCTTTTCACATGTGGGAAAACGAATGGCATCCAAACTTTCAAAGAGACGAATGGCATCTTTGAGAGGTACATAAATATACATTGGGTTTTCCGAGCAATTGATCACAAGAACCTGAAAGAAATGAAGTTCTTACTACAGCTTCCTTGTTGTTCGTGTTTCTGCCTTGTCAAGTCCAAGAAAAGCAAGCACAAGAAGGAAGAAAAGAGTGAGTAAAGCAATATGCATACCAAGATTTCCCCTCGGAAGAACAAATCGAAGTCATGACGGCTTGTCTTACCTATCTTGAACTCTTTTTCTGATGCCCTTCTGTAAAACCTTATTGCATAATGTAACTGTCTCTTGATATAATTTATCTTATCACTAAGTTCTCAACTCTTTCCCCTTATCGGTGATCGTCAATTTCAATGCAATTGGAAGATTAAGAATTTTTCTCTTTGGTTATCTGCTTCGATCATTTGGCACTAGGTCCATTTCTCGCATTTGATGCTCAATAGAAACAAAACCAGTCTGAGACAGAAACCTGCAGGAAAATTCAACAGCTATACTCATAAACCATAAAGTTTAAATGGATCAAAGTTCTGTAGCACAATATGAACATGCCTAACGTTCAATAAAGCCTCAGAAGCAGAAACAAGGAATATAGGCAAAATTCTTGGATGCTAATTGGATCATGCATGTGAAAACCCATATTTGGAACTCAACAATTGAACCTCAAACAAGGAGTATTAGGTCCGCCGGAGGCAGCACATGAACATGATGATAGTGGTACTCGTCTAACTTAAACAGGACAAAAGAACCCACAAATAAAAAGTTATAGTTGGAATTTCATAACCAAAATTGAACCTTCTTTTAATTAATTTAGGCATAATGAACCACGTGGCATTATTTAATTGGATGGAAACACCAACTGAAATGTTGCTGTGGTGCTCCTGGTGTATATATAATTTCTCGAGATGAAAATCAGACAAGTGAACCGTGCTTACTCCAAGCAATTACATCATTACAATGTCTAAGGAAACTGACGAATATTGAGAAACTCATGTGATTTTAAAAGTACCTATTCCCAGCAGTTGTTCAGAAGCTAGAGAATCTTTTTACATGGAAGAAATATGATACATTATTAAAGCATCTTAATGAGTTCATACACGATGTTCCCAAAATGGCATGTACACGACAAGATTATAACTTCGGGATACAGAACCAGCATTTGACTTGAAAGAGTATCTTCATAAATACACCACATGTCAATGCTTCACATCAAACCCTCAATTTAGATCACAGTTGGTACACAAACATCCAAATTATGCTTTCATAACCGACCATTGAGAAGCATACATAACCAATTTCATCCCTATATAATTAGTGATCCTTACATAATCATAAAGGATTCCATTTCTAGCCAGTCTTGAAAATGAACTATCTGGACTAAGACACCAACTCAAAACTTAAGGTTACTCACAGGATACCTTGTCAACCTAAAAGGCTTTACCCGAGTGGACAAGATAGCATAATATCTACAACCACAATACAGTTTTCTGGTAAGCATCCTTTTACAATAGACAAAAAAGATCAATACCATATAACCGCAAAATATAATATCAAATTAAAAAGTGGTGCCGGACCCCAAAGAACTCTAACTTAATTAGATGTAAGAAGATGCAATAGAGACAATTTGCAGTCCTATAAGTTGGGACAACTGTGAAGAAAAACATCATTTTGATATAATGATGCAAATGCAGTGAATTGCAATACTGCTTAAGTACAGATCCAAAATTATCCCTCTGCGACAATTGTTCCCGAATGAGAATCTATTACGCGGCTAGGTGTCCTATGCACAAAGATATAGATCCATTTACATGTGTCCACATTTTATATCAAAAGAAAGATTACGTCCGAAGGTCCTTGCAATGTTTCCCTCTAGCAGCACAAGAAGATTAATGATATGTTATATTCAGTAACTTTTTGCAAGGAAATTCTACTAAATAAACGGAAGAGAAACGTTGAAACCAATACAGCACATTTCAATCTACAATTCGGACTAACCATTACATCTAAAGTGAAAACCCAACCAACCAAAACCCATATGATTTCGAATCAGGAAAATGAAAATAAAGGGATTTCAGTTGAAAAAAAACCAATATACCAGCTAAGAAGTAAGAAGAGGGTAGCAGCGATTAAAACGAGAAATCCAACATGGAGTATCAAAGAAGAGTCGCTTGAAGTGAAGGCCAACCCAAACATAACAGCAAGACACAGACCCAGTAATAGAAACGCAGATTTTAGTGTATTCCATGTTGGACCCTGTAATAGAACAACGAAGAGATTAAACTATCGCATATGCACAGTACAGCGGTACAATACAAGGGAAATTTGAATCAAAGCAAGGTTGAAAAATAATTTGAGGGAAAGGTTTAAGTACTAGTGTTGTATCACTAACGTTAACACCAGGAGCTAGCGCTCCCAAAAGAACTGCCTGTGCTGCTGATATGTCAGATTGATTTTCCTTTTCCATTCCCTTTTCTCTGTGTGAAATTTGGATCTACAAATTGGATATCGCAGGCAAGGACAGAAAGTAACCTAGTCTGAGATGACAAACTTCGGTTGGGCTCGCCATTGGGATGCTCTTCTCTCGATGGATTCTCGGAAAATAAAAATAAAATTATAATTATAATCTTAAAAAATATATTAATTTTTATTGAATGTATAATTAATTACTAGTAATTTTAATAATTCAAACTAAATCTGAATTTAGTATAAAAGTAAAAACTAAAATAACAGTAATAATTAAAATTATATTTTTAGAAAAGGTTGCTTTTCATTTTCGTCAAGAGTTTTATATTCTTCTACACTATTTAAAAACTCATAAATGACATTTATACTATATTCAAATAAATTACAAATAAGTAATATATATAATTATTTTTTCATTGTAATACATTATACTTTTAAGTTTTTAATATGTACAAAATAAGATATTAGTTAACTATGATTTATTTATTATAACAAACACATTTTAAGTTTACTATAACCAAAATTAAGCAATAGTTCTTCATTGATCCAAAAATTAATATATCAATACAATCAATATCAGTTAGATCATATATTGTCTTCTTACCACGTGTTTTGAATATATAGCAGAAAAATTATATAATTAATAATAAAAGTATAATTATTGAAGAATAAAATTCAATCAATAAAAAATACATTCTTCATCCTCTTATTATAAATAACGTTAACAAGATCATTAGTCATTAACATTCCAAATGAATTTGTTTCTTCTTATGAATAAGTTCAAAAATACTCCAATTACGTTTACTTGTTGATATAGAAACCATTTGACTAAGAGATTTAATAATAAAAATGCATAATTTCTTGTTAAGTTTTGTTTCAGGTAAAGAACATTATTTGACCAAAAGCTTATTCTTAATTCCACTACTACTTTCACTCTTAGGATCATTTATCAAGTAGTAACTATACAACACTTAAATATCCCAAAACTATTCCAAGTTTAGCACTTCACTACATTAACCATCAATTCTCTACCATATAACTAATCACATTTACTAAAATAGAAAAAAAAAGAAAAAATCAACATAAAACTTAGAATGCAAAGTGAAACATGACATTGTAAAATTTTAAAGAACTAAGGTGTAAAAAGACATAAAGATCTACACATAGAGAATGATAACTCTAAGTTCACACTAACTTAAGACAAGATCTCATTAGATAAGCAACTTAAGCGAGGAGACTAATTGGAGAGGTAAGGCTAATTTAGGTGAGAAAACTATCTAGAGAGATTACAGGTGAGGGATGAGGAGGTAAGGACTAAAGAGACAAGGAAAAAGTATCAACAAGAAGGATATGAAGAAGAGAGGACTATTTAAGACTAACAACTGTAAAGCAAAATAAAGTCTTTTCAACATCAACATACTAATTTAGCTTTATATCATAAAACGATATCATTTTACCATTAACAAAATGATGTTGTCTTGATAATGGTATGAATGAATCATTTGCGCTTTGAGTTAGAATGGGGATAAAATGCTCGCATTCGAGCTCAGTTCGAGCCTGATCAAATCGAGTCAAGTTTGTTGACTTTAGACCAGGCTTATGAAGAAATTTCAAGCCTAATGTTTAGGTTATTTTTATTTTTATTTTTATTTTTATTAAAGTTTATATGTAGTTCTATTTTTATTTATAGATGACTTGTGACTATTGAAAATTAAATGTAATTTTATTTTTTAATTATGAGCTCTATTATTTTAATTAGATTTATGTAAATGATGAGCATGGTTAATTCTAATATGATGGGAAAGACCATTGCAATAGTCCAAGCGTTTAATAATTTTTTATTCTTTTTCCTTCTTTATTCTTCATATAGAATGTTGAGGACAATATTCCTCTAAGTGTGGGGGGAAATTATTTACAACTACACTAAAAGTTTTAAAAAGTTTCATAATCTTTTTATATTGTTTGTTTTAGTTTTAGGGTGTTTTCTAAGGTTGTGTTTAGGTTGTCATTAATAGCTTTGGAGTTGATGACATAGGCTTTATGCATTACTGAAATTGAAATTTGTTGTTATACATTAGATGCATAACATGAGTAAGTAATTAATATGCAAATTTTGATTTTATGAATGCTAAGAAACAAGATTTATTAAGTTTTCTGTTTTCGAGGAAAGATGAATTAAATTAAGTTATAAAAGGCAATCAAGGTGTACAAGTACAAAGTATCTTGTAATTTAAAAGGATAATGTGACTATAAGTTTTCTAGAGAGGATTACAAACTGTTATACGTAATGGAAGAAGGTTTATACATTCCAATTAGTGCTGAGATACTACATGTCCTGAAATTTATGCTTGTGAATGCTAATGTGTTTCTAGTAAGATACATTAGTTGGTTAAAGAATTGCTCCTTGGAGAGGCACTTTTCTTAAAAATGTGATTGTTTCTTTCATCCTAAATTAGTATCACTAGATCAGAGAATGAAATGCAAAAGCATCATTTAACAACTTTGTTTGGGTTTTTTATAATGGGACACCATGTCTTTATACTATTCAAGCTGCCAATTGGGGGATCAGTAATAAAGCATCTATGCATCATTGTTTTCTATATTTTAGCAACAAAACTACACTGAAAGAATAAGTGATTTGTGTTTTCCTTAACCTTTTTTACAAAGAATGCACCAATTTGTGAATTTCAAAAACTTTATTATTTGATCCACAATTGGTAACTTATTCTTAATTACAAGTTATAGGGTAGTGGAAGCTGATTCTTATTGATTGATGAACCAAAAATATTTCTCTAAAGGAGAGTTTTCAAATTATTAATAAGCACCTTCCTGCAATATTGATTAATAAAGATACCATTAAAGGTGTGCTTCCAAATAATTCTATCATTATCAGTGTTAGTAGTTGCTTGGACAATCTTATATTTTGATGAATTGGGGATTTGTGCTTATCTAATCATCTATTTCTTTGATAGAGCTTTTACATATGTTTCCTTCTACTAGATCAGTGGTTTAAGGACTGAAGCATCATTCATTCTTAAGGATCTGTAGATAGCTAGTTATCTTGCTAAAAGTTGGTGGATTCACCATTTTTAGGGAGATAAATGGAATCATGTTTGAATCTTTCCCTCATTTTGAGTATAGCTTTCATATTAGTATAATCACAACTTTTCACACTCAAATAATGGAGAGCTTTATAATAGAGGAGAGCTTTATAGACTATGAGGATCTCCTGTTGTTAATTTTATCAATTAAACTATTGTAATCCTTTGAGCTTAACCTTGAAGATGTTATTGGGATGCCAAGGTAAATTATTGGAAGAGAGTGTTGTTTGAAACCAGTAATGGAAACCAAGGTTGATTCAAGGTTTGTACCATTTTTGAAAACAGAAAAAACTCTTGGAGCAATTTGCTTAGAGACCAAACATTCTATTAAAGACCTTATGAGCTTTCATAACAACCAACACATAATCTACTTTGGAGAGTAGAATAAAGTCATCGATAGATCAAAGATTGGAAATTTGAAGTTTTCTACATATTGAGTGATATCTGAAATCCATTGTTCTTCCTATAACCCTTTTGAGGAGTCTATTGAATACTTCCATCACTAAAGCAAAGAGATAAGGAGAAAAAAGGTCAACTTAGCAAATTCTTTTACAATTTTTAAAAGAATTTATGGGCTAAAGATTAACAAGGATATTATAAGAAGGAGAAGTGATGCATTAAATGATCCATTGAATGAATGCACTAGGAAAATCCATGGCAGACAGTATGTTAGTATAAAATCCGCAATCCACATAATCACAATCCATTTTAAGGTCAATTTTGATGCAGCAGTTAGACCTGCCTTTCTTTTTAGAGTGAGATTTAGCTAACTCCTGAAGTATTAAAACATTATCACCAGTAATCCTGCTAGGGATATGTGCACCTTGAGTAGCCCAATATGACTTGGAAGGATATTTCTAAAAGTATGAGCTATTATATTGGAATTCAACTTGTAAATAAAATTGTAACGTAAAATGGGGCTAAAATTTGAGAAATGCTTAAGCTCTCCACTTTTAGGAATAAGTGTAATGAACGTCTTATTAATCTCTAATAGTAAGGAACCCTTATTAAAGAATTCCAACATAACATCTGAAACAAAATTCCTTTTAAGAGGCTAGGATCTAAGGAAAAAATTTATATTAAAAACACCAGTTCCAAGAGTTTTATGGAGGTTTAGAGATTTCAAAGTTTTATCAATCTCTTAAGTAGAGACATTTTGCACACATAATCAGCTTCCTCTTTAGAGAGGCTTCCCTATAAGATTTCTTTCAGTAGAGGACTAGTGGAGTGAGCATTAGACATCTTTTTTCATCATATCATAGAAGCAATTGAAAGCCTTATCAAGAAATTAAGTCTCAGAGTTCAGTTTGAGGTTATTAATTTGTAGTGAAACAATCTTATTTCTAGATTTTCTAGACAAAATAGCCTTATGGAAATAAGTTATGTTTCTGACACCACACTTCAACCATTCCATTCTAGATCTTTATTTCATAAGAGAGAAATCATATAGCTTTGGAAAAATTATGCAAGGCAATCTCTCTAACTTTTGTAATTGAGTGGATAGGGGGTTATTGTAATGATCCTGCCAAATACTCTTAATGTCTTTCCTAGTAGTGTTAAATAGATTATGAGTATTGCCAATATTTTCTTTAAAAAGATGCTTCATATCTAATTTGATAAGGTGTAATTTCCTAGCATAAATGAAGTGCTTGGTTCCACTGATTCTTGTTCTTAAGGCATTCCAAATGCTATCATCAAATCTTACTAGATCAATTAAGAGATCCAAGAATCTAATAGACTTTTTGGGACTTACTATAACTATTTTAGTGAGTATAGGTGAGTGATCTGAAAGATTGCTATTATAATAGGTAGAAAAATAGTTTGGGAAAGTCACTATCCAGTGAATGTTTACTAGGTTTCAATCCAATTTCTTTAGATTGTTTGCTACCATCATATGGGATGTTTCTTGGACCCCTAATTTTTTGTGAAAATTAGAAATTATAAAATGAAATAAAATGAGGAAATATGGTATGATTTCTTGTAATTGAATGAAAAGTATAAATGAAAGTATGAGCATTTGATGAAATGAAAGACAATTGGGTTTCCTTGTGTTTTGCATATGTTTGATAAAAAGATGAGGTATTG
>JANVCQ010000002.1:37433698-37451906 GCA_025531925.1 Erythroxylum plowmanianum
CCAAATATATTGACAATGATTATAAATTATAATTCTAATTCATAATTAGAATTAGATAAATTAAAACTCCTTTTAATATATAATTTATAATAATAAATCAAGATTGGTATCTAGCAGCGCATCATGATCACCTAAATATTTAGGAATGTCAAAGTGGTTTTGACCAATCTTTTCGTGCATGATTTTTCTGTATAATTCAATTATTTCATCAACCAATGTTTCAATTAGACGTAGAGCATGGAATTAATGTCTACTCCATTTTCAGTCCAATTATATTAGTTATCCGCCATTAGCTATTGATTCAATTAATGATTTTTGTAAACTGTTTATAAAATATCATTCCACCTTGGTCAAAAATTTCCTGAATTAATATTAATCGAGAACAATGGAACATTCTCCCTAATTAATTTAGGGTGATGAATCCTATCTTGATTATTCAACTATCTCCATATAGTTCATGCTACATCCAATGACTATCGTTTAAACGACCTTTGATAAAATAGATTACAAGTAGTATCAAAACATAACAATCCCCATACAAGATTACTTTGATGACTTCAAGTCAAAAGATAACTTATACAATCATCACAATGAGAATTCCATAGATATACAAGTAATATTTCAAATGGATTTCTCATATCGGGTCTGTTTAGTTAACTTGTTTTCTAGCAAACACCCACACGATTGTTTAAGTATCTCTATACTTTAGCCTATGAGATCGACTACTTTCTTCATAATGAAAATAAAACGTGTGCTAGTCTTTTTCCGTTTTATTAATGTCCAATCTTAATAGAACAATAACTAGGAACATTTAGGAATAATACATAAATGTAATATGAATTTCATAATTATAATCTCATTATAATTTCATTTCTAATGTACAATTATCTCATGGACTTTATCATATACATCTAAACATGCACAAGATAAAGAATGATTTTAAATAATTTGTCACTTAACTACAACCAAAGCGATTGGCTGTAGGACATAAACCAACAACTCATGCTGACAATAGCTATAGATAGGAGATGTCGAGATGGAGATGGTGAGATGGTAGTGTATCGATGGAGACGATCTAATGCAATAGCAGTGGTGCAGAGACGAAGATAATTGTGGCGCAATAACGGGTACTGTGGTGGTAACAAAGCTTCTACCAACTTGAAAACATTAGGAGAGGAAATGTTTTAGGGATTTTAGGACTTTCATTTTATAATTTTTATATGATGTTGCGTGAGTAGGAAACATGTTAGCCATACGGCCAATGGGTTAGCTAATATGGTTTGTTATGTTGGTATCATTAACAACGAACTATTTTTGTAAAAAATTAAAGCATTATATTTTAAAGTTTGGATTAGTATCGTAAAATTGAATAAAGTTTTAATTATTTTAAAAGTTAACCTTAAAAATTATTATCCCCTTTAGATAGAAAATAGTTCATAAATCAAATTACATAACTTATTGGTCATTATGCCACCTCATCAAACTCATGCATAATTATTCCCTTTCGGCAAGTAAGAATATGAAGTTAAGGGATAAAATAAATCGGAAGGTAACTGAATTTATTTAGCTAGCTAAAACATTTTTTTAAAAAGGAAGCTAAAGACCCATATCTGGTTGATTATTCAACCATGCTTCTACCTATTAGTTCTAAGAGCTAGCACCTTTGGGTCTTGTTGACCGAATGGTTGTCTTTTATAATTGTAAAGCATTAAAAGGCGTGGCAAATATAGATAGATAGAGAGAGAGAGAGAGAGAGCATATGAATTTGTTAAAACCAAGCTATATAATTAATTAATAACCCACTTTGGTACAATTCTTAACTAATCTCATGACTTATTTATAAGAATCAACAAATAATTTCAAAGTTTCATATTAATACAATTTGAGAATTTTTTTTAGAACCCTAAAATTTTCAATCTAAGTTTTTCTGGTCTAAAAATTCAACCTATTTAGTTATTTAAGGGCTATAGAAACTATTAAAATAATATCCAATATCACATGTATAAATTAAATATCAAATAAAAGCAATTATATAATCATTAGTTGAATTCTATACAGCTTAATTACGTGATTTCAAAGCTAGAAAATTGTTATTATGAATACATAGATTGGAAGATATGATCGTTATTATTGAAAGTAGTAGAATTGGAAATAAGGACAAAATGATTGTTATGATTAAAACTTGTATAATTGGAATCAAGGAAAAATGTTAGAAATTCATAAGTGAAGTTGTCCCTCGTTGGAATGAGTCATAAAGTGAAATGGGTTATATACAAAAGTAGTGTTCAAAACCATAAGACTTTGAGTTGATATGATGTCCCTAATTGCACACGAGTTTGTTTAAACTTAGTCCAATTTTTTCTAACCACTCTCAAAGCCCCTTATTGGTATTAGGAGACTCATGATGTCAAATTATTAGAAATTCATGAATTTGATTGCAATTCATGTAGTGACTCAAATAAATATGTTAAAAATTCGTGAGTAATGTTCTCATGAATTAAAAAGAGACATAACATACAACTAGTTATATATAAAAATAATACTTATAATTAATTATTTTAAAATTTTGAATTAAGATATGACCTTTATGATAATATGAGTTCAATTGGATATGATTTAATTTTTTGTTATATGAAAAGAGTTCCAATATATTAGGTATTTGCATGTATTCTTTTAGGTTATGCATACTAGCGCACACGATGCATTTGCCATTCATTCTCAACCGCTAATCCAAAACGCATGATGTCCGAGTAAATAATAAATTCTCTCGGAATTTTTATCCAAATTTTATAACTAAGATCCACAAAGATTCATACAAATAAGCAGGGCTTGTCTGTTAAGTAGATTGTCCCAATCGAACTAACCAAGTTTTCATCATTCAACCATTGTTCAATAAATTTGAATCAATCAAGTCATAAATACAATAAGTTTTACAAGTCAGTAGACTTCTGGTGTCATAATCCAATCTCTTGCTTATATACTTTTTGTTTAAGCAGAAACACAAATATCAGTTCTAACTCTCTTTCATTCATTTGATAGGCTAATTAGCCAACTATAAACTTCTAAGCATTACCATTTGGGTTACCATGATGTTCCCATTTTACGTCTTTTGCAGTGGGAATATACGTACTTCCAAATATTTTTTTCAACATCATTCCTAGACATTGTCATTGAGCTTTCAGATCATCCATCCCCTTTTTCGGTAACATGTTCAACTTTTATGTTATTGGATACTAAAACTTTATAATATTCTTGGAACTTAATACATAAAATTCGTAAAAGACGAGATATAGAAAATAAATCGAATTGAGGTTCATTCGCGAAGAAAGGCCGAAAGAGAGGAGGGGTTTTTACGATTTAGACACAGCACGTGAAATATTTTTTTAAAAATGATTAAAAAACATATCTTTCGTTCAGTTCAATGACCCACCAACCTAGCCAGGGGTGTGCCAAAGACCTCTAACCAATGTCCAGAGAAACAAACAAAGACACAAAGCAGAACCTTACACAAGACCCCACATTCCACCCCTCGTTTTGTGGCTTTCCCCTCTTTTTCTTTTCTTTCTTCTATCATCATCATCATCGTCATATCACCACCAATCCCACTTTCTCTCTATTTCTCATGTCCCCGTTTACCACAAATTTGATCTCCTTTCAGTCAAAAAGGAGTCACTGAAATCAAGTGTTCGATAATGCGCTCAAAGAAACAAGTAAAGAACCAACTTTCCATCATTGCTTTTTACGATAGAATTCAAAGTTTCTATCTTGAAGTACACCCCTGGCTCGGGAAAAACTCAACTTAGCCTAATAATTCAGTGGGACCCAACACAAAGAACTCGTCTCAGAAATTCGTACCCAACTTCTCATCCAGACCTCTCTCATTTATATCAGCATATCCCCTTAACTTATACTCCACAGCCTACTAATGGCAATAATCACCAATCCAGAGTTTGCAATGACGCACATGTTCAAGCATTGTCTTAGATTGGACTTCTACTTATAGTAGGGCCCCTCACACAAGTACAGTTATTGAGTTCCTACTCACACAGCATCAAAGTTTAAAGATTGATACATGTCCCCAGGTGAGACCAGTATCAGAGATGCAATCATAAAGAAGGATAACAAACCCAGCGGTGTTTCCAATACAGCGAATTACCATCTTCTTTCCACCGCTAAGGAAAACAGAAAAAGAGAAAAAGGGGCTCAAGATTCCTTGCCCATTGTGTATTCTTTCTTCGGCAGCCAGTTCAAAGCTACTTTGCATTTTAAACAAGCTTTTTCCCACAAATTTCTCCCTCCTATCCTAATTATCTGCAATTCTTACAACGCCTGCCCTTATTAAAGCCTAAAGTAATGGAACTGAAAAGGTTGCAGTCATTGTGTTTTCATGTATTTTATTGAATGAATTGAGGGAAAAGGAGTATCAAGTCATTTTAGCAATGCCAAAGAAGTGCAATTTCACAAGTTGAGTTAAGAGTTTTTCTTTTTTTCTTTTTACACCATTCTTCCTACTTAAACACAGAGCAACCAACCAAGTTACCGTCTTCCTTTTATCTTACCCGTTTTCTTACTAAACAGTTAAATATGATCAACTCAAAAGGGATAGAAAAATCACATTAGACTTGCAATTATACAATTAATGGAAGTAAAGATCCTCTTTTTCCCTCTAAAGATCCAGCATTACAAGGTTTTATGTTACTCACTCCCTCATAGTAATCATCAATGCCAGCGCTTAAATATATATAAGAATCTTACACCAAAAGTAAAGAAAAACTTAAAAAAATTTAATAACATGATAATATAATTTATTAATGACTGGCCGAACCTGGAACTCTTGGCGACGTCACTGGAAACAGCGGCAAAAGCCTAGGCTCAGCTTCTCTCGGAGTAGTAGCGGGCGATGGGTGCAAGTAAAAGCCTTTCTCCTTGATTGCTTTGTCCTCTGCATCAGCGTTCAAGAAATTGGCCTTGCTCTTGTCCAGATTGTTGCTCAAGGGACTATTGCTGTTACTGTACTTTGGCGTTCCAGATCGGTCAAACGGGTCGGGTATCAACGGAGTGACGGGGCTGAGAACAAGAGCCGGAAAGTCAAGGATGCTCGGAGATAGGATCTCGGATTTCCTCGGAGAAAACCCAGAACTGGGTGGAGCAAAAATCGGGTTCAAAGGGTTGATCTTGAGATTTTTAAGCGAGTTTCTACGCTCGTAGAGCTTGAACCCCGAAGATTGGTTCTTTTTAGGTATGGTTCTGATAGGTGGGATGTTGTGGTGGGGTTTGGGAGACGGGTCATGTTGTGCTGTTGCGGCGGTGGCGGCGGCGGCGGCGGCGTTGGTCCTCGGGGAGCCCGTCAGCATTTGGACTACTTGTTTGAAGGAGGAGGTATCGGCTTGAACAAAAGTTGTCGGGTACGGGTTAGCAGATTCGGATCTGGTTATGGGTCTAGGAGAGGGCAGTGGATTAGTGTTGTGGACAACATTGTTGGAGGTGGTCGCAGAGGTGTTGCTGCTATTGCTGTTGCTACTACTGCTGCTGCTACTGCTATGGCTTGTTGGTGAGGGTCTGAGAGATTGCGGGTTTCGGTTGTCTTGATGTCTTGGTGAGATTTCCATTGACAAGTTCGTGTCTGGTCCGGTATTTGCAGTTCTCTTTTCTTTTTCGGTTAACGCTCCGTAGCTGTAATCTTGCAAGAAAGAGAAAGAGAAAGTCTTTTGAAGAGACGCCGTGAAGAGAGAGAGTTTCTTGGGTTCGGTAAGAAATGTTTTAGTGGGGACTATAGGCTTTGAAGTTTTCTTCTCAAAGTGCCCACTCAACCACGCTCTTTAATGGGCTTTGGACATCACATCCCAGTTC
This sequence comes from Erythroxylum plowmanianum, assembly GCA_025531925.1. Lineage (NCBI taxonomy): Eukaryota > Viridiplantae > Streptophyta > Magnoliopsida > Malpighiales > Erythroxylaceae > Erythroxylum > Erythroxylum plowmanianum. Next base: position 37,439,549 of record JANVCQ010000002.1, read on the forward strand.
CATGCCTCGTTTGCGCTTATGACCCTTGCCAAAGGACAGAGACGAATTATAACCAAGGATACAGCTAACTCCTTGATTAGATGATATTTTAGGGCTTCTAATTGAATTTTTTACTTGGATTGAGAAAACACTGTGGGTTTTAGTAATTTTTGGACAATATTTTTTAAGTCATACAAAAGTTGCGTGGATGAAAATTTAGGTTTCGTCTAGTTATATTTTAGTTTTCTCTTATATATATATATATATTTAATTTTTTTCTATTTTTTAATAAAAATAAAAATATATTTGGATGTGAATGTTAATATAGTTATATTTTTTATCACTAATAATAATTACGTATTAGATAAAACTTAAAGATAAATTATTTTTAATTAAATAAATTTATTTAATCTCTTAGATAATATTTATTTTAATATTATGTTATTTTAATAAAATAAATAATTAATATTTATTTGAAATATATTTAATTATTAAATCAAATTTTATTTGAATATTTGAATATTTTAAATTTAATTATATTTATTAATAATTATTAAAATTTAATTTCATATAATTTAATTATAAAAATCAAATCAAATCAAATTAAATTATTCATAATTTTATTGATAATTAATTTTAATGTATTAAATATATAATGTTGAATAAAATTATTCATAATTTTAATAACATTTAAATAATTAAATGGTTAAATAATATATTAAATAATAGTAAATCAGATCATGAAACAAAATAAAAACTGAAAACAAAAATCACTATTTATAGTTTTCATAATTTTTTAAAACTAAAAGAAACCAAAACTAAAAACAGAAACTAAAAATTAAACAAACATATTTTATTGAATTTTAAAAACAGAAAATCAAAAATAAAATTAGAAACAAACACACCCTTTTTAAAGTCTTCAAAAATATTTACAAGGTTTCCTTTTTCTTGGGATGACAAATAGATAATAATTATTAACTTTTGATCCATTTACAACGTTTATAATAGTCAAAAAATCAAGTATACAAATTTAATTAATTCTAACTATATTTAAATAATGATCTTAGTAGGATAGATTGATTTTTTATTACAATTAATTAAGGATTGACTTAAAAAAGTAAAGTAATTAGTTAATTCCTAAACATACATGTAAAATTATTATTTTTAATAAATATTTGATTCTAAGTTAAAATGTTATGAATAAATACAAAATTATGTTCTTATATATTTTGTCAAGAGGAAATACATTTATTAAACAGAGTTTGGGAGCATTTGATTGTCGTTGACCCAACTCGTGACTATCCCACTCCTCAATATAAAAAAAGCAAACCTGAGATTATTTAAACTTTAAAATATTTCAGTTGGATCTACCGGAGACGGTGACCAGTGTGAAAGGAAAGTGAAACGCACGCGCTCTTAAAGTGAATGTTTCTTCCCCCATAGCAACTCCAGCTGCTAAAATGTCATTGGTAGTGCTGAGACAAAAAATGGTTGGTGACTAAGACAGATATAGAAGTTGTCAAAAGAGAGTTCAATATTCGGCATTGACTTGGTTAGCCCTTGAATGTGACTATTCTTCCTTTTTCTCCTCTACGGTGGGTTTTGGGTGGTGATGATTCGGTCGTTCCAAGCGTCATTAATTGCAAATAAGATATTTTTGTTGTCCAATTCTTCTTTATTTATTATCTTCTTTAATGTACATTTTAGAAAGTATAGGTCACATATGACCAGATTCTAACAATTGTTTGGCATATCGTCGAGATAGGACTCTTAGTTGCGTAAGAAGCCCCAAAACTTGTTTTTGATGTTCTCGTGTTAGCTGTGGAACGACTAATTTTCTTCGAAAGCATTTAATGTATGATTCTTTAATTTATCTTTTCAACTTGTTGAAGTCTAAGTCAAGCGGAATTAGAGCCAACAATCTAAGGAATGTTGAACCTTGAAAATGATATTTTATTAATTTGAATCAAATCTAGTTGCAGCCTCATTTATTTTCTTAATCACAAAAGTATACACGTTTGGTTTAATTTAATTTTATGAAGTAATATGTAAATTTTCATTTGGTATATGAAAACATAGAATTATGGCCCCGACCCCTCCTATGTTCTGGTTATTACAAAGGCTGCTGAACCTGACCAAAGAGAAAATATACAAAGGAATGCTACGAGTGTAAGACTCATTTATATGTTAAATACGTACACAAAATAATTATATCCTCCAAAGTGGTGCTAAAGGAACTAACCTAACCCCTGTGCTCACATTTCCTAACATCTACATTGAATACCAATTGTAGCTATGGATGATAAGGGTTACACCAAATTTGGGTCACAGGAATTGGACCGAATTAAATTGATGTTGTTTTTAATATAATTGATTATAATAATATTTGTCTTTTGAGTTAGTCCCTAATCTTATTTTGAATTAATAATTTTGAGTTAGGTCAACTAAAATTAATAAGCTTAATGATAATATATTGGGTATGGTTGACTAATTGTGAAGGCGATTGGTACTAGTAAACTAATTAATATTAAACAGAAGCATGGTGTGTAAAATAAAGCAGAAAAGCTGAACCAATACAGGCAAAATGAGTATTGTAACTAAGTATGCAAGCACTTTTTGTGACTTTTAGACGTATGTGTTGTGTATATATTAGAGATAGAAGTAGATAAAATCATGGATAGTCTAAGGCTATAGTCGCATAAAAGCACAGTTTTATGTAACAAAATATATTGGACGATGAATACATTTGTTATGTTTTATTTATCAGACATTGTTTTATGATGTTGGGAATTATTCCTTTATGGAAAGATATGGAAAGACGTTATTTCATGTTGGACTTGAGCTTATGTTCCGATTGAAGTTGATACCATTTTGGTCAGTATCCTAAGCTTAGGCACCAGGGGGGGAAAAAAAAAGTGAAAGCGTGGCATGAATCCTATTCTCTCCACAAAGAAATGGCTGCCATAAAATGAAGGGACCACGTAGCCACAATCAGGCACACGTCATATTTGCCCAAGTGCAACATTTCTACATGTAGACTCCTCCACCTCCTCCGCCTCCTCTTCTTCTTCGTCATCTGGGATCTCTCAGATGCCTGTTACATCACGGACATAGACCCCATTTATCAGTTGGAAAACGCTAGATGCATCCACCAGGAGCACGTTTATGTAAATTTGGATTCCCACAAAGCGACTGATTATAACTTCAAGCGTGTCATTGCGCAAAGAGGAATAAATTCTTGAACGAGTCTGGTTATCTGTATACATCATCAAATTCATATCCCACATAACTTCGTGAGGATATGATATCAGGGTTATTGGTCAATAGCCTCCACTTAGGCACGTCCCAGTCTGAGGATTAATCCCAGTTCAATTGCCCCATTGGCAAGAAATGGCCAGACAATCGAAGAATTTGTTGATCTAGGTACTACTAAAGATAGGCTGATTTTGCACTTTTTGACTTGCTAATTAATTTCAGAATCAGAGAAATCTGACAAGTGCAATAGCTTGCTACATTTATGTGCATGAGATTCAAGGTATCTATGAAGCAAAGAACTGCTATCAGATTCCTCATTTTTGGCAATAAACTGCAAATAAGGTGCCAATGGAACTAGCATTAGATGACAAGAATTGGTTGAAAAGTGCTGGTTAGATATGAGTAGTTAATGCTGGTAAGAGATTATTGTCAGGCATTGCAGCCACAGAGATCACTCCTAGTCCAAGCCTAACGTTGGCCTAACAATTCAGTTTTTTCCTGTTTGTGATGGGATGGCACATAGCATTTTTTTTTTTTTTTTATTGTTTACAAGATATTTTAGAAGGGTTTCAATTATAGAAAGGCATTTTTAAGTCATCTACATCTAGACTAATCTCCGTTCAAGCCGGGTAGGTCTCTTGCAGGAGGCAAAGTTCTGACCTAAAGTTTTAAATGGCTGCATACATGAGAACGGTTCGAACCCGTAATCTCATTTAAGCCAGAAAAGCTCCTTACCAACTCATCTACATTCTGAAATTGACACGTAGCATACTTTAACTAAGGTTCCACCAGGAGGATTGATGATACCCATTTTACTTGCTGTCGTTAAATGAAATGTATAGCAAATGGGTCCTTTTGGAAACAAGTAGAAGATGGCTAGTAGGGCACCACAAATAGGTCGAAGAAGATTTTATGGTTTGGGCCTAATAATTGAATCTCATGACTGATAATTAACTAAAACCGTCCGCACGCTGTGCTGAGCTAGAGTAAAGCTTCCGATTCTTACACTGCATTGCTTAAACTCTACTTCGGTTCATTGACTTGTATCCTTGCCAATTACGACAATGAATTGTCCCACATTCAAGTTAATGTCATCTTGCCAATTACGACAATGAATTGTCCCACATTCAAGTTAGTTTCATCTTCTCAATTAAATTTTATTTAGTTACTTACATAACAAGCATAAGGCTTCTTTTACAAGGAGGGCTTAATAAACTATCTAGTTGAGTCAGTCGCTAACATCAACTTTTTGATTGAGGAATATCAAAACTTAAATTTTTAAATACGTTTCACATGAATAATATTAGTGGATAGAGCCTCTTCATAAAATCCATGTGTCGTAATAACATATTCCATGTTTAAGTAATAATAATACAATTTAGAGCACATCGATTCAAAAAGTAAGTATTAATTTGAAAAATTGAACTGGATCTCAAAATATTAATTACAGACATTTACATGACCTAGATCTCAAGTATGTTAACACGCAATTACTTAAAAAATGATTTTAAAAATTTTGTTTTTTTACCTAATTATCAAATGGACACATGATTATATTATGCTCTATTATTATGTGTTATGTGTTTTATGATGCATAGTTGGATAGTTCTATAAATTACTTTTATTATTCATGTTAAGACCATATTTTCATGTTAAAGGCATTAAAATGATAAATGTAATTAGATTTAACTAATTACTTTAGCTTATTTTTCTTTGATTATTATCTAACCTATTTTGTCCCATAAAAGTAACCAATTTTGAGATTGTCCTTGCATGCCATTAACCTGTTTCTCTTGAAAACTTTTCATTTATTTTGAACACTGAAGGATTTTCATTTACTTGATTATATAAAACTTGGATTATATTGAATAATTTTAAAGACAAGGTCCACTATGCTTATGATTATTGGTTTATATTAAATTTATTTATTCTCAAGTGCATTGTTATTACAATTTATATTCTTTGCAAAGTTGGTCGAAGTTCAAGTTTGAAAATTATTTATTGTGAGCGTGTCAATAATAAAAAAGAAAGAAAAGTTGTGTTTTTTTTGAAGAGTGAGAAAAATTATTGTAGTGTCAACTAAAGTGTTTGCTTGAAGGACTTACGCTATAAAGAACCAAGTTTTGTGTGTATTGTTTATGTAGATTTCTTTTACCTTATTACCTTTTTAATTATCCTTCCCATACCTTATCTAATCTTCATTACATCTTATTTGAAAGACCTTTTAAATTTTGTTTCTGGGTTACTTATTAATGGTAGAAATATGATTTAATTGTAAGCTTATGGTTAAGACTCCTTTTATACATTGATTTGATAGTTTTATTAGATTTCCGCCTTAAACACAATGAGTGAACTAATTAGGGATGTCAATGGGCCAAGTCAAGCCTGACTGGCCTTGACCCTAGGGTTGGGCGGCTCATAAGCCAGCTTGACCCATCTTTAATATTTTTTGAAAAATAAAAAACGACGACCTGACCCTAGGGTTAGGCAGTCGGTGGGTCAACTGACCCATCCTTAATATTTTTAAAATAAAAATATTTAAAAATTAAAATGACATCATTTTTGTTTTTTTGGTTAGGCCATGGGCCGGGCCAGCTGGCACGTGCTCAGCTTGACCTTGACTCGTGGCCCAATCGGGTAAAACAATTTCAACCCATGGCACGTCCATGATTGAGTCAATCCGAGCCAAAATCGATCCGAGCCGGGCCAAATTTAACATTTCTAGAACTGATTAAATCATTTGTGAGGGTTTGAAATTTTATGTATTTAATTTTAGAAAGATTGTCAATTTGATTGCTATTGATATTAGTTTATGGAAGTTTATAAGAATGCTAAATTCTATGATTTGATCCGTAAGATATGGTAATTTTGGGTATAGATGGACATGTTAAGATTTAAAAAAAGGATGGAAGTCTTTAAGTTTTATGATTTGTATGAGAACAAGCAAATACTTAAGTGTGAGAAAGTTTGATAAATGCTTAATAGACTATATTTTTAACCTTATATTTAGTGCATTTTTGGTTGTTTATTTGAGAGTTTTTGTTGTTTTTGGTACTTAATTCATTCCTATTATATTTTTAAGATTTAATTTACTTTATGGATCAAAAGGAATGAAAATTCCGCTGAATCAAGGTAGAAAACTAAATAGTTTTTAAAGGACGTGCTTGTGTTAGTGTTGCACATGCCCATATGGGACCTTAATATGGTTGTTTAGGTTACTATGTAAGTCCCTATAATCATGTATATATTAAAGGATGACATTTTTTCCCGTATCGAAGTTGTACTCACCCATATAGTGATGGACATGGTTGCGTCCATATACCATTTAAGTTATTAGAATCAAGTTTCTGCAATATCGTTGAATATTGAAGTGAGATTGATGGGCACGGTCACGAGACACGACTAAATGGGCATCGTGTCTAGCATAAAAAAAACCCTAATTTCATAGTATAAAAGGCAAATAATAAGGGAAATTAAAGGAGTTTGATTTTTAAACACAAGTTTAAACCTTAGAATGAATAAGAAGTGAAGACTAACATAGAGATCCAAATAAAGAACATATTTCCATTAAAGTTTCAGTGAATTTTATTAGATAAAAGGGGATATATATAAGAAATTGCCTTATTTTTAATTCTTCTTCTAAATATTTGATTATGTTTTCTATTTTTATAAACTAAAATTGTTTAATGCCTAGGTGGGATGAACTTTAGAAGGGACTTTATGATTTAATTCTTTATTTAATGTAATTTGATTTTTGATTCATTAGATTCAATTATGTGTCTTGATTGTTTCTCGAATTGATATTTTGGAATATTGGTTCTTGTGTATGATTTCATGCATTTAAGATTGAGAGGTCCTTTCGATAATAGATCTAACATAAATGAAAAGAGTTACATGTAATCCTAAAGATAGTATAACATAAATTCTTTGAATTAGGATTAAAACTAATAGTGAAATTAACAAATCAGATAAAGCAATCTTAAGGGTGTTAACTAGAAAGAGATTTTAGTTAATCAATCTAAGATTAGGTGTTGATTATCTTGAGAAAGATAATAACCCAAAATAGGAATTTCCATGTGTTAATGATCTTTAGTCAAATTGTACGATGAAGGATTAATAGCTTAAGAAATCTTTAAGTGACTCACTATATAGGTACATTTTATTTGATTTGGTTAGTCTTTGTATGATTTGTGTTCTTAGTTATCATCTGTGTTGAACTTTAGTTAGTTTTATTATTTAAATTAAACCATTGATATATTTTGTTGGCTAGATAATAAAAAGAGGTAACTGTCCACATAAGATCAACATTCGATACTCACTGTGAATACACTATAGTTCGATAAGTATACTTGCCTCTATAGATGATGAGAAAAATTGAATTCACTTAGTCATTAACACTTATGGCTATTATATCATTCATTATGATTTTAAAGTAGTTTTTTAAATAATTGATTTCTATTGGAAGTAATAACAAAAGTGATAAGCTACCTCTCCCTGACACTTAAGTTATACATTGTCTTTAATGTATAAACATGCAAGAACAACAAAAATAGATAAATAAGGGGAGAGGAGAGGGTAAAAGACTGGGACTTCCCTGATATAAAGTGAAAGATCCAAGCTTTGCTGGCTTTCTGTTGAAATCATATTTCCGTTAATAACTTTTCTGACATAGTGAAGATATCTAGAAAATAAGAGTCAAAATAAGATAAAGAAAATATAATAGGTATATTGTTTTTAACTGCAAATGATCAATGTAATTGTAGTTATCACTAACGAGTATAGGTCCATCCCATGGGGACTATGAATTCTGGCACTAACATTCTTTCTATTATCTAATCTTAATAAACGTGTAATGGAATAATAAAAATAAAGAAAATAAGATGAAATAAAAGTAAATCATCTAAAGAAATACATAAGAATAATAATAATTTGATAGATAACACTTAGATGTAGAATTCCCCCTAGAATTTTACTATAATTGAAATTATCTCGATTTAATGATTAATCCTAGTTACTTAGACCGATAGGAATTCCTATATTATAACTATATTCTCTCTCGAGTCACATAATCCTTATCCTTAAGTTGATTGACCGAAATCTATTTTTAATCAAAACCTAAAAGAATGCTTTAACTCAAACTGTGAAATAATAGGTTTTGTCCTATCTCACAAAGATCTTTTAGTTCTCTCTCGAGCAACTCATACTTAAAACTCTTTATTTATATTATAATCTAATCATACATTTCATCTCTTGAATCTCAATGCATGAATTAAATACTTTAAACTTTTTTTCCTTTAATTCAATCAATAATAAAAACATGGATATCTAAAAAAAACTAAATTTTTCATTCAAATAAAGAAATCAATTCAAAATGTAATTCTAGGGTTCATTATGTCTAAATCTATATCCTATTTTATTTTATAATAAAACAAAAAAAATAATAAGTAATAATAAAGAAATAAGATATAAGAATGAGCTTATGGTTCTTGAATCTTGATGCTTATCGGCCAAAGTTGATAGAATCTTGCTTTCTCCCAAGATTGTTTCTCCTTAATGTGCTCTTTAGGAATCCTTAGCCTTAGGAGGTCATGTCTCTTTCCTTTTCTCTTCTCTTTTTCCTCCTTTTATTTCACAAGAGCTAAGATTTTATGGTGAACATAGGTTAAACATAACCTAGTGTTAGTTTTGTGTTGCTTTACACCCCTCTTGACTTCTTTTTTTAATAAAACATACTACCACTATAGGTTTAAAAGGGTCCTATATTGGTTAAACATTATAGGTTTACTCTAGCCAAAATAAGAAGAAATAGAATTAGGAAGAGTTAAACACAACCTAAACATGAGGTCTACACATCCCATGTTGGTATCCTATTCCATAACACAACCTCAACTTACCCTTATATTAGTCCCTTGTTCTAGGACATAGCCCTAACATGCCCTTACATTAGTGCCTTATTCTAATTTCTTCCTTAAAATCATTCTAAATCAATTTAAACATGAACAAATTCATTCATTCTTTATTTAAGAGAAGATTGTAAACAAAATATAAACCAAATTAAGTATGAAATCCCATATAAATCATTAAAACAATAACTAAATGTTGTATAAAACATACTAAACGTATAATGTAATTAGCACTTATAAAAAATGATGAAAAATCAATCTTAGAGAGAGGATTCGAAAGGTGGGACATTTCGGGCTATAACCTATAGATTTGTCACATCCTTTATAGAAATCATGTCCACCAAGTCCCTAATGGATGACTTTGTAGTCGTTGTCTCCATTTCCTCCTAATCCTCCTTGTTACAATTAGATCTAACCAATGTGGCCTTTATTTCACCCTAATCTACCAATACCACAGGGCCATCCATCTTCTAGCCAACTACGGGCTTTTAATCCACCAGTGTTAGGTCTTGTAGATTTGGATGAGGGTTTCTAAAAGATGCAATCTCTCTTTATATGAGCTTAACAGGTTAAACTAGTGGTAGGAGGATCTTTATTCCTAAATGTTGCACCAACCTCACCAATGTATCTCCTATCCAATTCATATACTAGTCTATATATGATGGGGTAGGTGGCACAAGTGTAGGTGCATGGAAGGTTGAGGTCATCTCAATATTATGTGCATTTTGCACTTATAGTTTGAGCATCTTATGCCTAAGGCTCCTCCACTACTTGTGGTAAGTATGGGAAAATAATTAAAAGAAGTTGATGATATAGAAGTAGCTCCTATTGAGGATGATGATCAAAGTCAAGTTCCTCCAAACTTTTTCAAAGAAATGGAGTTAGGGTTTAACTATCTCTAATAGGGTTGGACCCTGCTTCCAGAGCCCAACATTCAGAGTCATAAAATGTGTGCTTGTACTTGTTACCATGTATGGTTATTCCAATTAACACTCATTAGTCATCCTCAGTTCATCTTTATTCTTTGATACCTTAAGTATTGGATCCTATTTTCCAAATCATTCCTATACTAAAGCAAATATTCTATGCTCAACTTCCATCCAGATATATTCACAATGCCAAAGTATGTTTAGTAAAATAATACCAGTTCATACTATTCCAACAAATTCCTTCACTTTCCTTCAACCAAAACCTTTTTCCAATCAATTTGGAATGCTGCGAATTTTTGTAGAGAGATAGCACAATGTGTGAAAAATCTATTGTCTTAAGATCACTTCGTTTAGAGGTCGGATAACAAAGATTGGGTCAAAGGAATCAAACAAGGTTCTGTCCTCAATTATAATGAACCTGGTTTGGGACAATGGCATAACTTGCTCTAGGGATATCAAATCAAGGTCATTCTTAGAGGGTTTGAAAGAAAACTTCAATATCTATAACTTTCATGAAGACATTGAAGTGAGATTTTGTTATCTAAAGGGTCATAATTGGACCAGGCACTACATTTTGAACAGTGACTAGAAAAAGGTTATGAACAGTACACAGAAGATATCTTGCAATTTTTGAAAGGTTAACAAATATATTTGAATTGAATGTCAGTAAATTGCCTTTCAAATATCTTGGAGTCCCTTTCTCTTAAAAAAGCTTAAGTTTGCTGACTAGCTTCCTTTATTGGAGAGTTCCAAAAGGAAAATCAATGGCTGGCATAATAGAGCACTCTCTCAAGCTAGCAGGGTTCAACTTATTTGATCTATTTTAATAAATCCTTGCAAACATTGAAACATCGCTAGGGTGTCTCGTAGCATCATAAATGTTAAATTTAGTGATTTTTCCATCAAATTCTATGGTGAGTGCGTTACTGTATACATCAATCTTCATTATAGTTGCCTTAAGAGACAACCTCCCCATCAAAACATAAATAAAGTTAGGAGAATTATATTATTTCATATCACTAGCATAAACTTCATTAATGATAAATTCATTAACTTACAATAAAATATACTCTAAGAATTCCATGGGATACCTAATAGATTTATTAGCAAGTTGGATGGCTATACATATCTCTTTTAATGGCTTAACATTCAAAGATTCATAAATATACAAAGGCATGACATTAATTGTAGCACCTAAATCACTTATATCTTTATTAATTCTAACATTATCAATCATATATGGGGATAGTAAATGTACCTAGTCCTTTTCACTCAAGGGGTAGTTTCCTTTAAAGAATAGTAGAACAATCTCCCACACAGTTACCCTTTCATTATTATTCATTTTATGTTTATTGGTGTATAATTCCTTGCGAAAATTTTCATAATGAGGTAATTGTTTTATTGCATCAAGAAATTTCAAAAAGTCTTAAGAATTCCTCCTCCTCATCCTCTTTCTTGGACTTGCAAAATCTTTTAAGGAAGGGATGTTTAGTTACCAATGCTCTTAGTCATTCGTCATTTACCGTATTAGACTAATTGGATTATTATTGGGGAGTTATCACTTCTTTTTTTATAGGTTAAACTTCTTATGATTTCCTTTAACTTTTTCCCACTTTGTAGGATGGCTACATTTGCATTTGTTTCAGATTCACAATGAGATATGAAGGAAACTTACCTTGATTCTTCAATCAACTAACCAATGATGCTAATTATCAAATTTGATTTTTCAAAATTTGGATGTTAGATTTTGTCTCTTTTTGAAATTATTGTGAGTTAGTAAAAAGGGTTTTAACTATATGTTAAAGAAACATATATGGCTTTAATATGGGTTATTATGGTGAATCCGTTAGTTGACTTTGCAAATTTTGGAGATTAGGTGGCCTAGCTATATAATTCAAGTTGGAGTGATCCCTCTATCCTAGGATATAAATGTTAGAGTAAATATCCTATTTTATTTTTAGTGGTCTTAAAAATCCTCGAACTGCTACCATACTATTGAGTATCATCTTTAAGTATTGGACACACATTGGTTGGGCGGTTAGAAGCATCACAAATCCCAAAAGCATTGACTTGTTGTATCTTTCCCATAGCCATCTATTAAACAAGAAAGGTTAAATTAGAATTCTTTTTGTTCAATACTAGATATATTTACTTCAGTTACTCTTTTTGAAGATGAATCTTGCTTAAAGCTGTTATTGAGAAATGGCAGCATAGTGATAGGATTGAAATATCTTATATTTTCTTATGCATTTACATGTGATTTCAATCCTATTAAATTGATAAAATGCTCAA
>JANVCQ010000002.1:37469462-37480422 GCA_025531925.1 Erythroxylum plowmanianum
CATAACAATCCACAACTTTGCATATCATTTCATTTCTCCACCACTAATATTCACATGCAAAATCATGAATCAAAGGACTTTTCAAGGTTGTAATGTGGGAAAAGGTAGGTGAGATATATTTGGGTTAAGTAGCATGAAAGTCATCAAAGTTAGTGAAACAAAGCAACACTCATCAAAAACTGGGTACCGTTAGCTATGACAAATGCAACATTTATATTTCACAACCCCATTCAACTCTCACATACAAACCATATGAAGCATATACCAATCTGAAGGAATCACTCATACAATTTATGCCAATGAAATCACAAGAGTGAACCTTCCAAACAAACCTCTACCTCATATTCAACATGCTCAAATAACACATCCATTACAACTTTAGGCAGATGCATAAACCATAAATAACTTTTCAACACATGCAATTCCTCCTTGATACATTTATTGTAAACATTTTTTCATTCTCTTTTTTTCTTTTCTATTTCTTGTTTTCTTTTTCTTTTTCTTTTTCTTCGTTGTTTTCTTTTTTTTTTCTTTTTCCTATTTTTTCTTTCTTTTCCTTATAAAAATTAAAATAAACTACATCAACATAGGAATTTCAATGATAAGACATAAATTAACATCCCAACATTATAACCAACCCTCACTTATGTACACCCCCACACTTAGAATTTTGTACATCCACAAACACAACAATCACCAATGTTCCACTAGCTTTATGACTTGGGTAGGACATTTGGATAAGTTTAAAAGCATAAAATGTGGTTTATACAAAAAGAAAGGCTAAAGCTCAAAAGGGTTTATCAAGGGAAAAAATAAGTCAATAGGGTAGGTTATTTGGCTAGTGTAGCTTATGAAAAATATTTGGCTAGTGTAGCTTATGAAAAACAAAGAATGCTTAATCATATCCATGTTAATGCATTTGATAAAAATGTGGTCTCGAATAGAAATTCAATGCAAAATTGGGGTGTACTGATAGGATTGAATTATTTTATATTTTCTTATGCATCTCTGTGTGATTTCAATTCTATTCTCAAGATAAAATACTTAATTTGTGTTTAATTTATGTTGACTTCTAGGTTGGATATGATGATATATTTGAGACCAAAAAGAGAAGACGTTCAAAGCAAATTGGAGGACAATTGTAAAAAAAACCTAATTAATTAAAGGGTCGGTGCGCTGTGTTTAATGCAACAGCACAACGCACAGCGTGCGCTGCATTTCACGCAACACACGCTGGTAGCTGTGTGACGCAACGTTAAACACTGCATTGCTGTGAAATGTAGCAATGCAGCGATAAACGTTGCATCCATGCATTTAAAATGCATGCACATAGAAGGCACAAAGAAGAAAGACAGCAGCGAGAAGCAAAGGGTTTTAAGTGATTGTGACCCTTATTGGTCACATGAGAAGCACAGTGAATCAACAGTAGCAGCGCAGACATAAAAGAAGAGGAGGGTTTTAGGAGAAAAGCATATATTAATTCGTCACATCAATTGCTACAGTAAGGTGCTAGGAAAAAAATCAACAAGCGACTTAGACATCTAGCCAAGGGTTTTAAAGGAGAGCATATTAATTCATCTTGTCATCAACAGTGGGCGCAGAAATAGACTGTAAGGGGCTAAGGAACAGTGTTGGTGCAAGGAGAAAAAAATGAAGCACAACGTGGAGGAGAGGCTGCGTGAATACATGATAAATATGCCCCACTATTGGAGCATAAAATTAAAGATGGAAGGCTAGTTTTTCAACATCGGTTCAATGGGAATATCGACGCCAAGTCACGGTTAAGCTATTTCTATCATTTTGAAGTTGTAATTTCTTTTCGGATTGTTGTGTTGTTGGTATTGATTTGGATGGTTTTGGGATTAATGATCTTAATATATCATTTTGATCGTTTTATTTTGAACCTATTGCTAAAACATTGATTGTAATCTGTAATCATTACTTTTGATGTTTGTGAGTAGCATCTAAGGATCGTTAATCATTAGGAACAATATAACTTAAGTTGGATAACCCGAATGTGTGACGTTACTGCCTATATTGATCGTTTTCCAATTCATAATGCGATTGCCAAATTGATTCTAGAGATCGTATCCTAGGTTATTTGGTGGTTGGGTTTAATTAATGATCGTATCTTGATTAAATTTTTCATCTGGCATTTGATTTTACATTGAGGACAATGCAAGTTTTAAGTGTAGGGGTGGGATACATTAGTTTTGATGCATTTTTTTAGCTTAATCGTAGCTTACGTCACTCCTCAGGCGATTTTCAAAATTAAACAAACAAAATCAAAAATTTTCTTATTTTCTATTGCTTTTAAGATTATTTAATCATAATTAGAGTGTGAGATTATTAGTAAAATTCATACCAAAATTTGGCATGTACTTTTGCTCTTATGGTTTGTTAATGTGCATTATCTTTATAAGAGTAGTGATTAATGGTAGACAAAGCTGGTGAGATTTTTGAGCCTTATCTGACTGACATATCTATATCAGTCTTATTGCCTTTCGATGATATATGACCTTCATGACATGTACATCCTAATTTTGTGTTTAAGTTCTATTCAAGACCACATTTTTATCATGTGCGTTAACATGGATATGATTAGGCATTCTTTGTTTTTTATAAACTACATTGGCCAAATAACCTATCCTATTGACATGGAAAAATCCTTTTGAGCTTTAGCCTTTCTTTTTGTATAAACCACATTTTATGCTTTTAAACTTAACCAAATGTCCTACCTAAGTCATAAAGCTAGTGGAACATTGGTGACTGTTGAGTTTGTGGATGTACAAAATTCTAAGTATAGGGGTGTACATATGTGAGGGTTGGTTATAATATTGAAATGTTAGTTCATGTCTTATAATTGAAATTCCCATGTTGATGTAGTTTATTTTAATTTTATAATGAAAAGAAAGAAAAAATAGAAAAAAGAAAAAAAACGAAAAGAAAAGAAAAAGAAAGAAAAAAAGAGAAAAAAAGTTTACAATAAATGTATCAAGGAATGTTGAAAAGTTGTTTATGGATTATGCATCTTCCTAGAGTTGTAATGGATGTATTATTTGAGCATGTTGAATATGAGGTAGAGGTTAGCTTCGAAGGTTCACTCTTAGGATTTCATTGGTATAAATTGTATGAGTGATTCCTTAGGATTGGTATATGCTTCATGTAGTTTACGTGTGAGAGCTGAACGGGGTTATGAAATATAAATGTTGCATTTGTCATAGCTGACGGTACCCAGTTTTTGATGAGTGTTGCTTTGTTTCAATAACCTTGATGACTTTCATGCTACTTAACCCAAATGTATATCACCTTACCTTTGCCCGCATTACAACCTTGAAAAGTCCTTTGATTCATGATTTTGCATGTGAAAATTAGTGGTGGAGAAATGAAATGATATGCAAAGTTGTGGATTGTTATGATCATGAATAGTGTTGAGTGTACCCATGAATATATTTTAGTTAAACACATTTTCCAAGTTGACCATCAGATTGCTCAATTTTTGAAGATGATGAATGTTGATTGATCATAAGTAGAAGCTTAGAATGTTAAGTCCTTGCTTAGGTTTTAAAAGTCATTTACCTTTACTTATGGCTATCTATTCTTAAGAAATATGGAAAATGAGTTAAAGTTTTGGTTTGTGATTTTCATTTTGACGATTTGCTCGAGGAAGGTAAAAGAACAAGTGTGGGGGTATTTGATAGGATTGAATTATCTTATATTTTCTTATGCATCTCTATGTGATTTCAATCCTATTCTCAAGATAAAATACTTAATTTGTGTTCAATTTGTGTTGACCTCTAGGTTGGATAGGATGATATATTTGAGACCAAAAAGAGAAGATGTTCAAAGAAAATTGGAGGACAATTGTAAAAAAAATTAATTAATTAAAGGGTCTATACACTGCGTTAACGCAGCAGCACAATGCACAGCGTGCGCTGCATTTCACGCAGCACAAGCTGGCAGCTGCGTCATGTAACGTTAAACGCTGCATTTTTGTAACACTGCGTCCATGCGTTTAAAATGCAAGCCCATAAAAGGCACAAAGAAGAAAGGCAGCAGCAAGGAGCAAGGGGTTTTAAGTGATTGTGACCTTTATTGGTTACATGAAAAGCATAGTGAATCAACAGTAGCGACGCAGACATAAAATAAGAGGAGGATTTTAAGAGAGCAACATATATTAATTCATCACATCAATTGCTACAGTAAGGTGCTGGGAAAAAATCAACAAGTGGTGCAGACATCTAGCCAAGGGCTTTAAAGTAGAGCATATTAATTCATCTTGTCATCAACAGTGGGTGCAGAAATAGACAGTAAGGGGCTAAGGATCAGTGTCGGCGTAAGGAGAAAAAATCGAAGCACAACTTTGAGGAGAGGTTGTGTGAATACATGAAAAATATTCCCTATTATTGGAGCATAAAATTAAAGATGGAAAGCTAGTTTTTCGATGCCGGTTCAACAGGAATATCGACGCTAAGTCATGGTTAAGCTATTTCTATCATTTTGAAGTTGTAATTTCTTTTCGGATTGTTGTGTTGTTGGTATTGATTTGGATGGTTTTGGGATTAATGATCTTAATATATCATTTTGATCATTTTATTTCGAACCTATTGCCAAAACATTAATTGTAATCGGTAATCGTTACTTTTGATGCTTGTGAGTAGCATCTAAGGAATGTTAATCATTAGGAACAACATAACTTAGGTTCGATAACCCAAACGTGTCAGGTTATTGCCTATATTGATCGTTTTCCAATTTATAATGCGACTGCCAAATTGAATCTAGAGATCATATCCCAGGTTATTTGGTGGTTAAGTTTAATTAATTATCGTATCTTGATTAAATTCAACCTAAGGGAAAATCGAGATTTGTAGAGTGTTCTTTTAGTCTCAGATCAATAGTCCAAAAAGAATTGTAAAGAGTTTAGAATGAAGGAATATGTTTGAATGTGTTTAGGCAGAGATTGACCCTGGAACCGGACCTTACTTATACTCAACACTTTTCTCATTTTCGATTATTTGTTTTAATATGTTTCGATAGTTTATTTTTACTTTAATTTTTAAATTTTTTGAAACCCAAACCCCCCCCCCCCATTTACTTTCCTTGCATCAATTAATTTCATTACAAAAATTAACTGAACATTCCTTGTGGATTTGATCTCGACTTACCACAATTACAAATTTTAGTGTGCAGAGTCAGGTAAATTTTGCAGTGCATTCAACACGCACTGTCAATGTCATGAAGGTCACACATTATCAAAAGGCAATGAGATTGATATAGATGTGTCAATCAAATAAGGCTCAAAAGCTCACCGACTTTGTCTACCACTAGCCACTACTCTTTTAAAGATAATATATATTAACAAACCAGAAGAGTAAAAGTACATGCCAATTTTACTATGGATTTTACTAATCAATTCACACTCTAATTATGACTAGATAATCTTAAAAGCAATAGAAAATAAGAAAATTTTTATTTTCTTCATTTAATTTTGAAAACCGCCTAAGGAGTCACATAAGCTATGATTAAGCTAAAAAAACATGCATCAAAACTAATGTACCCCACCCCCACATTTAAAACTTGCATTGTCCTTAATGTAAAATTAAATGCCAGAAATGGAGTAGCTAACAAAAATTACAGATGAAAAAATGTAAAAGACATAAATTACCTTCCTTTGGGTTGCCTCCCAAGCAATGCCTTTGTTTAACGTCGTTGGCTCGACCTCCAGTTGTGAACTTTAAGTGACCCCCGTCACGTCCTCTAGCATCAATACCTCCAAATCCTTCATTTGGAAGCCCTCATAATACGACTTCAAGCAATGACCATTCACTAGGAACGTCTTGTCAGTTTTGAGGCTCCGTATCTCCACTACACAAAAAGGGAAGACATGAGTGATAACAAATGGACCAACCCAACGGGAATGTAACTTACTAAGAAAGAACTTGAGTTTGGAATGATATAGTAACACTTTCTAGCCCACTGAGAAACGTTTCCTTGAAATCATCTTATCGTGAAAAGCTTTCGTCCTCTCCTTATATATCACTGCATTTTGATATGACTCATTCCTCATCTCTTTCAACTCCTGAAGCTGTAACTTCCTATGCACTCCTGCACATTCAAGTGCATGTTGCATCTTTTGATAGCCCAATATGCCTTATGCTGTAATTCCACTGGAAGATGACATGACTTTCCAAACACTAGTCTATAAAGCAACATTCCAATTGGTGCTTTGTAAGTTGTCCGGTAGGCCTACAATGCATCTTCCAATCTTACATTCAATCTTTCCTATTGGGTTGCACGGTTTTCTCCAGGATTAACTTGATTTCTCGATTCGAGACTTCAGCTTGCCCGTTAGTTTGAGGATGGTAAGCAATAGAAACTTTGTTCGTGATGTGATATTTTCTAAACATTACTTCCATCACCCTGTTGCAGAAGTGGGTTCCTCTGTTGCTAATAACGCCTTTTGGTATCCCGAACCTAGAAAGAATGTTAGCCTTAACAAAATCTACAACAACCTTAGCATCGTTAGTCCTAGTGGCTTTTGCTTCCACCCATTTAGAAACACAATCAACCGCAAACAATATATAAGTAAAACCAAAAGACGGAGGGAAAGGTCGTATAAAATCAATGCCCCAAACGTAAAAAATTTCACAGAAAAGCAAAGAGATTTGTGGCAATTGATCCTTACAGCATAGGTTACCTGAACGTTGACATCTATCATAAGATATGCAGAAGGTATATGCATCTTTGAACAATGTTGGCCAGTAGCAACCGCTCTCCAGAACTTCCTGAGCTGTCCGTTTTACTCCAAAATGTCCTCCGCAAGCGTACGAATGGCAAAAGCCTAAAATTGATGATGATTCATTTTTCGGTACACACCTCTTGATAACTTGATATGCACATTGCCTCTAGAGATACGGGTCATCCCATACATAATACTTCGCTTCACTCCGTAACTTATCTCTCTATGCCTTTGACAAACCAACAGGTAATTCGTTAGTTATTAAAAAATTGACAATGTCTGCCTACCATAGTGGTGTCACATCGAAAGAAAATAATTACTCATCCGAAAAACTTTCTCGTAGAGGGATATCATGTTCTTCCTTTATCAAACAGATGAGATAATCTACCACCGCATTTTCTGCCCCCTTCTTGTCTCTAATCTCTAAGTCGAATTCTTACAGGAGGAGAATCAATCTAATCAGCCTCGATTTCGCTTCTTTATTTGTGAGCAAGTATCGTAAAGCTACATGGTCAGAATAAACAATTACTTTAGCACCAACCAAATACGATTGAAAGCAAAAACCACATGTAACAATTCTTTTTTAGTAGTGGAATAATGTAGTTGAGCTGGATTTAAAGTCTTTGAAGCATAGTAAATGGCATGCAAAGCTTTCCCACTCTTTCCCTAGAACCACCCCTATCACATAATTGCTCGCATCACACATGATCTCAAATGGGAGGTTCCAATTTGGCGGTTGAATCATTGGTGGGGATGTCAGGAGCTCCTTAAGTTTGTTGAATGCTTCTTTACACCTCTCGTCAATCTTAAAGGAGACATCTTATTGAAGAAGCTTGCATAGTGGTGTGGCTATCTTCGAAAAGTCCTTTATGAATCTCCAATAAAGACCTGCATGGCCCAAAAAAGCATGTACTTCCCTCATAGTAGAGGGGTAAAGTAAAAAAGAAATAATATCAACTTTGGACTTGTCTACTTCAATACCCTTAGCAGATATCACATGACCTAGAACTATACCTTGATCAACTATAAAATGACATTTTTCCCAGTTCAACACAAGGTTAGCTTCTATACATCGTTCTAAGATAATGGCAAGATTCTCAAGACATTCATCAAAAGAAAATCCACACACACTAAAATCATCCATGAATACCTTAATAATCTTCTCAACATATTCAGAAAAAATGCTTACCATACATCTTTGGAACGTGGCAGGTGCGTTACACAATCCAAATGACATCCTTTGGTAGGCAAACGTACTGAATGGGCATGCAAATGTGGTCTTCTCTTGATCTTTCGTTGCGATCGGGATTTGAAGATAACCTGAAAAGTCATATAAAAAGCAATAATAGTCATAACCAGCCAATCTCTCAAGCATCTAATCAATAAAAGGAAGGGGAAAGTGATCTTTACGAGTAGCAGCATTTAACTTGTCACAACCTAGTATCACATCGGGCCCATAATAATCGCCGAATAATTGGGCTGAGGACACTAATGGTATCCTTAATCTGACTACGCAAGGCTAACTTGTAGCGCCCCCTTATCTCAGGATACGCACCAGGATGCCCGGATGTCATTCCGACACATATCCTACAATAAGGGCACGCTACATTTAACCACTACATTCACTCCATATGGCATGGTATCATAATTCACTTGCAAAGTATCATAAGAAAATCATAATATTTTTAAAACTAACTTTCTCCTCATTTCGTTTCTCAAAATCAAAAGTCTACATTGTGTCTTTCAATCTTTACTACATGTACATCTACAAAACCTAGTACATAAGTACTACATAAAAGAGGAAAATATATCAAATCTATCTAAGCCATCCATAAGTCCCAGCTGACCGACCTTTGAGCCATGACTTCTCTTGCCAAATCACAATCTACAAGACAGTAGAGCCCCTCAGTAGCTAGAGTCATCTCTCGATCCTGAATAGACAACATTGCAATTTTGGTGAGTTTTGCGAACTCAATGAAGTAACCATCATCGATGGTCCACTCAATTCATGCAACACATCATTTCACATAACATATAATCACATTTCACAATTTCACTTAAGCATAGGCAATTTATGCATTTCATTCAATCAGACATACATAACCAAATGCATATGAAATGATCATGGGACTCTTTTCCAATTGTTACATTGTTGTGACTGAGTGCCTAAACTATCCCGTATCCATTTTGGATACCGGGCTTATTAATAACTGTCCCTTATTCGATGAGGATACAGGGTTCATTACACGTTGAGTCTGAGGCTTTGAAACACTTATGAGCTCGAGGCTCATCTTTATTCATTAAGCTTTAAGCTCTAATCATTGGCTACTCTAGTCAAAACTTCCATTATCTGATTATGCATTCATGAATGGAATGTATGTAACACAATCAATCACATTACACAATCATCGGACCTTCTGTATGGAATCCACAATCAAATCTCATTCATTCAGTATTCAAAACATAATTATAAGCAAATAATAATTGAGAGAAATCATCTAGGTTACTCACAAGTTACTCCCGAAGCTAAGGGCTGGAAGTGTCGACAACGTCTGGAGGTTGACGTTCCAAATGCTCTTCTATAACAATTGACATACACATAAATCACAATTTGCACAATCATAATTGTATTCCAAAAATGCGCATGTATGAAATGAATTATGTACAATGCATGTTCATGATAACCTCGGGTAACACTTCATAAATTCTTTACAAAACTATCCCCATACCAAAAATCATCTAATTATAACTTATACTTAGGTTTATGCCTGACTAAACCCATTGAACTCGCAATTCATTTCTCATTGAATCACTTCAGATTTTTCCATGACACCCCTTTTGGGTCTACTGTTCATGTATAATCAGAAGGTGAAAATGAAGTAATTTGGTCAAACTCTCTTCTATAAAAGTATTCCTCTATGTCTTATTTTTCCAATTACATTAGAATCATTCAATTTGGTTTAGTAATGTGAAAGTTATATTCCAAATATTTCCGGACTGCTTTTATTCTGAGACTGTACCCTATACTTAGACTCCATCCAAAAATTGAAACTCTTAGAGTCCAATTCAGAATCTGATTTCTTCATAACATTTATAGCCCTATGTTTATAGTTTACTAAAAATTAAAAATTATCTCATTTGGAACTTTGCATATCAAGATATCATCAGAATACTGAAGTATGTTTAGTATAATAACATCAGTTCATACTATCTAAGGGTACATCCACTGTACCCATTCCACTTTTTCACTCAATATTTTCTCAATTTGATTCAAAGGGCTATGATTTTTGGTAGAGATGTATACAAATATTTTACGAGTCCAATGGTTTAAGAATCAAGTCATTTCGAGGTCTAGAGAAGAAGTTATGGTCAAAAGAATCCAACATGTTCATATCTTTCCTCATATTGTATATGCCTTGGCGCAATTGCCATAACTCTCACTAAAAATGTCTGATTAACTTTGTTTTTGGACTATTGGAAAGAGGACTTCGGGATATACAACTTTCATGAAGACCTAAAGGACCAATTCTGTCTTCTAACGTCTGCATCGGCTCACTTTCCTTTAATCTCATTGCTATCGTCTCATTTTCTTACGTCTCATTTCCTTGCGTCTCATTTCCTTGCGTCTCATTTCTTGCGTCTCATTTTCTTGCGTCTCATTTCTTGCATCTCACTTTTGTGTCTCACTTTTTGTGTCTCACTTTTGTGTCTCACTTTTTGCATCTCACTTTTTGCGTCTCACTTTTGCGTCTCACTTTTTGAGTCTCACTTTTACGTCTCATTTTTTTGCTTCTCACTTTCTTCTCCAGAACGTCTCCACTTATAAGGATCATAACTTTTGACTACAATGTCCAAAATTTTCATACTATATACCGTTGGAAAGATAAAAGAAAGATATACAACTTTATAAAATTCATCTTGGTTAAAATCTCTTTATATCAATCCCAAATTTACCCTAAATTCAAAAGACGAATTTTCCATTTGCACACCGACGTATTGGACCAACTTCATAACTTCATGAAATTTTTGAGACTTTTAGAGACAGAATTGAATTTCAATGTCTTCATAAAAAATATATCCATACATCTCTTGGTTAATCCAAATCAAGAATCATCTCATTTGGACAACTAGAGAAAACGTTATGGCTAAAAGATTGAAACATATTCAGTGAACATTTTCCAGATTTTTAAACTTTCAATATTCTACATCCAACTCATCTTC
>JANVCQ010000002.1:37488759-37501945 GCA_025531925.1 Erythroxylum plowmanianum
TCCGGACGGGAGAGTCCGATGATTCTGGATTTTGTGATTATAGAAGTGATTTTGAACCATTTGCAGGTTTTGGGTTAAAATAAACGCAGCCGTTATGCTGTCGAATTTTCGTCAGATAATAAGTTGAAAAAGAAATAAAATACAATTAAGATATTTTATAATGGATTATGGGACTTATATGATCATGAAAAAGTTTGTTATGAATTGAGAAATGGATTGAGGACACTTTCCAAGAAAAAGGAAATTGTATGTTTTAAATGAGTGTGAGTAAGAATGGTCTTGAGAAATGGTTATAAGAAAGAGAAAGAAAGAAAAAAAAATTTATACCGGATTTAGAATGTCTTAGGGTTTCCAACGCGATTGTGTTTCTCTGTTCTTTGTTTTCTCGGATGTCGGAATTCGTTTACGTTTGGTTAAACAAATTGTTTGCTTTGATTCGATTCGTATCCAATTTGATTTGCTTCGATTCGATTGTTTTTGCTTTCGCTTCGATTTCGATATGTATTCTCTTCCGTTTTCCCTTTTGTTTCCGCATATTGTTATTCGATTATCCGTCTTTCGTTTCGTTTTCTAGTTGGGATCCGGTTCCCGGATTGGGTCCCAACATATTTGTTTTAATTTTAGGCACATGTTGGATTTGGAACAATGGGAGCAAAAAAAGCCAAAATGGGAGCTCTATTTGGTGAGAAGAAGACAGCTTAAAGTGGTGTCCTAAGAAGGCTTGAATGAAGTGGAAGGCATAATAGGCAATAAAACGTTTAAAGTATAAAGCAAGAAAAGATTCTTAAAGGAAGCAACAGCTGGATAAGAAATGACAACATAGTAGCAAAATTTAGGCATTTCATGCAACCAAAACGACGTGCAACAGAGGTGGATAAATAAAAAGAAAAAAACATAGCCCGCAGCACCTAAAATGTGAACGTTTGGCGAAGATATAAGAGAAGGGTTTTCAGTGAATAGGAGAATGGGAACCAAAAATTTTATTGGTCACATCAATAAATAAGAAAGAGAGAGAGAGCTAATAGTTGCAGATAGGAGACATGAATAATAAGGTGGCCACCAAGGTTATATGAATCCCATCAGCTACAGTAGCAAGGAGGGAGGAGAGATAATATAGTAGCGTGACAGAGGTCTTGTGGTAGAAAAAATAGTAGCATGAGAAAGGAACTTCTTAGACAGCAGCAATCATCTCTCTAGAAGACCATATATTAGGTGCTCTTAGTTTGCTTTTATTCCTTTTTTGTTTTACTTTTTGTGGATTTAATCAATGCAAATATATATTATGACCATGATTTGTGTTACATTGATGAATATGTATAAGTAAGTTTTTTTTGTTGAGGTTAGGATTGATATTAGATTAGGATAGTTTTTATGGTATTAGTTTTTGCTTGATTGAATGCATATTTAGCCTAATTTAGCTTGATCACCCAGATTAAGGCCTTAGATGATTGAATGCCATAACCAATGAGATTTAAATTGTCAGAAAATCAATCAAGTAATATATTTGAGACTAGAGTGTAGATCAACCTTAGGGTTTTGCGTGAGAATACCTAAGATTAACGAGCTTCATTTTAGGCTTCTACTTCTTGTATTGAATGCCTTTTATTCTAAATTATCTATGAACCATGTAGGTAACTCGGATTTAGAAGAGAAAGGAATTCCTATGAACATTGAGTTCGACTTGCTTAAATAAAGTAAATCCTAAATCAATCAGCCATTACAAGTTTTAGTGCCTAATCCAATTGAAATTTGATACCTTGGCCAATTTTTGTCATTTGATTAAGTCTAGTTTCATTTAGTTCATACTTTGCATCTTACATATTTCCTTGATTCACTTATTTTATTTCATTTTCAAACCAATCAATTCTTGATCGTCTGAGTAATTTTGCAATATTTAATTTAATTTTCTTATATGTTGGAATCATTTGGGTACGATATTCGATTATTACCATTTTATATTACTTATCAATGAGGTATGCTTGCCTCTAGTTTGGTCTATATAGAATTTAATTTATATTGCTTTGTTTAGACGGCAACAATCTCGAAATTCAGCAGCAGCAACTATAAGATTTGATTATATGTGTGCTTTAGTACCACCTGTTGGACTGCATTTGTAATTAGAGTATTAATATCATCATTCTTAATAAGCATAACAGAACTCAAAAACTTTGTTGAAACTTAACAAGCATAACAAAACTCTCAAAAACTTTAGGTAAAGAATGATACACATATTTCTATTTCTCATCTCTCAACATTAGTGAATACATCTTGTTTATACTAGGAAAAGGTTCCATTAATAAGATTTGAGTTCAAAAAGTTTCAAAGCTTTCATGTAGACCCATTAGGAACTTCATCACCGCATTCATGTTTGTTAAAGTAGAAATCTTCCTAGTAACATCACATATACAACTTGAACAATTGCATTTAGGTATATCATCCATGTTTTTCAACTTATAGTAATACAACACAACAATGAGAAATGGAGGTAGGTATAGGGAGAGAAGTGCGTATAATTGAGAAAAGGAAGCATATCAGTCCATTAGTCGCACCTACTAGAAGCCAATTAGCACCTACTACAACTCTACATTAACCAATTGACTCAACCCTAACTTACAATAACAGTGAAGGAACTAAAAACATAATTATCTAAACCTTTCTATACAGGCAAAACAGACATCGCCAATTGGTGGAGAAAACAGAAGGATACTTGAGTTCAACACAAAGATAGGAATTAGTTCCTTGAATACAAAAATAGAAGAGAAATATAGCAAACACAAAAGACGAAGACGTTGGAATTGCTAGAACACGAAAATAGGCAAAGAAAAAATAGAGAGAAGCAATGTCTTTAGGTTATCAGTATGGAGAAAATGATGTCGTTTTAATAGACAAAATGACATAATTTTCATTGCTTTTGTATTCTTCTTCTTTTCTCTACAAACGTATTTTCATAGCAAACGATATTTAACTACAAAATTTATTTTCATAGTTGATAGTTATGGGATCTGGAGCACACTTGTGTTTTAGTACAAAAAATATTTCTTAGCTAAAAGCATTTGTTACGAAAATAAGTTCACAATTAAATAACATCTTCAAATCATCTTTAACTACGAAAATAGTTCGTAGCTAAAAACCTTTGGCTACGAAACTAAGTTCATAGTTAAAAAGTAATGTCAAATCTTATTAATTATGAATATAAAATATAGCATATTCTAAGTGTAGCTAATAGTTTTTTAAAAAAACTACGAAACATTTTAAGTCAGAGGTGTTGTTTCAAGGGTTATCATTTTGAAACTTAGTAGCCAAATAATAACTTTTAGCTGTGAATTTCAAACCGTTAAAAAAAAACCAAAATTCTTCTTTATTGTAGTGTCGGTTCAGTGGTTCCTCTTTTCATAATTCTCTTGGGTATTGACGTACATAATCAATCAGCTCAACAACCTTATCCACGTTTTCATAGTCCACCAAATTTGACCCCTATAGTACTCTTTCACACTGAGGTTTACTTTGAACTTCTTTTTACCCCGAATCGAATCAACCTTTGCAAGTAATTTGATGACCAGCCATCATTTATATATCCATGTTAAATTAAACTAGTACTCGTGTTCATTTTCTCGACTTAATTTGTGGGGTGCAATCAACCCAATACGGCGACACCTTTCATTCTTCAGAATCAAGCACGATCCGCCAATATGTAGAAGATCATAACCAGTAGATTTTGGCTTCACTCTTACGCTAACTTTGGCAATGACGTCCTGAACAGTGAGGCGTGTCCAAGAAAGTATTAATATCATATAAGCATACAAAGATTCGGACAAATGTTACATAGAAGGTTCTCAAGTTCACCAACTACATTGTTTAAAACCCTTGGACGTTGAAGGAGAAGCCTAACCAAATCATTCTCTCGTTAACGTTATGGAATATGACAAGTATCCCACATAAGATAGCCAATATAAAATAATTAATGAGGGCAAAAAAAAACATGGGCAGTTGGGGCGTGTCAACTGATTATTGCTCTGGGGACGACACATTCTCCTCCATCATATGAATATATACAAGAATAAGAGAATGTGGAATGCTTTTGGACTCGCACATATCATGGCGTCAACCCCTGCACCTCGAAGCAAACCCGAAGGAAGCATATGCGTCGTTCTCATAAATTCGACCCAGTCGCAGCTTGCCACGCATGATAATATCATCATTTCCATTTGGTCGTATGCTTACCACCTTATATGTTTCTTGGATTGTCGTAAAGCAAAGGTTGCCACCTGTGTTTATCTGCATTTTAACATCCTATACATTAATTTTTATTTTGTAAAAGAAGTAGATATATATACAGATATATATATATATATATATATATATATATATATATATACACACTTTTACCAACATTTTATTTACATTATATATATATATATACACTTTTACCAACATTTTATCTACATTAACCTTTCAATAGAAGTCCAGACATGACCTATGGCAGCAAGCATTGGCAAGACAGAACTGACATAGGCATTTGCAATGCTCCTCACAAAGGAATAGTCTATTTTATAAAAACGTTTTTGTGCTCAATTTTTCTGATTAGTAATGATCATTATTATTATAAATACTAAAATAAATTTTTATTTAATAATAATTATTATTAGTAACTATTAAAATTTACCATATAATTCAATTTTTTAATAACTCTTTAAAAAGTCTCCCACTACCGACTCCACCACCGCTGCCCTCGGGTCACTGCAAAGAAAGGAATAGTTGCCGACCAATTTTGGCTATCACGGGGGTCTCTATACTCAGCCAAGTCCAACACTGATGGGATATTGACGTAGAGTGGGACCACAATTCATTCCTGCCTGACAATCATGCTTTCTAAAGTGCAAGTAGAGATGGGGTCTCAGAAAGTACCATGTACATGAGTTTGTGGTGTTAAAGCTAGACATTGTATTGTTCCCTCCATCCATTTGTCACCGAGCAAGTAAAACAGACACCATTTTGAGTTGTAAATGAAGATGTGTACAGTAGTAGTAGCAAATCGTTCACTTAAGCACATTCACTTGTGATTTCTTAAGTAACACCTTGTAACGCTACATCCCAACTCTGAAGCTCACATCATGGCCAATTGCTAACCAAGTAAACATGTAGGCTTTGGGGCATATACATTGCTACCACAGAAGAGAGTACCAGGGAACAACTAAAGGAACTGTCTGGAATATTTTGTAGCATGACTTGTTGGTAAAAGAACCATTGGAGTGAGGTTTCCACATAATTGTATCTTTGTTGCTTCTATTCTGAAGGTTAGGAAAGAGTTGACTAAATGCATGAAATCCTCTATATTGTCCATTCCATTGCCCTTCGTATATGAGTGAAGAGACTCTAGCATTATGAGGGATGTGTCATCTAAAGTGCTCTAGATCATTTCTTCACATTAGTGGACTATAGTCAGTCCAAATATCATACCAAACTCTTGTGGAATCACTATTGCCCAAGTGATAACAAATATACGTATATATAATATCTCTCATTTTCAGCATGTGTTGAAGGATCCAAGATGTTAGAGTGTCTCATATTGACTAAACAAGAAAATGTTAAAAGGTTTATAAGTGATAAGGGTTAAATATCCAAACAACTAGTTCTAGTTATTTGGACAATGGTTGACCCAAGTCTAATTCTTGTAAGTAAATTCTACACTCTGCCCATATTAAAAAAATTCAATATGGTATCAGAGCAGGTTTGATCCGGATTATTAATTTTTCGGTTATTCGTCTTAATTTTCAGTCTCAGCGGCCTAGTGTGGTTACCACTGCGTATATTTCAAGTGACAACTGAATATCCAGTCCCAGTTGCACTTGAGGGGAGTGCTAGAGTGTCCCATATTGACTAAACATGAAAATGTTAAAGGGTTTATAAGTGATAAGGGTCAACTATCCAAACAACTAGTTCTAGTTATTTGAACAATGGTTGACCTAAGCCTAATTCTTGTAAGTGGATTCTACACTCTGCCAATATTAAAAAAAATTCAATACAAGATCCATTCTCAATTATCAGTAATTGCTAGAAGCTTTGGGAAGAAAGATATATTTCATGTACCCACTTTGTCCAAACTAAATTTTTATGCATTAGTAATCTCCTTTTTTCTTTTTTTTTGCAAAGAAGAACATTTTGCATAAAAGTTGTGGAGAGTATGCCTAAGCCTCCTTGTTGTTTGGTAGATGTTACCTCTACCCACTTTACTTTTGCTTTCTTGGCATTATCCATAGAACTAGACCAAAGGAAGGATTTATTAATTATGTCGAGTTCTTTAGTTACTTTCTTAGGCAGTATTAAGTTATTGATCCAGTGTATATGTAAGCTAGCAAGAACTGTGTTAATAAACATGACCCTTGCAGCCATAGAGAGAAACCAATTCTGTCAAGCTAGAACTTTGATTTATATCATTCCAAGAGAGGAAGACAATCAGAGTAGGTGATTTTTGCATGAGAGAGGGGAACACCCAAGTACTTTAAAGGTGGTATGCTTAACTCCATTCCTAAAAAACTAGTAAGTTCAAGAGAGTTTTGCACATCCAAGAAGCAATATAAGGTACTTTTCTGGAAATTTATATTCAACCCAGACCAGCTCAAAAAACAGGATAGGATGTCTTTAAGAATATTTATGGACACTCTATCATCTCCATACATTAGCATGAGATCATCGGCAAACATCAGGTTTGTGAGTTTAAGACCTTTGCATTTATGGTGATAGCAGAAATGATGAGTGTGTGAAGTCGACTTTCTAGTGATTCGGGACAACCCCTCCATACCTAGAACAAGAAGATACGGTAAGAGAGGATCGCCTTGCCTTATCCAAGATGATAATAAGAAACAAAGGTTTAATTTGATCTTCAATAAATTAAGGGAACAATGCCTTTTTAATCAAAAGAAGTAAGTCATCTATCATGTATATGGATTTTTTTCCTCCATTTATCTAATTAAGGCTGCAATTATTTTATTTATGCCATAGGTTTTGTGTTTAAATTATATTAGAAAAATGATTGAGATGATGATATTGTTATGCACCACTCAGATATATTCAACCTAGAGTGATCTCAATGTTGTTGATATGCAAACCAAACATTAAGTACAATAAGCATTCCAATATATTAATATGAATAATTAATTTCATAAAGGATGAAAATTTTATTATTGACATGTATATTCACTTTCTTTTGCTTTTTCTAGCAAGAAAATGTTTAACTCAAACAAAAAAGGAACATATCTGTTGTACTATTTTTTACATCAACAAATAACATATCTCCCCTAAAATAATAAAAGGAAATTATATATTACCAAAAGATTCATAAATTCACACTTGTTGTTTCAGTTCCATATATAGTTATTTTGGTTGGTTCCTATACATATTTAAAGCCTATTAAATTAGTACTAAACATTTTCAAAATATTTCAAAATAGTGAGAATATCAGTTTAACATAAAATATTTCAAAATAGTGAGAATATTAGTTTAACCTATATATGGTCTGTGAAATCTAATGTTTAAGACTAAATTTAAATAAATGAAAGGTTCATTAATAAACCGAAAAATTGAAGTTTGGAGATTTTTGGTTAACAATATTTTTAATTTTTCTATTTTATGTTAAATCCATATTATGTTTCAAAGAATAATGAGGACGTACAAAATTAATTAAATATTTTTAGTCTATAGTAAAAATAATTTGGTTTAAAACATGTCTATTTTGAGTACTTATTAATTTGAACATTATTTTAACGTATAGTTTAAAAGCTTGGGTCGTAATTACTTTTATCAAGCTTATTTGTATCATAAGTTATTAATAAAGCCCTTAATAATTCGTATTTATCACATCTTTTTCGTTATTTTGATTTACTATATATACGAAGGAATCTATTACTTAAGTACAAATGTTCAAGATTTTTTTAACAACTCAGAAAATGAACTACTCCTTATAAGTTGAACGCTAATTTGATTTAATTCGAAGTAAGAAGCGTGTCAAAATCTTATTAATCTTTACCGATTCAAGAACACTAAGTGTCACGTTGCAGCTTTTCCCAAGTTGTAAAACCGATGAACATGGCTTCCACATGAATTATAAGAGAGAGAGAGAGCGCAGGGCTACAACTGGAGTACTTTAGTTGCCAAGTAGATGGCATTTGGAAACAGCAAAAAAGAGAGATTTAAGGCATCTATGCGTTGTCGTTCACCCACATGCACAAAGAACAAAAGGTCATTTCTCAGCAACTTTAAAAAAGATATTAGCTTTCCACTAACTCCTCCGCCCCTTTTTTTCTTAAATAATACCCTCTCTTTTTTTCCCTTACTTCTTATTAGTCTTATCTGTATTGCTCTTGAAAAAACCATAATCCAAGCAATCACTAGAAAACGTCTTTCATTAAGAACTCACAGTCACAGTTGTTAAACAATCAAAGACCTAAGCAACAATATAGCCAAAGCTCAAACAAGCATATTATCGTTGATCAAAAGCACGAAACAACCTGACCCAATAACCTACCAATTTCTATAAGCTTTCACAAAAAGGGCAAATTGCCTCCAGTAATACTCTATAGAGTCTATACCATCTAATTCCCATCACAACGCTATACCTATATCCGATTTATGCTTATTACGAAAAACATTAAACCCAACCCCAATAATGGAACTTTTTTTTTTTTTGAAGAAAAGGGGAAAACTGATAAAAAAGATGGCTCGATGTTTTTCTGGTACGCAAGCTGTCTGCTTTTTGAAGCTTTGAGGTAGCTACAAGAATGACTGTAGAACTAGCTCACGGAGGATGACCATCTCCCCGCAGATTATGCCAGTCATGATCTGGGTTCACAGAAGAGGAACCCGAAGCAGTATTGTTGCTTTTGTTGATGTTAACTATGGGGCTGGTGCTGGAGGTGGCGCTAAGAGTCCACAAAGCAGTATCTGAGACAGTTGGGTTAGACGTGCTCATATAACCACCTTGTTGGTGCCAATTATGGAGATGAGAGGAAGTTAAAGGCCTACCTGATTGAATAAGCCCCTCTTCACGAGCATAAAAGCCATGTTCTTCATTCTTTGCGTCTTTATTGCCTCCTTCATAGAATTGCCTTTGCTGATGAATTTGGTGTTGTGATGATCCATAGGAAGGAACTGCATTGAAGGCATGGAACGGCCCCTGATTTAGAGAACTACCCAAATCAACTGTTAGATTGATTGATTGATTTACAGGCTGATGACTAAACGAAGGCGATGGTTGGCTGTTCAAAGACTGCATCCCCGCAAAAGAAGCTAAATAATCACCACTTGGATAGTACGTCCCCATTGAAGTAACCCCAGAAGGTGAAACTAAGTTCCCCAAATCTTTGCCACCCAAACCAGCGCTAACTGTATTATCTGTATTAGCAGTACTCCAGACGATGATGTTCGGCGGGGTGGTTCCCAAATTGTGTGGCACATTTTGTGAAGGCTGCTGCAACTGAGACCTAGAATTTTCAGCGGACGATGAAGATGATGATTTTGTGGACGCTGTCTTGCTGCGCTTACCCTTCCGGCAGCCTCCTCCGACGGGGACGTTTCTTAGGGTGCCACCTTGAGTCCAGTACCTCCGACAAGTCTTGCAAAAGTAGCGAGGCTGAGTGAGACTGTAATTGTTATAGTAGCAGAACTTTGTATTGAGAGAGTCACATCGAGGACATTTCTGTTGTGGGTGTTGAGGTTGCTGTTGGTTATCTCCTTGCATCGGTTTCAACCTCCGATCTTCGTTCTGATTCATCTCATTACTCTCTCCTCTCCCTTGTTGCTGCATCTGTTTTTTCTCTAGCTCTCTCTTTTTATATCGCTTGTATATTTTCTGCAAACTCTGTATTTTGTCTTCTTTTATAAGCTGGGGTATTGGTGATTGGTTGGTCCAGATACATATCTTAAGATATGTACTGTTTTTTTGGCCGGATGCAGGCTGTTCGTAGAGAGGCGTTTCAGATTATGCAGAGGAGACTTAACGTGTCTCTCACTGGCTCCACAAAATCTTACAAATACAGCATAAACCACGGCGACCTTTGATTATCTTGTGCATGCTCACTGATCAGGCAAATATACCTAGTTGCTTTTCAGCTATCTCAAAAGTAAATCCTTCCTCTCTCTGTATCTCTATATCATAGATATAATAAATGAAAAAAATAAAAAGCGAGCATGAAATCAAGAGCTCAGTATGCCAACCAAATCCTCCAAGATGTTCACCCACCCCATTCACCACCTGCCGCTTTTATGAGAGGGAAATTAAGAAAAGGGTGTTAAACGAATGTTTAGACAGGATTAAGCACACAAACATAAGCAGTTCATACCAT
Source organism: Erythroxylum plowmanianum (assembly GCA_025531925.1). NCBI lineage: Eukaryota > Viridiplantae > Streptophyta > Magnoliopsida > Malpighiales > Erythroxylaceae > Erythroxylum > Erythroxylum plowmanianum. The sequence goes on from JANVCQ010000002.1 coordinate 37,499,097, forward strand.
GGAAATGGAATCAGTAAATAGAACAAAGAGAGCATATAGAAAGACAGATTCTCCTTTGGATTAGGTTCAGTCCCGTCTCCATCTCTCAGAGCCACATATTCAAACCAAACATGTGCACAGAAAACCCAGTTCAGTGTCAAAACATCAAACCACCGTATCCATGAAAATTAACCACCAAAAATACTTGCAGACAAAACGACCCCTTGTCAAGAACTCAGAGATGGTTGATGATCAAGACAAAAGAAAGCCAATAACAAAAGATATAATCAACGAGGTGGAGAAGTGACTAATAGAGGATTTGATGACTGTAGTCTACAATAAGGCGGCGGCGCGTTCCTAAGAGGATGGCGTGGGTGGTGATGGTGGAGGCAACTATTTCAGACTGCAGAGTTTAAGCTACTCCATTTTTTTTGTTTTATCCTCTCCCTCAGTCTCTCTCTCTCTCTCTCCTCTTCACCTTTAGTTTTTTCTCCCTACATTCTTCTACACTATTGTTTAATTTCCCTTTCCATTTCTACTCTCTCTCTATACGTCATCAAATTTGCCTTCTAGTCTTTACAACCTTTTAGTTTAACAGGAAAAGACACCTAGACTAAAAGTAACTGCAAAGTCCAAACTCCAGAGACAAGTCCACGAACATTGATAAGATACTAGAAGTTTAGGTAAACTCACATTAGTAACTCTATCTGTACCTTAATAACAAACATGCATTAAATTTTTCAACGAGATTTTTATACGGTGAGTTTTGTAATTTAAAATGTATTAAAATTATTTTTTGCTTAATAAAACTATTTTTAAAATGTGAATATTTCGGACACGGGGGATATATAATTTTTCACAGATTAGAAAATTTGGTGTTGGATATAATGATAAGAGTTATACCAAATTTGACTTAAGTTTTTGTCACTAAAGTCTTTCTTGAAAATAGTAGAATTAAACGCATTTAAATAGTATACTTTTTCAATTAGATATAGTGTCAACTAGTCAATCAAACATATATTTTAATCTATTAAAGTGAATAAGTTTAAGTAATACTAATAAATTAAATGATCAATTTCTCATTTCTATCTATAATTTATATTATTATAAATTAATAAGATTAGCTTTAATTATTAACATACGAAAACTTTAAAGATTATTATTTTATTGCATACGGTACATAAATACATAACATCTTCAAAAACTTTAAAATCAAAGAAAAAAACATATATATTAAACATAGTTTTTAAGTCTGCTCAATTTAAATATGAAACATGTTGGACCCCGAACCTTTCGTAAAAGATTAGAACTATTGAATGAGAAGTTTTGGTGATTAGTCACGAGTAAAGAACAATTGAATGAAAGTTCTTAAACCAAGAATTTATAGACAAGAGTAAAGTAAGGAATGAGAAATGTGGATAGATTTAGTGGATAAGAGATTTTTGAAATAGAAGGAATTAAGGTGAAAGTTAGCAGTAAAATGAAAGTAATATTTGTGTAGTAAATTGATAAAGAATAGGTATATATGTGTATGTTCTGTCATTCGTTTTCATGATTAGTCATTGATTATAAATTTTTCTTTATGGAGGACATTGATTTAAAATGAAGTTGAGAATGAAGAGAAAATAGAGTAGAAAAAGGTGAGTATGAGTTGTGTTAAGGAAAGATTTTGAAACAAATTGGTAGTTGATCTGAAAAATGTTCACTGAGTATGCTTCAATCTTTTAGCCACAACGGTTTCTCTATTTGTACAAACGAGATGATTCTTGATTTGGATTAAACTAGAGATATATGGCTACATTTCTTATGAAGACATCAAATTTAAATTCTGTCTCTAAGAATCTCAAATTTTGTCATGAAGTTGAGAATTAGGTGCAGTACATTGGAAGATGAATGTAAAATTCATATTCTGAAGTTAGGGATATTTCTGAGTTGATGTGAGCTCATTTAGGTAAAATTGTCTTCTTGGAAGTTGTAGATAATCTTTCCAGCTTTCCAGCTATATAAATTTTGTAAATTTTGGATATCGAAGTTGAGAGATATAAGCATTACAAGTTGTGATGTTGCATAAGATGTGTGTATGTGACAGCTATGGAGATTGATGTTAGTTTGACTTCTGCTTTGTCTCAGTTTGCTTTGTTTAGTTTGCTTCATCTTAGTTTAACTTCTGTATCATCTTAGTTTGACCTCTGTATCATCTTAGTTTGACTTCCGTATCGTCTTAGTTTGATTTCCGTATCGTCTTAGTTTGACCTCTGTATCGTCTTAGTTTGACTGTCTTAGTTTGACCATCTTAGTTTGACCGTCTTAGTTTGTATTGTCATCTTCTGTTCTATTTTTGATCCTTTTAAAAGTAGAATCTCACTTTTTAGTCTTCATAAAAGTTGTATATCTTAAAGTCTACTTTCAAATGGTCCAAAAATGAAGTCAATCCGACACCTGGAGTCAGAGTTATGGCAATTGCGCCAAGGCATGTACAATATGAGTAAAGACATGAACATGTTAGATTCTTTTGGCCATAACTCCTTCTCTAGACACCCAAACAACTTGATTCTTGAACCATTGGACTCGTAAGACATTGATCTACATCTATACAAAAATTCATGACCATCTGAAATGAATGGAAAAAGATTTAGTGAAAAGAGTGGGATGGGTACAGTGAGTGTACTCTTAAGTAATATGAACTGATGGTATTCTACTGAACATATTTTAGTATTTTAATAATATCTTGATCTATAGAGCTCCAAATGAGATGATTTTCAATTTGTGGTAAATTAGAGACATGGAGCTACGAATGGTATGAAGAACTTGGAATCTAATTCAGTCTCTAAGATGTTTAAATTTCAGATGGAAGTTGTGCATAGTACATT
>JANVCQ010000002.1:37502920-37513464 GCA_025531925.1 Erythroxylum plowmanianum
TTTGTAAATTTTGGATATCGGAGTTGAGAGATATGAGCATTACAAGTTGTGATGTTGCATAGGATGTGTGTATGTGATAGCTATGGAGATTGATGTTAGTTTGACTTCTGCTTCGTCTCAGTTTGCTTCGTTTTAGTTTTCTTCATCTTAGTTTGACTTCTGTAACTATGACTTCTGTATCGTCTTAGTTTGACTTCTGAACTATCTTAGTTTGACCGTCTTAGTTTGTATTGTCATCTTCTATTCTATTTTTAATCCTTTTACAAGCATAATCTCACTTTGTAATCTTCATAAAATTTGTAGATCTTAAAATTTAATTTCAAATGGTCCACAAATGAAGTCAATCCAACACCTGGAGTGAGAGTTATGGCAATTGCACCAAGGCATGTACAATATGAGTAAAGACATGAATATGTTAGATTCTTTTGGTCATAACTCCTTCTCTAGACACCCAAACGACTTGATTCTTGAACCATTTGACTCGTAAGACATTTCTATACATCTATACCAAAATTCATGACCATCTGAAATGAATGGAAAAAGATTGAGTGAAAAGAGTGGGACGGGTACAGTGAGTGTACTCTTAAGTAATATGAACTGATGGTATTGTACTGAACATACTTCAGTATTTTGATGATATCTTGATCTTTAGAGCTCCAAATGAGATGCTTTTTGATTTTTGGTAAATAAGAGACATGGAGCTACAAATTGTATGAAGAACTTGGAATCTAATTCAGTCTCTAAGATGTTTAAATTTCAGATGGAAGTTGTATATGGTATATTATTTGGGACAAGAGCAGTCCAAAAATGTTTGAAGCATATCTTTTGAATCACTTACCTGAATTGAACGATTTTAGTGTCATTGGAAAAGTAAGACAATAGAGAATATTCTTCTAGCATAAATTGTTATGTCAGAATATTCAAGGGTTCTTTTGGCAAGACACTTATGTGTAAAAGACATAAGGCATAAATGGAAAGGCAAATGGAACAATTCTCAATCATTAAGGGCATAGAAGGACAAGGCCAAAATGTGGACTTATATTTAAGAGAAGGAGAAGATTCTGGAGAAACAAAAATGCGTGGATGAGAGAAGAGATAAGAGAGAGAAAAACATGAAAAAGAATGAAAGAGAGAAAGAAGGGAAAATAAGCTAGGGTTTTAATTGTGTTAGTCTTCAAGAAAGATTTTGAAGTTGTTTAAGAAGAGAAAAAGGTAGAGGAAGATAAGAGTTTCCATTTGAGCCAAGATCTCTTCATTTGGTGAAGAACCAAAGGGATCGAAGAGACCTATTTCAGTTAGATCAGCTCACGGAGCACACATTAAAGATACAACAGGAAAGAGCTTTAGATACCTCAGGCTGTTTACAAAGAGAAGAGATATTCTAAGCCATCCTATAAGCAAGAAAATCAGGTGGGTACATGTTTATAATAGATTAAATAAGCCACTACTGTTTTTCCTTAAAGCAAAGAAGTTTATTGATTTCAATTGCATCATAAGTGTTGCATATTTTGTTTTTGCATGATTTGTGAAATCTGCTAGATGTTTGCTACATGAACTGTGTAATGATTTATAAAGAGATTTTTTTAGTGATTTCTGAAAGGAATAGCAAGTTTATGAAATCAAGTTTTTAAAGTGCATATGAAATATTGTATGCTCATGAAACTCAAGTTTTCAAGAAGTGTTATTTTGGGCAACACAAGTTTACAAGTTTTGAGATATATGTGTTATGTGGGTTTGTGGTGATTCCTCAAGAACCGTCACGTGCACGTCGACCCAAGTTTAAGGCTTCTCCCGCCTGCCTGCTAGTGGCACGGAGCTCCTTCAAGGACTTCCTCAAGAATCTACTACTACACAAGGCCATTATAAGGGAATGTGTAGTGCGTCATGTTTTGGATCCACCAAACTATTCTGATGTGTTATGTGCTCATGAGATGCTTAATCAAGTTTGAAGCATTCATGTTTTATGACTTGTGAATTTTTGGCTAAAGCCTAAGAAGTATGTACTTTATAAACTCAAGGAAAGTTTTCGATTTCAAGTAAAATGGTTTCAAAAGTTTTTGCTTATCTTTTTTTATAAACTGTTACCCACGAGTTGTCAAGCTCACCCCCACTTTGTCCCCTCTTCAGGTGATAGTTAATAAGATCGAGTGATCAAGAGTATAAGGACGTTACTTCTAATTCTGCATATCTTGGAATTTAAGTTATCTGTGTAAAATACAAGAATTTGTAGTTCATGTAACTTTTGGAGTTTAAGATTTCGGATTATGATGTAAAGTGGCTTGAAAAGCCATTATAGCTTTGTAAAACCCTTTGATCTGAGGGTATTGAAATGTAAACAAAGAAAAATAGTTGTATGAAATGTATTAAAGGGTATGATGAAGTAAAGATATAAGAGTTTTATGATATTTCAGCAAGAATTGAACTTTACGTTCAGAGATAGGATCCAACATTAAGGTAATAAGTTGGTATCATAGCACGAGTTAGATTTCGGATTCAAGCGGGATCCAACAGTTGTGGTATCAGAGCACGAGCTAGATTTCGGATTCAAGCGAGATCCAACAAAACAAACACAAATAAAAAATGAATTAACCAAAAAATGTTAAAAGATAAAATCATCCTTAAGATGTTTATTTAAACTTATTTCTTTATTTTCAATTTAGTTATTTAAGGGCTACTTGTTTCTTTTTATTTGTCATATTTTTTGTTGTAGTATTTAGAAATAGATAAATAAACCATAAAACTTCGTTAGTTTTGCTCTTGTTGTGATTTCTTGTCTCAAAAATTGAAAAAAAAAACTACAACAAGTTTACATAATCATAAAATGTGTTGTGATAACCTACCTCTAAAATCAAAAGCAATGTTTTCCCTTTATTTTTCATTTGTCTTATTGTTCTGCCCTATTCCATCCATGATTCTCATCATTCCTTACTTCATTTTTATTATTATTCTTATGGCCTCTTCTCGTGCTCCTCCCTGTAGCTTCATCTCTACGTTATTAGAGTCTTTATCTTTGTTTTTTTTCTATTACTATACACATATACTTTTTTATTTTGTTTGGTAGTGTGAATAGTTATGTGGGTTCAATTGTTTTGTGTTATTTATGATTTTGAAAATCTAGGATATGATTTTCTTAAGTAGTGAATAGGTAGTGAGAAATGTTTCATTATAATTAGAACTTTTCTTTTTGTTATATAGCTAAATCTATTTCACATTCAAGGGAGAGATTATCAATAGTTGATGTTGGCTTCCAATCTATCATTATTCAATATCAGACTTGATAACCTCCTTCAAGAAATTCTAAGATTTGCTATTTCAAGAGAGAGTTTGGCAATCCAAAGATAAAACCTACCGTTGGACTTAAAAAAAGCAAGTAGCTTTACTTCTTTAATTTTGTATTATGTTTTCTCTTGTTTTGTTCCTATATTGTTCTTTGCTTATGTGACTTTTTAGAATTTATATTTAAGCACTAAAACATTTGAGGAAAAATTGAGGAGTCAATTATACGATTTTTTGCTACCAAGTTTAAGGAAGAATAAGCATATAAGGTTAAAATGAAAGATGCATTCTATTCTTTGTTAGTCTAAATTTTTTAAGATGTATCTTAATTATCCAACTAAAGATTTGACCATGCTAACTAATTTAAAACTAAATTTGGATTGGATTTATCCTTGTGATATGTGCTTAATTATTGATACATTTAATCCGTTACACTTAGTGATTAATGATATGAAAATGTTTAAATACTCACTATAGTTCTTATATGGTTTTAGGTACAATTCATAAGTAGAAGAGCTAAAATGAGAAGAAAAACAATCTTTGAGCCATCATTTTAAGATTCACCCTCACTTGTCTCCATGGAATAAGAAGAAGAAGAAGGATTAGAGCAAGAGGAAACAAGAAAATAAAAGTGTCATGGGCGTGACTTGCATTCTCATGACTTTTCTCTTCATCTTCATGCATTTTCTTGTTTCCTCTTGCCGCTCATGGTGCACGATCATGACACCATATGTCATGGTCGTGACTCAAGTAGTCACGCCATGACTCAAAATGTCGTGGTCGTGTTCACACATATGCAAAACCCTAATTTTACATATAAATAGACATATGATGACAAAGCGAGGGTTTTATGAAAGTTTTGGTTTGTTTTCGGCCAAAAGGGGTGAGGGACCTTCGAGACCATCTGGAGAGCACGAAGAGGGAGGTAAGTTCTCCACTATGAGAAGAAACTTGGAGGGGTAGCTTCTCAATGCCGGTTCGGAGGCAATATTGATGCCTATAACCCGGTTAAGCATTCCTTCTATTATTTTGTTGTTTCTCTCTCTCTTTAGAAATAGTTTATGTTATCTGATGTGTATAGATTTGTGTATTATAAAAAGATGATTTTAATGCATTCATTGGATCATTTTATTACAAACCCATTACTAGAAAATTCAATGTAATTTGTAATTGTTACGTTGAAATTCATTTGTAGTGACTAATAATTCGTAATCATTAGAGATAACATGACCTAGGATAAATGATACATCATATGTGATTGTTTCCTTGATTAATCAATTTTCCTAATTCGTAATACTACTATCTAATTGAATCTAGAGATTGTATTATAGGTTACTCGGTAGTTAGGTTTAATTAACGATCATATCTTAATTAAACAATACTTAAAAGAAAACTCAAGTTAATTATTAACCCATGATTAATACTTTTTAGGAAAGGTTTGAGAACAAAAAATCATTGAAATATGTTTAATTAGGGTGTAGGTTGAGATTGAATCAAAGAACTAGATTCCTAACAAATTCATCACTTTCATCACTTTTACATGTTTTCGTCAATTTGCTTTTGTTATTTAGTTTAGTTTTATTTTCTTTTCTTCAACCAAACAAAACCCTCCAAACCCTAAACACCAATTATTTTCATGACAAAGCCTAACCAAACACTCTCTGTGGGATCAACCTACTCACCACTGCTACAATAGTAGGTCTATTTTATTTTGACTAGTGTTACGACATACTGTCAACTTTGGCACCCTTCCAGAGAGTGCAGTGTTTTAGTTTCATTTGTATTTAGTAGCTACCCCATCTTTAAAAAATCAGATAGTCTCAAAGAAACTGAGCTTCAAATATCCAGAATAGCGTATGTACAAATTGGAATCAGCAATGGTATGTATCCGTCAATAGATAGTCCTCCCAACTATGATTTTAATTGGGATCTAGCAAATCAGTTCAATTTACAATGTATCGAGGGTGTTTATCAACAATGCTTAAAGATTAATCCCAAATCTTTAGTTAAGATAAACCACAGAGGAGTAAATATGTTGATGACATCAACATACAAAGCATCTATTTCTCCATAGTCATTCCAACTGATCAAATAATTTGAAGCATTTTTCGACTCTCATTGGAGTATTCACTGAATTATCTGACCAATGGAAGCAAGCCCTATGTCAATAACTACATCAATATCTTCTGAAGAAAAAAGACAAAAAATTGGATATATACATCTTTCAACCATTCAGATTTTATTAAAATCTACATTTCAAGAAGGAATTAATTCTCCCATTAGAATGGCTATAACTGATGAAAGGATGACTAATCTAAAAGATCAAGTCATAGGAATCATGAATGGAAATTTAGATTATGGAAAAATCAAGTTTAACACCCATTTTAAATTAGGAATTCCTTTACAATCTCAAAATATAGACGAAAACAATTACTATAGCTTACAAATTTTATCACGAAAATTTAATGACAATAGGACAATATCCTTTTTCAATTACTTATCAAATTAGCTATGCTTTAACTAATTCTCATCAAATTATTGAATTTAAAAATACAGATCAAATTTATATTGATCAATTATTTAATGATGTAGTTAAAGTCAGAATAAATCTAAGAACTAGTTTATGAGAATTACCAAATATCAAACTGTCCTATAACATTACAAAATATATCAAGTTCTCATGATATACCTCATTTATCTTTAAGCAAAAATAGATTACTTAAATAAGAATCTAACCTTCTAAGATCATATTCAACAGGATTAGGAAAACCTATTAGATTTACTGAACATGGAATATCTAACAAAGAAACAAAGAAAAATTCAGAACAATTAGTTGATGAATTAATTGTTTTTCAAGGATTAGTTGATATAATTTTTCAAGGATATTGGGTTGTAATTTTAAAATTCCATTATAAAATTCTATACCTAAATATTCGATATTTCGTTGTGCTAATTTAATTTTCTTTTACTTAAAATTAATTTTTTTATATTTGCATCTATTGAGAACTTCTTTAACCTTTTTTAAATGGTCTTCCTTATCTTTATTTGAAAATATAATAATGTCATCAATATAAGCTAAAGTAAATCTTCTAATCCTTCTAAATTGTTATCCATAAAGCTTTGATAAATACTAAGAGCTTGTTTTAATCCAAAGGGTAATACATTCCATTGAAAATGTTTTGTGGTGGACAGGTAAAGGTTGTTAATGTATTTTCATGTAGTCTTAATTGCCAATAACCTGATTTTGTATCTAGTGTCGGAAACCAATGATGTCCTTTGAGTCTATTTATAATATAGTCTTTTCGAGGAAATTTATAAGTATCACCTATAGTGGCTTTGTTTAATTCTTCATAATTAATTACCATTCTTCTTTTCCATGTTTTTGTTCAGAATGATTATTTATATAGAAGGCTGGAGCTAAATGCTTACTAGTTCTTGATTAGTTGTTTTTGTACATTCATTAATAAATTCTTGTACATCTTGTTGTGTATATGGAATACTGTTTTTAATATTAATTTCTTGTGTGGGGTTTTTTGTGTTATATCAACTAATCGATTATTAGTGTTCTTTTTAGGATCTAGTAGATTTTCACTACAAACTTGTTCGATTAAGGTTTCTGTTTCAATTTATATAGTTAAGTTATTAATAAGATAAAATTATAATTGATTTAATTTTTCTGTTATAATCTTTAAATTTTTATAATAAGTTGTATGGCAGATGGGAATTTTAAGAATTATGGATTTTTGATTTAAATATTTTATTATTGATGTCTTCATTTTCAATTTCTTGTTTATATGAAGTTATATTCTTTCTTATAAATTCTTTATAAATTTCATTAATGACAACCTGAAAAGCTTTGATTGGTTCAATAGCATTAAGAAATTCAGTAGTTTTTTTATTCGGACTTCATTATCTAATAAAATATTTAAGACTATACCAGTAGTTTTATAAGTAATAAAATTCCATAAAGTGTTAATATTTGTTAAACCTTCAAAAGGTTTTTCTAGTTAAATGACTAATGCTAATCTATTAGAACATTCAAGTAATAATTTTTTTGGATATAAAACACAATCTAAATTGAGGATTCCATCTGGTCATAATGTTATATGTTTTGGTGTATACTCTGTAGGAAATTTTCTTATTTTTATTATCTTTTTTGTAGTAGCCAAAACGATTTAATTTTTCTTGTTCTATACGTTTATAATTCCAATTATAACTAGATTTATTTTCTCTGACACTTAAAATTATTACAAACAAATAAAGGCTTCTGAAACTACTCTTTATAGATTTGAAGATATCTTAAATCGAAATATAGAAAACTATAACCAAGAAATACTAGAATTAAAACGACCCTATAGACAATTTACTGAACATTATAAAATTCATTGTTCATGAATAATTATCCTATTTGTCAATTTATGTCAACATTATTTTTAATGCATAACTGTACATTCTATAACCAATTATTAATAGAAATTATGCATTTAGAAACTTTAGTCACTGGATATAGATCAGAAAAAGAATATTATGAAAGATGTTATAACTATCTACGATATTTTATTAATAATACTGGTATAATTCCCATTAAAGAAAGATTAGACATTGCAATTAATATTTATACTTTGCATAATCAAAATTTAATCTCTAAATATAACCAACTTACAGAACATCAATGAATTAAAACATCAAATTCAAAAATGAAAACTTTAGGAAAACCCATCAATATGGAAAAAATAAATGTTATCCCTACCAAAGCTCTCAAAGAAGAGATGAAAAAGATTACTTCAGAAATCTTCTATGACTACTTTCAAGCACTTAATGAGTGGAAAGAAGACCAAAAAGTATTCCAATAATATCCTCAAAATTATAGAAGATATAGACCAAAAGCCATTATATTTCCAAACGCAGATCCACTTTTTACCTACCTCTTTTTTCAAAGCGGGCTAGTAGACACCATTTATCTAATCAATTTAAATACTCTCTCAAAATTCCCAGTAGGATTTGTTCTGGCTACAAAAAATTACAAAGAATGGTTTGCTAAGGAAAGAGAAATTTTTGTTAAAGTATTTAGCAACTAGCCCATCTTTAAAAAAGCAAATAGTCTTAATAAGTACTTTGATGCCTTTATAGTTACAATTTTGGATGTTCCTCAGCACCTAGGCCCTTCCACACCTTTATGAGTATTTCATCTGGTCTTACTGCCTTTCTACTCTTCATCTGCCTCAAAGCCTTTTTAATTTCTTCCGTTGTGATCTACTTGTAATGAGACAAGTTGTGAAATCTTTTAGATTTGTTAAGGTCCCTAAAAGAGATGTTGTCCTTATGGCCTTCATTAAAAAGGCCATAAAAATACCTCTACCATAAACTCTTATGGAATTTTCATCCATGAGCACATTAATATAATACCATTAAATGAAAAAAAAAATGTTGAAGGGACCAAAGAACTGGAGAAAAATAAAGAAATAACTTTAAGAGATTAAAGACTAAGGAGAAAAGGAGAGAGAAGACAAAAGAAATTGAAAAAGAAGAATTAGAAGAGGCTAAAGAAGAAAAGTGTGAAACTCTAATATTATTTTATTTATTATTAGGCTTCAGACTATGTAATTTGAGCTCAAGTTTGCCTTAAAACTTACGAAAAATTGAGTATGGCTTGAAATTTGGTTAACTTAAACTAAACTCATTGATTTTAGACCAAACTGGGGTAGGTAGGTCAGACTAAACCCTAGTTGTTTTGCTAAGCCTACTTATAACATGCTTAATTGTTAAAATTTCTAAGAAAGTATCTGATTAAGAAAATGATGGGAACAACAAAATTATAAATGAATTATTAAAGGAGAAAGAAGAACATAAAGACAAGTTCAATTCTAAAAAAGAGGAAGGGGTATTAGTTTCATATCTAAGGGTTCTACCTCCTTTGGTTAGATAGGACCTAAGTTTAATATCGAAGCTAGAACTTGAATTAAGTCTAATGATTTATGGGGATTAGAGTAGTAATTTTCTATTTTTTGTTCATATCTTTTGTTAGTATTCATTCCTTTATATGATGATTTTAATCTTTTGTATTCATTTAATTCATTACAGTTGGTCATACAAAAAATGTAGTGCTACAACTTGATAAACAAATGAAATTGTTTCACCTATAAACTTTACCCTTCAAGTTAGTGATTTTAAGAATCTAATAAAGAGGTTTCATGCCTAAGTTTCTTTAATATTTAAAAATCACTTCATGTGCTAGTTTTATTTAAAAGTTTAATAAAAATTAATATAAGGTAATGGGGATTATTGTGCTAAATATAGAAACCTTTATTCAATATTGTTATGCCTCAAATTTGAGTCTATTTTAGTGGGTTTGTGATAAACTATAATTCGACAGTGAAACTTACATTTTCAAGTTCACAAATAAGTCAAGACAAAATACTTGTTTTTGTTTTCAAATTTTTTATTTTAAATCTCAATCAAACAAGTTTTTGTTTTTAGTTTTTATTATAAATCTAAAAATGAATTTTTACATTTTTATTATAAATCTACACCAGATATTTTTAAATAAAAATTAATAAGAAATAAAAACAAAAAATATAAGCCATAAACCATAATAGGAAAATAAAAATAAAATCAAATGATCCCTTAAATTTATGTTTTTATTTTTAAATTATTTTTATTTCATTATTAGTTAATACTATAATAACTAATTTTTAGAACTTGATTTCATTTTTATCAAAAAATACTCAACATTTTATAAAAATACAAAATAATAATAATAGAAAAGCATGAAACTTGTAACTTAATTAGCAAAAAGTAAGATCTATTACGTTTTTAACTAATTTTTAAGATGAAATTATTTAAATAAGAATTTTTTTCAAATTAAAGCTACTTAAGAGACCATTGAAAAAAACACAATAAAACTTTAAAAATAATACTAGATAGCTCCTAATGGACAGCAATGAATGTGTAGTGTTTGTTAAAGGTGACATATGCTTCAACTTTTTCTTTAAAGTAATCCTTGCAAATAATCTCCTTTGTTACCAAGAATTGTGCTTTCCTTATACTCAAGAGAAAAGAATCTAGAAGTATATAATTACTTCTCTTCTACATATACTTGTTTTAATTATGTCTCATCTTCTTTGCCTCTTTTATAGGATATCATAAAGGAAAAGATTTGCCCTTAAGAGGTAGAATGTCTAATGTAACATTCCGTCCCCATATTAAGGGTTATGACCCAAAATTTCAGTACATGCAAGCTCAAAGAGAAATTAAGATAATGCATATTC
>JANVCQ010000002.1:37524786-37542098 GCA_025531925.1 Erythroxylum plowmanianum
ATCCATTCCAATTCCTCCACAATTCCAATTCGGTATTCAAAAACCAAAAACCAATTCCATTTTCATCAACTCATCAACACCAATACATGGCAAACCAAATCCAATCCATTTCTAAATTCCAATCCACAACACAAAAAACAAAATCCATTTACCAAAAAAATTATTTAACCGTCGGATTGTCTCGGGTCTTCACTTGGGTATTCGGGTTGGGCTTCGGGTCGTGTCTCTGTGAGCTGTCGGAAGGTCGGTGGTGGTGTGGTGACGCGGCGAGGAGGAGAGCTGACGTCGAGGAGGAGCTATCGAGGCTAGATCTACACGGATCTACACGGATGAGGCCAGATCTACACGGAGACGAAAAGAACGGAGAACAACCGGGACGATTGGGTGAGGAGGAGAACCAAGCGTCACGACGGTGAGAGGATCTCCAGATGTCGGCGACAGAGACGGTGAGACCGTGAGAGGCTGAGAGCGAGAGAGTGAGAGAGAAAGGCTTAGAGAGAAGAAGAAGAGAAGAAGAAATGAAGAAGAAAGAGGGTAGGTAGCAGAGAAGAGGGTCGGGGGGTTTGGGTAAAAAATTAAAACTTAGGTAAAATAAAATTTTTGCAAATAAGTCCTTGGAGTTTCGGAAAATTCTAAAATTGCCCGAAATTTTCTGGAATGTTGGGTACCTGCCGGTACCCAATGGAAAACCTCGGTACCTGTTAGTATTTATGGCTGGTACTACCGGTCAGTACAGAGGTTCGGATCCGAATTCTGTTCTCCAACCGGTACGATGCATTCTAGCCGATATCGGCCGGAACGAAACAGATCTCTAAACGTTGGTCTTAATACATACTCTTTGTTTCTAAACTTCCTCCTTTACGATAAAATATTTATACTACACTTAGTTAGCACCTCTAAAGTACTTATCATTCTTTGAGAAGAAAATTGCTACAAAATTTTCATAATAAATTTTCAGTGGCTTAATAATATTATCAGCAACCTCAAGCCCTAAAATAAAGTTTCACAACTATAAGGCATGGACTATAGTCTCAAAATAAGCTACAAATTTCACTTCCATAATAAATGAGCAACGACAAATTGTTTAGCATTTTTCTATTAAATTGCTTCTTTTGCTAGTAGAAACCAATAGTCAAATGTTGACTTTCTAAACCTGAATACGAATATCTAATCACTTCTAATGGATTAGATCTTTTATATATGAACCTATAGTCATTTGTTCCTTAAAGGTATCTTAAGACTTACTTTACATCTTTCCAATCATCTTTATTAGGATTACTTTTATATCAACCTAGCATTCAACTATAAGGGTGATACCAGGTCTCATGCATGGTTACAAATACATCAAATTATCAAAAATAAAAGTATATGGAATTTCATTTCTTTACATCCCACATCATTCTATCAATATTACATAAGACTAAATTTATCCACTTTTTGTAATGGAATAACTCCTATTGAACATTTTCATATTAAATCTTTCAAGAATTCTTTTGATATAGTCTTGCTAAGATAGTCCAACCAGTACTTGTGATCGATTTAGAATATGGCAATTCCTATCATATAGGACGCTTCTCACATATCTTTCATTTCAAAATTCTCATAGAAAAATCTTTAGTCTTATACAATATGTCTAAATCATTAGCAACAAGTAAAATATCATTAATATATAGAACTTGAAATATAAATTTACTCTCATTGATCTTTTAGTAGATACACTGAACAACAATGATTTCGTGAAAACTAAAAAATGTTATAATGTTACCCAATGTGATCCTTTCCTTCTATGGAAAAATTTCAAGTTAATCCATGTTGAATTCCTCCTTGAAATCTTTATTCAAATAGTAGTTTTCATATCCATTTGATGTAGTTCTATATCAATCCAAACCACTAATGCCATAATTATTCCCAATGAGTCTTTCTTTGAGATAGGTGAAAATATCTCTTTATAATCAGTGTAATCCTTTTAACCTGTGGCAATAATTCTAGCTTTTTATCATTCAATATTGCCATTCAAGCCATATTTGAGATTAAATACCCGTTTGCATCCTACTTGTTTAGAACCTTCTAGAAAGTAAACGAGGTCCTAAACGATATTTTGTGCTATTGAATTCAACTCATCTTTCATGGCATCAGTCCTTTTATCAAAATCAACAATTTTTATGGCTTGTGAAAATGAAATAGAATCCTTATTAATGTTATAATCAATTTTCAATTCTTGCAAATAAATCACATAATCATCGAGAATATAAGTTCTCTTTTTTTATGAATTTATTTAAAGTTATTCCACATAATTCATTTATGATAGACATTTTTAAGTTAGTTTCTTCATAAGGTGATACTTTATCCAAATGTTGCCCATGATCATTTTGTTCTTCCAATACTAAGATCACATTTGGTATAGATATGAACATTAAGACATTTATAGGTAATATATCATAAACTATTATTTAATTAGTAACTATAACACACTTTTTAGTACTCCCACTAACTTTACCATTTTCAAGGGACTTAGCATTAGTTATTTTAACAATTCTTAGACTATGGTTTAGACAATAGAACCAATACCTTTTAGATTTTTCTAGGTAACCAATAAAATAATTGTTAATTGTTTAAGAATCTATTTTTTATGTGGATTATAAACTAAAGCATTTATTAGGCAACCATCCATAAGTTTTTAGGTAACGAGAAATTACTCATCATACTCCTAACTATATCTACTAATGTCCTATTGCACCTTTTTCTACACCTTTTTATTGAGGAATGTATGATTTGACATATTGTACATATTATCTAATGTTTCTCAAGAAACTTTGCAAATAGACCTAAATGTTATCTTGATTCATCATATATTTCTTATAATTTTTACTTGTCTATCTAATTGTCTTTCAACCTCCTTTATAAATGCCTTAAAGGGCACTTACAACTTGATATTTTTCATTAAGCAAATAGATATATCCATAATGTGAAAAATCATCTATAAAGGTGATAAAATACTTTTCTCCACTAAGGGATAGAGTGTCAAAATGCTCCATATATGTTGTTTTGTATAATTTTAAGAAGCTGAGTACTTCCTATAGCTTCTTTGTTTCTATGTTTGGTTTGCTTCCCCATAATGCAATCCACACATATACTAAGATCAATAAAATATAAATTTAGAAGAATTTCATTCTCTACCAATCTTTCTTTGGATATATGACGTAAACTTTTTATGTTATAAGTAAGCAAAATTATCATTCATTATTTTACATTTTATTCCAATGGTATGACAAATAGAAAATAGGAATTCAAACAAATTAACATCAAGTTTCAATGTATATAAACCATCTATAATAATTCTAAAACCAATAATGGAATTATATTTAAATAAACTGAAACAACCATCACCAAACTTAAAATAAACCCATTTTCATCAAGTTTATAAATAGAAATTAAGTTTTTAAAAATTAAAGGTCTATAGAAAGTTTGTATTATATCCAAGTAACCAATATCTAATATTAGACAATTCGTCCTTACACCTTCAATTGGGACCTTCTTAAGGTTTTCCATGAATAAGTTCTCAGTTGAGTTTATAGTTTAGATTGTAAGGAATCCATACCTCACATTAGAAACATAAGTAGTAGCACCATTATCAAACCACCAAGTATTGGAAAGAAATTATGTTAATTTTAGTTCAGAACATACAAAAAGGCTATGTACCTTTCTTTTCTAATCAAGCCTTGCATTTTAGATAATCTTTCTAATACTGTCCTTCTTTCTTATAAAAATGACATTTATTTGTCTTTTTATTCCTTCTTATCAATATCAACAACAACCTTTGTCATTTTATTCGAAATGTTTTTGTTATGTTTCTTGGTCTCTGGCTTATGAATCTTGCTAGCTTCTTAACCCACAAGGATAATAGAATGAAAATTTTGATTTTTTAACCTAATTTCCTTATGAATGAGTATACTGGATAATTCATTAACATTCCACTATCCTTTATAGTGTTGTAGTTAATTTGACAAGGTTCATACTCAGGATATAATGAATTGCATTAAGAAAGAGTTATCAACTGTCATACCAAGAGTTTTATTTTTCCTGCAATATTTATCATCTTAAGGACATGTTTTTTATGCTTCACAACTTATCAAACTTCATAGTTATGATCTCGACCATTAGTGTACTAATGAAAGACTTATCTACATAATGGAAAATTTCTTCGATAAGTTAAAGGCATTTGTATCACTTTTAGTTTATAGAATAATGATCTTAATATTGTTGGCAGTAGTTATTTACATAAAATTAAGACTAATCTATTATACATTTTCTATGCTTTATAATTTGTCTTCTCAACCTCGTTGCATGTACCATAATGGTAACAAGTTTTTCTTTTAATAAGCGAAGATCCAGAATATGTAAATGAAAATTGACTTGTTCACACCATTAAGAAAAGTTCAATCCATTACATACAGTAATAGAAAAAGCATGTAAATGAAGAGAAGTAGCTACAAATACATAAATGCTCAATAAATTATTGAATTCAAATAATTAAATATTTAGAATATATTGTAAGTTTCCTTTAGACAAAATTAGCAATATATTATTGTAAGATTAATGCTATACAAACTTTATTAGGTAATCAAATAAACTTCAACAAATACAATCAATATCTTTAGATACATAACTTATTTGACAAGCAAATATTGATTTTCTTTTATTATGTTTATTGGATATTGAGTATTAATTTACCTTTGGGTAAAATATAAAATTCTATCAACTAAAAAATGAAATTTATCCATATAAGTAATTCAATAATATACATTAACATTTTATGAATAAATGACTATTAATCTACAATAAAAATTACTTAATTAGTTTGGTTACTTTGTGACTAATAAATTACCCTCTTCACAATGTCGTGTATAAGTTCAACACATAAAATATAATTCTTAATTTAAATAATAACATAAATAAATCTAATATGAGATCATTAATAGAATTAAGAAAACGCATAAATATGAGAATAAAACAAAAATATGATATTAAATTGTGAAAACAGAGAAAATTGGAAATGAAAATAAATGCCAATATATTATAAATTAATTTAACAAAAAATCATATAATGGAATCAAATAAATAAATAACTATATTATGCATAAAAATCGATTCAATAAATAAATGACCATGGAATCAAAATAGAGAAAATGCAAGTAATTAAACTTGATTTCACTACTTTTAATTTAATCAAATATATGGCTAAGGAAAAATAAAATTTCGAAATCAATCAAATTATAGCTAACATATAATGTCTTGATTTTCACATTTACACTGCTAAACTTAATTATTTTTATCAAAGTAATTTTTGGTCAAACACTCAAAGATTAGCGATGGCCATTAATCAATCATGAAAAATAGGTGGACAAACTATTTATTCAAATCACATACTTTGGTACCACTTGAAAATTATATTTTGTATGACATAACTAAAATTGACATTCATAACTTTAAGAGCTTGAATAAATAATTGTCACAAACAATTAGGCATAATATTTTGTACCTAATGTGAAAGACGTCATTATTATAGAAAGATCAAGAAACTCCTTCACATTCTTTATTAAAATTTGTTTCTCACTCTCAACCCCCTTTTGCTATAAACAACATGATAGAATAAACTTTCTGCAACCCCTAATATGAAGAGAGGACTAATTTATATATCTATAACTTTTAATATGATATGTCTATCAAGTAACTAAATAAATAATTGAGATTTGTTTCACTATTAAAAAGTAATGTGGACTAATTAGAGCTCCTTAATTATATTAATATTATTGTATATATATATATATATAATCACTATTCTGAACTACACTCCATCTACTTTCAGGTTCCGAGTGTTTAATCTATTAAAATTAATGTAATTCCTTTGTAGTTTAAAAAAATTATTTACATAATTACTATTAATGTCGAAGTATTAATTACATTTTTATATAAGATTGACGTCACTTTTCGAGACGAATTTTTATATGGCCAAAAGGGCTAATTAGCTCCTACCGTTTTCACATATGTACAAAATATACCATAACATTTTAGAGTGTTCAAATTGAATCCTAAAGTTTATCAAATGTTTAAATTAGACCCCAAGGTTTGGAAAATGTCCAGATTGAACCTTAAGTACTGACGTCGTAAGGGGACTGCCAATTTGCTACTGATGTGGAAATTTTTTTAAATTTCTGTGGATGTGGAACCCACCAATGCTGACATGGACATGGAGGTGGGTGCCACATTGGCTGATGAAACACCGCACCTCCCTTCTCCCTCAAATGCAGTCTTTTAGGACAAATATGAGACACACCGTTTGCTCCAACACCTCCTCCCTCACAAGCACTTCTTTCCTCTTCCCTAATACCTAATCCCTAATCTGCCAGCCAGAAACATGGAGACATAGCATGCTCTTGTTCCCTAATCCCTAATCTCCCATCAACATTCCCTAACAGAAATCCTCCAATCCCTAATCTCCCATCTTCTTCCCACACAATCGCTCATCTCACACTTCTTCCCTCTTCTTCCTTGTGTGTTCTTCCTTAGATGACATTTCATCATGGTAGGTCATTGTTGTCTACCTTTTATGTTTTCTACGGTCCCCTAAAAATGCTTGTTTGTGTGCTTATTGTCTGCCTTAGCTTATGCTTATTTGTTTATGATTGTATGTTGTGATCCCCTATAGTTATTATGGTGTTAGATGTAAGTCGTGGTCCCTTATACTTGATGTGGTATTAGATGTTAGTTGTGGTCCCCTATAGTTATTGTTGAAGTTGGTGTATCGGTATAGACCTTACTAAATGCTAACAATGGTGTCTTGAATTTTTATTCAATGTATCCACTTGTATGTTAACTTACTAGGTCAGCTTAATATGGATCTCATTTATATAGGCTTCCAATTTTTCTTTTCATAGACATGGCTAGTGGAACTTTCTAAAGGATGGCTATGGATCCATTCACTCTCCTTGGATAATTTTAGGTGACTTCGACAGTAAACTTCTTGCATTTAAAGTTGAAGGGGACAAATACACTAGGAACCCTTGGAATGAGCTTAGAACATGCATCTCTAGTATTCAAGTCTCTAAACTTAAATCAAAGACATGTTTCTTCAGCTAGAGTAATAGATATATACATAGATTAGGATTCAAAGATTGAAGGTGTTGGCAATGCAGTTAGTAGAATTTTTTACTAGTACTTCTATATTATTTTATACATACAGTTTCACTTATTATAAAGCACTTCCAATTTCAATATTACTTTTAGTACATCTATCTAATGTTCACTTCACATACTTTATGCCATAATTGTTCATCCAAAGAGAACATTCTAAAACAAATGTTTCTTCTTTCTTTGCCTACTTGGATTTAGATAAAGTTCTAATTTATCATTAGATTAACCTTTTAACGTCAATGTTTTCGGTCCAAAGATTTAGTTTGAATTTGTTAATTTTATTTCATGCCTACCAATAACATCTTTGAGCTTTCTTTTTCTTGTTATTATATATAGATAGATGATATGTTATATATACTAAAAGCCTGCCATTTTATAAATATATTAAAAATTGTGTTAGCTAAACTGATTACGATTAGTATAATTACAAGTTCTTCATTTGTAACTACTAGCATTTCCTTAAAAATTAAATTAGCTTGTTATGGCTAATGTAATATAATAATAATGATGGATGTCTTATATGGAAATATTACAAGAAAACATAAGTTTAAAAATGGATATGTTATATATTGTTGGAACAAAATTTGTATGTTGAATATTGTTATACTACAATTATGAAATGAATAAAGGGTCCAAAAGTATCTGTAATAGCCTGCTCTCAAAGCTTACTAAGGGTTAGAGTCTTATATTTGAGGCATATGAGATATATCATTATGAGGTGCATTCCATTCACATGCATAATACTTATATACATACAGGAATTATAATTTAGAAACATTGCAAGGATATTATATGCACTCAATTGACATATTCTGGGGTGTGAAACATTTTAAATGATTATAATGTAATTATGTATTGAATATGTCTCAAATTGTGGTTTGATGGACTATAATGATTAATTTGGAATCTATTGTTACAATTGGCTGATTGATGAAGTGATGTATGTATTTAGTCTAAGAACAATGTTAAATGGTAAGACAAATTGATACATGGAAATTTACATTGGTTAGGCCTATGGAATGGTGACACGTGGCACTAGAAATGAGTGACAAATGGCTAGAATAAATGATTGATAAATGGTGGTGTAGTTGAGTGACAAATGGATCAAATATTAAGTGACAATTGTAGTTGAAGGATGAAACATATGGGGTGGATCTTAGCATGACAAATCTCATACCATGTGTCACACCTCTCTACCACACACTTGCACCCCATGATCTCCACACATGAAAGAACATCTTTATTTCATGTTTTTGGTCACATGCTCTTTTCTTTTTCTTCTCGCCATTGACACACCCATACAATCTCCATAACCTTGAGTTTGCCAAAATTCTACACTTTGCCACTTTAAAATTCTACTACCCTCATCTTGTGATAGAAACCCTTTTCTATTTTGTCTTGTTCTTGGAATAGGCTTTATGTTTGAAAACTTGGAAGGTTAGGTTAGCTCGGTAATTGAGGAAGCTTTGTGCTAAATAAGTAAGTGATTTCTTGCCCTATTGTGACATATGTTAGCATAACATTCATGATGATTGAATTGGGATGTAATAGATAAAGTATTGATGATGAAGTTGTGTTGGAATTTGATGGATGAATGGAGGGTTTCTGTTTTGCTCTTGATATTAGAAAATAGTGGATTGAATGGCTGGTTTAGGTATAGATTTGAAGTATAAATGAGGGTGAGGTTCTATTAAAGAGGGATGTTATTGAAGTGCTCTTGAATTTGACAAAGTTAGGATTACATGTAAAATGATATATGGTGAATGACCAAATAAGTAGGGTTTTGATGAGATTTATGTAGCTAATATGGTAGTTGAAATTGCATAAATTGAAGTTGCATGTGAAGGTATGAATTATGGAAAGTAGGAGGTGTTTGAAATGTCTTTAAGGTTGACAAATTTGTGGAAGAGTGAGGGAAGAATGCAAGGCACGATAGTGGCCCTCAAGTGCAAGATTATGGCTTGGCCATTTTAGGATCTGCCACTATCATGGCCCTCAACGTATGATCTTGGCCTGGATGTTTAGTATCTGTCATGATTATGGGTAGTGCTTTGGAATGATCAGCTTAGTTTTGTGGAATTATTGAAACAAATGATGATAAGTCACTTTAATTTGGTGTCTTTATAGTTGATTAGGGCCAAGATTAACCTAAATGGGTAAATGAATATTAAAGAACATAAAGGTAGTATGAATGTGGATTTGAGTAAATGTATGATGGATGGATTAAGAATGAATTAAGATCTTTGCATAAAGTTACATACTCGAAATGTCAATTAAGCATGTATGGAAAATGACACATATACATGTGCATAACTGTATATTCATTTGATTGAATAACGTAATGATGTGTGAACTATATATGTATTGCATGACTATAGACACTCAAGTCGATCGTCAACACCTAGACATTGCTAGATCATCAAGGCAATAGCTTATTATAGCATACTGTGAGTTAACTTAGATGTGTAAACTTAATTATATGTGTGCTTCTAGTTGAATTATATGGGTAGTGAGTTAACCTAGATGTTTCTCACTATGAATAAATTGATTTTGATTAACTTTTAATTATTGAATTGTTATTTATAAGAATGTGATGATTTCGGACATTGATAATCCAAAGAGCTTAATATTCAGGAATGTATTGGAAGTGCTTTCCAATTATATGTGAAATGTGGAATGTGTGAATAACTGGAATGCGAATACCAAATTTAGATCCGAAGAGAGCGATCTATGACTTGTGTGTATCTAATGAGGAATATTGAATGTATAATTTGTAAATTGTCGCATCTCATTACATTGAAATGTATGAACAGATAAAAGAGTTATGACCGGAGTAGCCATTGTGTGAAAAAGAGATTTAACCTAAAAAATGTGATAAAGAACCTTAGGCTCAGATGCAATGGGCTCTGTATCTGCAATAGATATGAGACAAAAATGAGCTCGATATCTGCGACGAGGACAAGACAATATAAGCGCTCAGTCACAATAAAATAAAAATGAAGTAGAGTCACATGTGCATTTACATAAACATTCATGTGTATATTAAATGATCGAATTGATATTCCCTATTAAATGATTAAACTAATATGCCTTATTGAACTGAGGTGAAATATTGAATTGTCTAAATCTGAAGAATGCGGTGAGGTATGAATTACTATATTACATGTTATATTTGATGAATCGGACTTTATAATTGTTACTATATTGTAACTTGAGTGAGCACATTGATGATGGTTCACTCACTGAGTTGACAAACTACTCAATATTTCAACTAAAGGAGTTATAGCTCCTAAGTTGATAAAGTAGAGTTATAGTACCTACATTTTGGGAAAAATATAGCTCAAAGTTCTAGATAGATGACACTAATTAGTCACACTTTGTATGGATTTGTAGACTCTCATATGTTATGAATGTATATACATAAGTTATAAATTTTAATAACATTGTATATTTATGTTTGTTAATGGAATAGGAAAGTTCGATCCTTGAGAATCTTGTGATATATGTGATGTCATAATTAAGATAAAGTGATATGCTCCGCATGCCATTCCCATAGGGTATACACTCGGAAGTACTCTGGTATACTGGGTAAATGCTCTATGAGAGTGGTCTGTTATAGTGTCAACTCATTGGTCACTTAGGAAGTAAAAGTCAATGGTTTTGTGGCTATAAGCTTTTCCATAAAGTGCTTTAGGCATGAAGGAATAATAACATAATCACCTCATTAACGATAGAGGATGGTAGTGCTATTTGTAACCAATCTTAGGAACATGCATTGGAATATTTAAATGTATGTTTTTTAGTGATTTATCCATTATATTTTTGATAATATCATTTTAAATGCATGCTTTTTGGTGATACACTTGGCTTTATCAGTTTTTTGTGAATAGGTATGTAATGGCTAAACATGGAAGCATAAGGTTATTTTATGGTGGAAAGTTTCTTGTAGAGCCAAAGTTGAAATATGTTGATGGGGAATCATGTATTTTTGATAAAGTAGACTTGGATTTTGTTAGCCATAGGTAAATATATGAGATAGGGAAGGATTTAGGATACCTTCAAGTCGATAAAGCCTATTATAGATAACTCAGTTTTAAGTTTAGTAAGTCTTTGAAATTGATTGAGTTGAATGAAAGTTGTCTATGGCTTATCAATCTGATGAAAATTCAAGAAAGGATTGATAGATATGTAACTCATATGTTAGACACCCCATCATTTGTACCTGAAATATTGCCTATTTCTAGATGAGAGGATGGAGATAAGGAGGGTGAGGAGGAAGGTTATGGAGCCACAAAAGGTGATGCAGAGGTGGATGATGATGATGATAAGTATGACAATAGTTTTATACATGTTTAAATTCCTAATGATCACGAGCCAATTGAAATTAAGTCAACAAATTTTTGTCGTTTTATTGGTAGTGATCAATATCCTAGTAGAGAAGAGCCTGGTAAGGCATTGGGAAGACTAAGTAGTACTATTAGGCACAGATGCTAAGGCATATTGGAGATTGGGAATCAAGTTTGTCTCTGAAAAGAATTTAAAGAGTCTGTTATGAATTATACAGTGCAGATAGGGTACAATGTCAAGTTTAAGAAAAGTGAAATACATAGGATGAGAGTGAGATGCATTAACAGATGCCTATGGGAGATGTATGTTGTTTGTGAAAAGAATGAAGGGTGCTTCAAAGTGGTGACATACAATGATGAGCATAGGTGTTTTACAGCCAACAAACCAAAATTGGATTCCACTAAGTTCCTAATTAGACATTTAAGGACAAAATACTTAACAGGCCTAGTATGTAGACAGAAAAGATTGTTAAAGAATGTCAAGAAAAGCTCAATATATTTGTTAACTAAAGTATGTGTAAAGTAACCAAGAGGAGATTGTTGATTGCAGAACCAATTACATGTTTCACACTAAAAAACCACAAGTATATTGGTCGTTACTTGTAGTAAAAAGCAGATATCATCCCAAAGAGATTGTGCTTAGGCACCACTTAATTCAGATTGGGATTTGTTGAAAACTCAAATTTGAATAATAACTAAAAAGTTAAGTAAATCAAAACAAACTAGCAATAATCAAATAATGTAATAATGGAAATCTGTAAAGAGAATTAATCAAGTTAAGGGAGAAGGGATTTTACCTATCATTAATGCTAATCTATCCTTTTATGTGGTTATGGGGTTCCAGTTTTAGATTATCGTAGGGTTGATTACTCTATCTTGATTAATAATCACTACCTAAATTGTAAACCCTAATTAAATTATAGACTTGCAATCTCTCAATTCACAAATTACCCATAATTATAATTAGTTCTAAAGATCTCTAATAAGTAATTAGGTCTCACATAGGATCAAGTAAACACAATACAACTAGACTAACATTAAAAATATGCAAAATCCCAAAGGAAAAGTTAGAACATCATTAACAATTCAAAACCTATATCCATACAACCCATCTCAATCTTACACATCTAATGAATAGAAAGTAAATAGGGAGGAAATGAAACTCAGGTTGGATGATTCAGGAAAATAGTGGTGTCGAGAAATCACCTATTCTAGGAAGCTTCAATGTCGAAATCCTCCTCTTCTTCTTCGTCTCTCTCTCTCTCTTCTTTCCCTCTCTCTTTTGGGTTTCCAAATGTAGGTAGAATGTAGACTTACCTCTAGGGTCCCATCATTATTCTTTTATAGTCTTTTCTAATTAAAGTAACCGTAGCGTCTTTTTGGGGTCTGAAATGTCCCTCGAAAACTCTAATATGAAAGTGACTCTACGTCTGTCTACGCGCAGGCAACAATTATGGCCATTAATGTACGATCGTGGCCTAGTTATCTACTCTATGTCATGATCATCGTAGATCCCCCATGATCGTTGCCCTATTCTTGAGCTTCTGTCATAATCGTGGCATATTTGCCATGATTGTTGCCCTATTTTGGTTCGAGTCTCCTCCAAAACTCTTCTGAATGCCCTGAAACACTAACAAATTCTTCACGACATCTCATATATATATATATATAATTGAAGCTCACAAACATGCTCTAACCTAAAGAACACTTAGAACACAAATGTTTATGAACCAACACAATTCTTAAGCTAAACACACACTATACAATCAATTTAACCATTAAACACATGCCAAATTACCTATTAAAATATAATGCAATCTACACCTATCAACATCAAAAACTTATTTATTGCAAAACAAATTACTTATTTTATGCTAAAAATCACAAGTGTACGGGCCGTTACTTGTAGTAAAAAGTAGATATCGTCCCACAGAGATTGCGCTTAGGCATCACTTGATTCAGGTTATGCTTTGTCTAAGACTCAAATTTGAATAATAAATGAAAAGTAAACTAAATCAAAACAAACTAGCAACAATCAAATAATGTAATAATGGAAATCCATAAAGAGAATTAATCAAGTTATGGGAAAGGGAATTTTACCTATCACTAATGTTAACCTAGCCTTTTATGTGTTTATGGGGTGTCGATTCTAGACAATCGTAAGACTAATTACTCTCTCTCTAATTATAATCACTCCCTAAATTGTAAACCATAATCGAATTATAGGCTTACAATCTCTTAATTAAAACATTAACCACAATTCTTAGTAGTTCTAAAGCTCTCTAATAAACAAACGACTCTCGCATGGGATCTCTCTTTATGAAATCACCGACTAGATTGATTAAGTGATAAATTAGATCGCCTAACTCTCTTTAATCCAATCTAATCATTTTTTATCCAGTTCACCCTCTCGATTTGTTACTAAAATATGCAAATACATTAATCAATCACAACGCCCAAATCAAGTAAACACAATTCAACTAGATTAACAGTAAAAATAAGAAAAATCCCAAAGGAAGAGTTAGAACATCATTAACAATTCAAAATCCATATCTATACAACCCATCTCAATCTTACACATTAAATGAATAAAAAAGTTAATGGGGAGGAAATGAAACTCAGGTTGGATGATTTGGGAAAGCAATGGTGTCAAGAGATCACCAATTCTGGAGATCTTCGACATTGGAACCCTCCTCTTCTTCTTCTCTCTCTCTTCTTTCTCTCTCTCTTTTGTGTTTCTAAACGTAGGCAGAATGTAGGCTCACCTCTAGGGTTCCATCATTATCCTTTTATAGTCTTTTCTAATAAGGTAACCCTAGTGTCTTTTTAGGGTCCAAAATGTCCCTCAAAAACTCAAATTCGAAAATGACTACATGTCTATCTAACACGCAGGTCACGATCCTAGCCTTTAATGCACGATCCTGGCCTATTATCTGCTCTTTGTTACCATCGTGGTAGATCCCCTATGATTGTGGCCCTATGCTCGAGTTTCTGTAAGGCATATTTGCCACGATCATGGCCCTATGTTGGTGCTTTTGCCACAATCATGGCAGGTCCCCCACGATCGTGGCCTTGTGTTTTAGTTCGGGTCTCCTTCGAAACTCTTCCAAATGCCCTGAAACACTAAAAAATTCATCACAACAGCTCATATATATATAATTGAAGCTCAAAAACATGTTTTCACCCAAAGAACACTTAAAATACAAATGTTTATGAACTAACACAATTCTTAAGCTAAACACACACTAAACAATCAACTTAACCATTAAGCACATATCAAATTACCTATAAAAATATAATGCAATCTACACTTATCAACATCCCCACACTTAAACTTTTGCTTATCCTCAAGCAAAGATCAAATTCAACTAATAAGATTCTATCACTTCATTTTAACAAAGATTAAAGCATGCAATCCCTCAAACTTTGGCCAACTCAAATGTCAAGTTGCTACACACATCATGACTAATTTTCATTGGTGCACATAAGTAAACTTAACCTATGAAACTATCATTCAAAGAAAAGTATAAATTCAAAATGGACATTCCTTACAGATTTCACTCATTTCTCTCAAGTGTTTGATGGTTAGTGTTTCGTTCAAACGTCCTATAGGAAACCAAACTATAGGCTTGCTAATACACCAATTATTCTCCACAATGATTACATGCTATGATAAATCAAAAGGGTTTTATTTTCGGTTGTAATGTGGCTAGGGTTAACAAGATTAAACAAGTTTTAGAGGTTTATCACAAGCATTTATAAACTACTAAGTGTACAAAGAGATGACAAAGATAAACTTCTAACATATGCACATGGATAAGACTACTTCTCCGCATTTATTAAAGCTACTACATGTTATTTCTTTTTTTTTCTTTTCTTTTCTTTTTTAAGTTTTTTATTTGATTTTATTCTTTTCTCTTTTCATTTCCTTTTTCATTTTCATTTTCTTTTCATTTTCTTTTTCTTTTTTATAAAAAGAAACAATGATCTGAAAACAGCAACTGTATGTAATGTGCCATTCACTTGTGATTCCATACTAAAGTATCACTTAACACTTTATTAACTTGTGATTGGGTATGCTAATGGTGTTTATGGATTTTAAAATTGGGTGATTTCAAGAAACAAAAGGTTAAAGGCTCAATGGGGCTATCAAAGGATAATAAAACGGTAGGTCATTTAAGCCAAAGATTAAAGCAAGAAGGCCTTAATCATTTCTATCTAGCATACATCCAATAGATTTAAACCAATTCAAAGCAAGTTCTAAAGGTAGTTACCTAAGGAAGCATCACATAAACAAGGAAATGAAATGACTATAGAATGGAGTCATAAAGGCTCAATTCCTCACATAAGCTCAAATGAAAATCCATTATGCTTCTATACATTGCCTCATTGTTCAAGTGTCAAGTTCTGAGTAAGCATACGTGGCCAACTACTTTCGTCACTCCACATGATTCACTCCCCACTGAAGTAGCCTAATTTAAGTTCACGCATGCATTTAATCTCATTCTAACTAGCATGATAGAATCTCATGACAACATATTCATCACAAAGATTCAAATGTAAGGGAAATGACACACCTAATACTAACATCCTAACATGCATTCTAAATGACATGCAAAAATGCAAACATAAATGTAAAGACTATCTCCGTACACTTAAACAAAACATTGTCCTCAATGTGCAAAAGAGAACATCCAAAACCATCAAACAACACCATGAAAAACAAAACACAAAACACAAAAAGAATTATAAAAGAGATTAAGGATAAGATGGGCTTATGGTGTTGATGCCAATAGAAGTGGCACATTTTTCCTCTTATCCTCTAGTCCTCCAACAAGCTATGATGCACATAAATCTTCAAGTAACCTCAAAACATATCACTGAGGACCTAAACAACAAGAGAATAAATGACAAAACAAGTTAAACCAAACTAAATATTTTCAAATCAAAGCAAAACCACATTAACACAAAGACAAATAAATGAAAGACTAACATGCTAAGTTAAGGTCATTAGCTTGATCATTCCATATGAAATCATAAAAGAGTGAGTGAAAGGCAAGAAAGTACTTCCCTTTCTTATAAGAATGGCCCTTCAAAGTAGAGCTTGCATCTATGCCCATTAGCCTTAAAAGTTTCACCCTTTTCATTTTCTAACTTTAATGCTCCTTGGGGAAACACTTGGCTCCATATTTCTCCTTGTCAATTTCTGCCAGGCACTCACCCTAAAACTCCCCCAGTGGAGTTGTATGCCACTCCATCTTGACTTGAGCTTTCTAGGAAATAAACGAAGTCATGAATTGAATAAAAGCACTAAGTCCCCATTGATCGGTGCTTAGTTGAGTCTTTGGATTACTCCCTTGGAAACTGAATCAAAAATTTAATTCCAAAGATTGCAATATAGAGTACAACCTCAGGTTATCTCACTTGATCGGAATCTAGTGCAAATGATCTAAGCTAGCCTAATTGTCATGAAATGCAAACTAAATTGGTTAAAAATGGGGTTTTGGATATTTGATAAAATTAGGGAAATTGAACTAAATGAAAGAAAAATGTATAAAAAGGTATTTTTTGGATTTTTTAGGAAATGAAAAGTGAAAACTCAAACAATGATCAAATATGATAAATTCCTCTTGAAAATGAGCTTTGGCTATCATGGTTCAAAACAAATCTTTTGGGAGCTAAATTCACTAAGTTTTCGAATGATAAACCTTAAAGAACTTTTTAAGTCCAAGGTTTTAATCAATGAACTCCATTTCTTAAAACCTTGTTGAATGC
>JANVCQ010000002.1:37542198-37553774 GCA_025531925.1 Erythroxylum plowmanianum
TGTGTTTCACAAAAAAATGTGTATACTGCGTTATAACCGACCGACTGATGTAGTACGCCACCCTCGCGGGGCACGGATTCGGATATCATCAACGATATCGGGTTTAGGTCACTCGGGAGTGGGGTGTTACATTGTGGCCCTATGCTTGAGCTTCTATCACAATTGTGGCCCTATATTGGTGCTTCTGTCATAATCATGGCAGGTCCCCCACGATCATGGCCTTGTGTTTTGGTTTGGGTCTCCTTCGAAACTCTTCCGAATGCTCTGAAACACTAATAAATTCATCATGGCAGCTCAAAAACATGTTCTCACCCAAAGAATACTTAAAACACAAATGTTTATGAACTAACACAATTCTTAAGCTAAACACACACTAAACAATTAACTTAACCATCAAACACATATCAAACTAGCTATAAAAATACAATGCAATCTATACTTATCG
This sequence comes from Erythroxylum plowmanianum, assembly GCA_025531925.1. Lineage (NCBI taxonomy): Eukaryota > Viridiplantae > Streptophyta > Magnoliopsida > Malpighiales > Erythroxylaceae > Erythroxylum > Erythroxylum plowmanianum. The sequence goes on from JANVCQ010000002.1 coordinate 37,542,644, forward strand.
ACATCCCCACACTTAAACTTTTGCTTGTACTTAAGCAGAGATCAAATACAACTAATAAAATTTTATCACCTCATTTTCACAATGATTAAGTCATGCAATCCCTCAAACCTTGGCCAACTTAAGTGTCAAGCTACTATATGCATCATGACTAATTTTCATTAATGCACATAAGTAAACTCAACCCATGAAACCATCACTCAAAGATAAGTATAAATTCAAAATAAACCTTCCTTACATATTTCACTCATTTCTCTCAAGTGTTTGATGGTTAGTGTTTCTCTCAAACTTCCTACAGGAAACCACACTATCATAGTCTTGCTAATACACTAATTCTTCTCCACAATGATTACATGCTAGGATAGATCAAAAGGGCTTTGTTTCGGGTTGTAATGTGGCTAGGGTTAAAATGGGTTAAACAAGTTTTAGGGGTTTATCATAAGCATTTATAAACTACTAAGTGTAACAAAGGATGACAAACATAAACTTCTAAGATATGCAAATAGATAAGACTACTTCTTTCCACTTATTGAAGTTACTACGTGTTTTCCTTTTGACTTTTCTTTTCTTTTCTTTTCAGTTTTTCATTTGATTTTGTTCTTTTCTCTCTTTTTTTTACACATCATAATAAAGAAACATTTAACAGAAAACAACAATTGTATGCAATGTGCTCTTCACTTGTGATTCCACACTAAAGTATCACTTAGCACTCTATTAACTTGTGATTAGGTAAGCTAATGGGGTTTGTGTGTTTTAAAATTAGGTGACGCCTTAAATCATTTCTATCTAGCATGCATCCAGTATATCTAAACAATTCAAAGAAAGTTTTGAAGATAATTACCTAAGAAAGCATCACACAAACAAGGAAATGAAATGACTATAAAATGGAGTCATAAAGGCTCAATTCCTCATATAGGCTCAAATGAAAATCCATTATGCTTTTATACATTACCTCATTGTTTAAGTGTCAAGCTCTGAGTAAGCTTATACGACCAACTACTTTCATCACTCCACATGGTTCGCTCTCCACTTAAGTAGCCTAATTTGAGTTAACGCATGCATTTAATCTCATTCCAACTAGCATGATAAAATCTCATGGCAACACATTCATCATAAAGGTTCAAATGTGAGGGAAATGGCACACCTAATACTAACAACCTAATATGCATCCTAAATGACATGCAAAAATTACCTCCCCACACTTGAACAAAACATTGTGCTCAATGTGAAAAAGAGAACATCCAAAACCAACAAACAACATAATGACAAACAAAACACAAAACATAAGAATAATAATAGAAGAGATTAAGGGTAAGATGGGCTTATGGTGGTGGTGCCAATGGAAGTGGCACATTTTTCCTCTCATCCTTTAGTCCTCCAACAAGCTGTGATGTACAATAAATCTTCAAGTAACCTCAAAATGTATCATTGGGGACCTAAACAACAAGAGAATAAAGGGAAAAACAAGTTAAACCAAACTAAACATTATCAAATCAAAACAAAACCACATTAACACAAAGACAATCAAATGAAAGACAAACATGCTAAGTTAAGGTCACTAGCTTGACCATTCCATATGAAACCATAAAAGAGTGAGTGAAAGGCAAGAAAGTACTTCCCTTTCTTGTGAGAATGCCCCTCCAAAGTAAAGCTTGCATTTATGCCCGTTAGCCTTAAAAGTTTCACCCTTCTCATTTTCTAACTTCAACGCTCCATTGGGAAGAACTTAACTAACCTTGAATAGGCCACTCCATTTTGACTTGAGTTTTTCGTGAAATACCGAAGTCATGAATTGAATAAAAGAACTTAGTCCCCACTCTTAAATTCCTTATTCTTAATGTGGCCATCATGCCACTTCTTAGTCCTTTCTTTGTACAACTTGGCATTTTCATATGCATCATATCTTAATGCTTCCAATTCATTAAGTTATAACAATCTCTTTTCTCTTGCTAGCTTCCAATCCATGTTCAATTTTCTAATTGCACAATAGGCTCTATTGACCGCGTGTCGTTACACTAGTCAAAATAAAATAACTAGACTACTACTATAGTAGTGGCAAATCTAGGTCGATACCACAGAGAGTTTGTGTAAAGTTTATGGAATGAAATTAACCGGTGTTTAGGAAAAAGGGGGTTTTGGATTTTTAAAGAAGAAAATAAAATAAAACTAACTAATAAAAACAAATTAAAGAAAACATTCAAAAATTGATACAATTGGGGAATTCGGTAAAGACCTGGTTCTTTGGTTCAATCTCGGCCTACACCCTGACTAAACATATTTTTATTAATTTGTTATTCTTTAACCTCTCCTAGCAATTATTAATCGTGGGTTAATAATTAACCCGAGTTTTTTCTTAGATTTTGTTTAATCAAGATATGATCGTTAATTAAACCTAACCACCGAACAATCTAGGATATGATCTCTAGATTTAATTAGGCAGTAGCATTACGAATTAAGAAAACTGATTAATCAAGGTAACAACCACATACGATGCGTCATTTAACCTATATCATGTTATCCCTAATGATTACGAATCATTAGTCGCTACACATAGATCTTAACATAACAATTACGGATTATATTGAAATTCTAGCAGTGGGTTTGAAATTAACAATTTAATGAACGCATTAAAATCATCAATTCACAATACCCAACGGGATCATACACAAATAACCTAACAATAGTGAAAATTCGATTATCCATATACAATACCCAAATCAATTAAAATAGGATAACACAATCAATTCCTAATGAGAGGAAGAAATAACAAAATAATAAAAAATTACTTAATCTGGGTCATCGGCGTTGATGTCACCTCTAAACCGATGTCGGGACGTCTAGCCCTTCATAGATCTTTCCTAAAAAAATGTTTCAGCCCCCATCTAAATGCTTACCCGAAAATCCCCTAATGTATTGTTCAATACTACAGCTCTCCAACACAATTTCACTGCATCGGCCCAATCCTCTATTGTTGATGATTGAACAATTTATTGTTGGATCCTCCCTTGTGATGTTCTCCTCGTCTGTTTCACCAAACCACAACCACTTCAACGCTAGCGCCAGCAAGTCACAGTTGTCTCCACGCCTACTGCCTGCGCCGTTCCTTGTTTCTTCTTTACTGTTTATTCTTCACTGTGCCTGCACTTCTCCACGCTAGCATCACCGAGCCGCAACCCACAGCTGCTCCAGCCACAAGCCGCAGTAGCACCAAGCCGCGGTTCAAGCTCCTGCGTTGCTCCCTTCTTTCCTGCGTCCTCTAGCTTACTGCACCGCAGCCCTGTTTTATTTCTTTTCTCACTATTGCGTGATTTATTGTGGCATGATGGGACAATTAAGTTTGAGTCCCTCTTTAAAACCTCCTCTCTAGTGTGTTGCGTCTACTGCCTCTTTGAGCATTGCGTTTAATGCAACTGTCTGCGTTAAATGCAGTCGTCCCTTGTAACGTTTTTAATAAAACACACAACAATTGTCTTCCTTCAAAACGCAACATACCCATGTGTTATATGCATGCATTTCAAGCCTCCTACGCTATCGTTTTGGCCTTGGCTTCCAACTTCTCTGTGTTCCATTTTTCTCGTCTTTTAATTTTCTTCTTCTTGCTGCATGAAGACAAGTAAAAATTAATCTTCAAAAAGATAACTCAAATGTAATACTTTTGACTCACTTTAATTTATTTGCTTCCAAATTGTACCTAAAATCATATATGAATTAAAGTGAGTATTTTAAGAATTTTTATGTTAATAATTGCTAAGTGCAAATGATTAAATATATCAACAATTACACACCTATCATCTATGCTCCAACTCCAATGGTAAATGGCAAACCTTGTCATACACAAGTCGATATGGCGTTATACCTATGGGAGTTTTGAAAGCTATTCGGTAAGCCCAGAATGTATCGTCTAGGTTCAAAGCCCAATATTTCCACTGCAACATTTTCTGCTCCTTTCTTATCCTTAATCTCAATGTTGAATTCTTATATCAGAAGCATCTATTAGATAAGCCTAGCCTTGGCATCCTTTTTTGCAAAGAGATAACACAATGCTGCATATGTAAAAACAATAACTTGTAAGCCTAAAAGGTAAGAACAAAAATTTTCACATGTAAATAGCACTACAAACAACTCCTTCTCATTTGTAGTGTAGTTCAATTGTGCTTTTGTCAAGCTCTTGCTATCATAGTAAATTGCATGTAACTTCTTCTCCTTTCGCTATTTGAGTACACAGCCAATAGTATGGTTGCTTGCATCACACATAATCTTGAATGGAAGTGACTAGTCTGGTGACGTCAAAATAGGTGCTATTGCAAGGGTCGTCTTTAGCTTATTAAAAGCATTTAAACAATCATCATCAAATTCAAAAGGCACATCTTTAACTAACAAGTTAGTTAATGGTCTAGTAATAAGAGAAAAACCCTTGATGAACCGTTTGTAGAACCCTACATGACCAAGGAATGCTCAGATGCCCTTGATGTTAGTAGGAGTTGAGAACTTTTCAATTAGTTTAGTCTTAGCTCGATCCACCTCAATCCCCCTATATGAGATCTTATGACAAAAAACTATTCCCTCTTGGACCATGAAATGGCACTTCTCCCAATTCAAGATTAGATGTGATTCCTTGCATCTTTGTAACACTCTATCCAAGTTAAACAAACAATGATCAAAAGAGTCTCCCAAAACAAAGAAGTCATTCATAAATACCTTCATGAAATCTTCATTCATATCTGCAAAGATGGTCTGATGTGAGCTCAAGAGGGAGTCAAAAGACAAGTCAACTATCGGATGAACCGTTGACTATGCCGAAAGGACCAATTACTCGTGCTAATGCTAAGAGGCTTAGAGAAGATTTTGGTGGGCTTATATGTACCATGGTTGATGAAGAAAAGGCTTTTGGAGATCAAGTTACAATCAATAACATCAATAACACTATTCACATGTTCTGAATTGGGCCAAAATTCTGACATTGATTTAGGCCAAATCAGCCCAACCGCCCAACATGAAAGTTTTAGACTTTTGTCTTAGCTTTCCAACACTATAAGATGTGCCTTAATCAGAAGTCTGTAGCCCAAGATATGCTTGATTTACTAAAGGATGTTCTGCAGGAAAAATTGTTATGACCTCTTAAATGACGTTTCGTTTTTCTAGCTAGGTTTTTCACTTTTTGACACTTCAAAAGGTAGTTTCTTTGCACTTCATAGGGCATATTACATTGAGAATAGTTCTAGGTCACTTTATAAGGGATTGAATCCTGAAATTCTCTATAAATCGATTTTACGAACTTATCAAGTGATTAGTCGGATTGCTTTTGACGTTCTTTTGATATCTTTGTACGCTTTGGTTTCTGATTGTATTGTTAATCTTAGGTCAGGGAATTGAAGGATCTTTCGACAACTTTAAATTCTTGGGTTGGGGTTTTGATCTGATCGATCAAAGGGTTCCTAATCGAGTCAATTCTAGGGATTCTGCGTCATTTGGTATCAGAGCTTTGGCTCGATTTCAGATTCCTATCCATTGTTCTTATTGTCTTCATTTGTTTTTCTTATTTCTTTGTTGTTTCAATTTTCTATTTACTTTTGTCCTTGATTCCCTTCTATTGTTTATTTCACTCCTTGTTTTATTGTTGTCGTTCCATTACTGTTTGTTAACATCGTCTTCGTTGTTCTTGTTTCGTAATTTTATTTCAATTCATACTTTGTGTTGTGTTTGCAGTTAGTTTTTGCTAAGATTGTTCTTGTGAAAAACCAAATTAAAAAATCCAAAAAATGATCTTTAAAAAGTGCTTTGTTGACTCGTTGATTGTAATTTGTTGAGATTGTAGATAGCTCATCTTGAAGTGTTGCTGCGATTGTAAGTTGTTAACGAAAGAAGTTTGTTGGAATTTGTGAAGTTTGGTGATTGATAGAAAAAAATTGTGTGGATTGCTAGAAGTTATATTGCATTATTGGTTGAATTGAAACTGAAATTCTTGAAACTTGAACAACGAAACTTTGAAAAGCTAATTCCTATTACAAATTTCTCCTTTGATCCTTTGAATTTCTTTGGTTCTTGACCAGTACGTGTTACTTTTGATTCCTCTCTTATTGCTTCCTTTTGATTTCTTCAAATTTTCTTTTGTAAGAGTGTCACTATCAATTTGATTGTCCTTGATTTGTTTGGAATTTTGGTTGGAAAAGAATTTCAGGAAAGAATCAAGAGTGGTAAGAAGCAAGAGTGATTTACATTAAAAGAAAAGGTCAAAAAAAGAGCAAAGTACAAGTGAGTAATCATCTATTCGAGTGAAACACATAAGGGAGTGAGAGGGGTTTCTTTTTTTAACTAACATTATTACACTTGTTTTTTTCTTGTTACTTTGTAAAGTCTAAGGCAGGTAACGAAAGGGATTCAGAAGACCTAGCCATTACTTTAAAGGCTTTACAAGAACAAACGAACTAAATGAATCTTGCATCTGAAAGTTATAGAGAGAGGTTAAAACGCTTAGAGGCCCCAAAACGAAGTTGGTCAACACCACCACCGACCAACCAACTTGAATTTGAGGATGTTGAAACTGAAACAAACATGGAAGAGTGGGATAGATATCAAACTAGCGAGTATGCAACAAGAGGTCAAAGAAGAGGTGACATGCCTAGAAGAGAACTGAAAGCTAGAGAAGAAGTTGATAGAAACCTAAGCAGTATAAAAATGAAGATTCCTTCTTTTCAAGGTCGAAGTAATCCAGACCAATATTTAGAGTGGGAAAGAAAGGTGGAGCTTATGTTTGACCGTCATCACTATTCAGAAGAAAAGAAGGTCAAATTAGCAGCTATAGAATTTACAAACTATGCCATAGTTTGGTGGGATCAGGTTCAAATTAATAGAAGAAGAAATGGGGAGAGACCTATCTGAACTTGGGATGAAATGATGGCTGTCATGAGAGTAAGATTTGTTCCTAGTCATTATTACAGGGAACTACATCAAAGACTCTAAAACTTAAAACAAGGGTCTAAGAGTGTTGAAGAGTGCCATAAAGGAATGAAAATGGCTATGATCAGGGCAGATGTTGTAAAAGACTGAGAGGCTACTATGGCTAGATTCTTATGTAGGCTGGATAGAGAAATTACTGACATAGTTAAGCTACAACATTATGTGGAGATTGAAGATATGGTTAGTGTTGCCATGAAAGTGGAGAAATAATTTAGTTACAAAAAATTAGCTAGGCAATCTCAATTCAATAATAGTGGTGGATTGCCTTGGAAATCAGGCTATAAGAGAAGTAGTAAAGAGAGAAATTCGTCAAAATTCAAAGATGATAGGTTTGCGCCAAAATCTAAGGAAGACAAGTACACTCTTAAAGAAAAGAGTATAATTTTTTAAAAGAACTAAGAAACCACTCCTGTGGCCAACAATAGCAAAACTAAGGGGTCGTTTGGTTCTACTTCTGTTTTTCTGTTTTAGTTTTTAGTTTCTGTTTTGAGTTTTGAGTTTCTGTTTTTCTTTGAAATAAAAACAAAAACTTGTTTGGTTATTAATGTTAATGTAGATGTATTTTTATCACTGATAATAATTACATTTTAAATAAAACTTAAAGATAATTTATTTTTAATTAAATAAATTTATTTAACTCTTATATAATATTTATTAACAAATTATTAATAAAATTATGTTATTTTAATAAAATAAATAATTTATAAATTAAATTTTTATTTATAAATTAATAATTATTTGAAATATATTTTAATTATTAAATAAATTTTATTTTAATATTTATATATTTTAAATTTAATTATATTCATTAATAATTGTTAAAATTTAATTACATATAATTTAATTATAAAACTTAAATAAAATAAAATTATTCGTAATTTTTATTGATAATTATTTTGTATTTATTAAATATATAATCTTGAATTAAATTAATCATATTTTTATTAATAATTAAATAATTAAATAATATATATTTAAATGATAGTAAATCAGATTATGAAAAAAAACAGAAACTAGAAACAAAACCACTTTTTATGGTTTTCATAATTTTTGAAAAATGGAAGAAACCAAAACTAAAAACTAAAACTAAAACTAAAACTTAAACAAACAGGTTTTTTTTTACTAAATTTGAAAACAAAAAAAAAAACCAAAAACAAAAATGGAAACAAACACCCCCTAAGTGTTTCAGATGCTAAGGGTTTGGCCACATAGCTTCTCAATGTCCTAACAAGAGAGCTATGATCATAAAAGATGATGGGGTTATTGAAACAGATGTAGAGCAAATAGATCCATAAATGCCATTGTTGGAAGATACAAATGATGTAGAATATCTAGAGTATGGAGATTTACTAGTTGCAAGGAGAGCTTTAAATTTGCAGGCTAAATACGATGCTCTAGAAGAACAGCGGGAAAATATTTTTCATACTAGATGTAATGTAGGTGGGAAGGTATGCAGTCTAGTTATTGATGGAGGTAGCTGTACTAATGCTGCTGGCATTTATTTGGTGGAAAAGCTTGGATTGTCTTTATTGAAACACCTAAAGCCATACAGGTTATAGTGGTTGAATGATTATGGCGAGGTCAAAGTGACTAAGCAGGTGGTTGTGCCATTTACTATTGGCAAGTATTCTGATGAGGTTTTATGTGATGTGATTCCGATGCAAGTAGGGTCGACCATGGGAGTATGACTGTAAGATCTCACGTGATGGTTATCTAAATATTATTCTTTTTCTAAAGATAGAAGACTTGTCACCCTCAAGCCATTGTCTCCTAAAGAAGTATACAAAGATCAGCTGAAGCTTAGATGACGAGAGGAGTCAGAAAAAGCAAAGAGAGTTGAGCTGAACAAACATAATGGGGAAAAGGGAAAAATGAGTGAGAGTGAGAATTTGAAAATTAGAGAGAGTGGGAGGGGAAAGGGAAACACTTAGTGTAAGAGAGATAAGAAAGTGAGCTTGTTTGCGAGAGGGAGAGATTTTAAAGATGCTTATCATGAAAAAAAGTCACTTGTAATGTTGATGCACAAGGAAACTTGTTTTAGTGCTGCTGACCTTGATGATTCTTTGCCCTCTATTGTTAAATCTCTTTTGCAGGAATATAGTGATATTTTTCCAAAGGAACTTCTAAAAGGTTTGCCGCCTATCAGAGGGATTGAGCATCATATTGACTTGGTGCCTAGAGTTTCATTGCCTACTAGGCCAGCATAGCGCAAGAACCCTGAAGAGACTAAGGAATTACAAAGACAAATAAAAGAGCTTATAGCTAAAGGCCATGCCAGGGAGAGTTTGAGTCCATGTGTTGTTCCTGTGATACTAGTGCCAAAGAAAGATGGAAGTTGGAGGATGTGTTGGACCCCGAACGTTTCACAGGAGTTAGAACTATTTGAATGAGAAATTTTGGTGATTAGTCACAAGTAAAGAACAAATGAATGAAAGTTCTTGAACCAAGAATTTATAGACAAGAGTAAAGTAGGGAATGAGAGATGTGGATAGATTTATGATTTGCTATGGTGTTTTGGTGGATAAGAGATTTTTGAAATAGAAGGAATTAAGGTGAAAGTTAGCAGAAAAATTGAAAGCAATATTTGTGTAGTAAATTGATGAAGAACAGGTATACATATGTATATTTTGTCATTGGTTTTCATGATTAGTCATAGATTATAAATTTTTCTTTATGGAGGACATTGATTTGAAATGAAGTTGATAATGAAGAGAAAATATAGTAGAAAAATGTGATCTTGGGGTGAGTTGTGTTAAGGAAAGATTTTGAAACAAATTGGTAGTTGATTTGGAAAATATTCACTGAGTATGCCTCAGTCTTTTAGCCACAATGGTTTCTCTAGTTGTCCAAACAAGATGATTATTGATTAAGATTAAAATAGAGATATATGACTACATTTCTTATGAAGACATCTAATTTAAATTATGCCTCTAAGAATCTCAAACTTTGTTATGAAGTTGAGAATTGGGTGTAGTACATTGGAAGATGAATGTAAAATTCGTATTCTGAAGTCAGGGGAAATTTTGGATTGATCTAGATAGATTTTGGCAAAATTTCCTTCTTGACAGTTGTATATATTTCTTTTATCTTTCCAACTATATATAGTATGGAATTTTTGGACATTTGAGTTGAGTTATGATCCTTGTAAGTGGAGATGTTTTGGAGAGTATAGATAGTGATTTAGAACTTTGGGGATGTAAGGAAGACCCAGTTGAAACATCTTCTTATGCGCGATGTATTGTCTCAGTATGCTTCATCTTAGTTTACTTCATCTTAGTTTGACTTTTGTATCATCTTAGTTTGACTTCTACTTCGTCTCAGTTTGCTTCGCCTTAGTTTGACTTTTGTATCGTCTTAGCTTGACCTCTGTATCGTCTTAGTTTTGAATCGTCTTAGTTCGTATTGTCACTTTATATTCTATTTTTGATTCTTTTACAGGCCGAATATCACTTCAAAGTCTTCATGAAAGTTGTAGATCTCGAATTCTTCTTTCAAACTGACTAAACACAAAGTCAATCCGATACCTGGAGTGAGAGTTATGGCAATTGCGCCAAGGCATGTTCAATACGAGTAAAGACATGAACATGTTAGATTCTTTTGGCCATAACTTTTTCTTTAAACACCCAAATAACTTGATTCTTAAACCATTGGACTCGTAAGACATTGCTCTACATCTATACCAAAAATCATGACCTTCTGAAATGAATGAAGAAAGATTGAGTGAAAAGAGTGGGACGGGTACAGTGAGTGTGCTCTTAAGTAATATGAATTGATGGTATTCTACTGAACATACTTCAGTATTTTGATGATATCTTGACCTATAGAGCTCAAAATGAGATGAGTTTTAATTTGTGGTAAACTAGAGACATGGATCTATGAATGGTATGAAGAACTTGGAATCTAATTCAATCTTTAAGATGTTTAAATTTCAGATGGAAGTTGTGCATAGTACATTATTTGGGACAAGAGCAGTCCAAAAATGTTTGAAGTGTATCTCTCAAATCACTGAACCAAATGAATGATTTTGGTGTCCTTAGAAACTTGAGACAATAGAGAAGATTCTTCTAGAATAAAGTGTTATGTCAGAATATTCAAGGGCGTTTTTGGCAAGACACTTAAGTTTAAAAGGACATAAGCCTATAAGGAAGGATAAAATGGACTTTTTGGACTCATTAAG
>JANVCQ010000002.1:37565815-37588592 GCA_025531925.1 Erythroxylum plowmanianum
CTACTGCATCATAAGTGTTGCATTTATTGCATTTGAATGATTTGTGAAATCTGCTATGTGTTTGCTACATGAGTTGTATGATGATTTATAAAAGTGATTTCTTTTGAAAAAGATCGCATGTACATGAAAATCATGATTTCGAGAATGATTTTCAAGATATATAGTAAGTTTTCAAGGAAATGTGTCATTATGGGCAGCAAGTTTACAAGTTTGAATTATATGTTATGTGAGTTTATGGTGGTCTGTTATGTCATTCAAGTGCACTTGTCTAAAGGCTTCTCCTGCCTGCCCGCTAGTAGCATGGAGCTCCTTCACTGACTCCCATAAGTTCACGACTATGCAAGACCAATTGTGTGATTCCGATAGTACGTTCTGTTCACGGCTACACATGACCCTTAGGAAAAAAGTGTAGTACATTCTGTTATGGATCCACCCAAATCATTCGGATGTGCTTACGTGCTTATATTATGTGAATAAGTTGATGCATTCATATTTTGTAATTTGAGTTTTGACTTCATGATGAGAATTTTTAGAAATAAGTGCTTTATGAACTCATTGAGAATTTTCGATGATAAGTAAAACATTTTCAAAGGCTTTGCTTATTTTTTTGTTATAAACTGTAACACACGAGCTGTCCAGCTCACCCCTTTTTATCCCATCTTTAGGTGATAACTAAGAGAGCAAGTGATCAAGAGCCTAAGCAAATTTCTCTAAATTTGCTTAATTGGTAGTTTGAGTTGGTTTTGGGGATGCATAATGTTATAATTGCATACCAAGTTTATTTGTTTAAGAATTACTATAATTTAAGACTTAGAGATGATGTTATAATATGGCTTAGAATGTCATTAAAGATTTGTCAAACCTTATTCTTTTGCTGATAATGAAATATGAATGATGTATGGATGTTGTTAAATGGAAGTATGAATTTGCGTATGGATAAGTTTGGGTTGAAATTAGATATTCATGAAGAAGTTATCAACTTGAGTTGATGATGTTGAAACATGAAATTGTTGATGCATATATATATATATACAAATGTATGCCCAAGTGAGATTCATAGGAAGGCAAAACAGGAATTATGATGGATCAAATATAGTTGGATGCGATGAGACAAATGAGTTAAGATTTGAGAGTTTAATGAATTCAATTTTGGGTAATTGAATGGTTAAGCTCAGGGCATTCCAAGTTGCGAGATGCAAAATTTAAAACCTTCCTTAAGGGAAAAAGAAATTGGTGTTATGACTTCAGGGGAAAATCCGAATTGATCTAGGCAAGGGTGCCTTCTAAAAAGTTGTAGGTTTTTCTTTAGCTTTCCAACGATATATATTATGAATGTTATGGACCCTTGAATCGAAAGTTAGGGTCCACAGAAAGGGAAACGCTTAGGAGTGTAAGGATGCATTCGCCTATAAGATTGTATCATCTGTAAAGATGCTTCGTCTATGATGATGTCATATCGTCTATGACGATGTCATTCATCTTAAGAGTTGCATCGTCTTAAGTTGACTCCATTGATCTGCTTATTTGCTATCATCTTAAGACTTCGCTTCATCTTAAGACTTTCGTTTTGTTTGTCTTTCACTTTGTCTGTGATGACGTCATATCGTCTGTGATGACATCATTCATCTTAACACTTTTGTTTCATCTATCTTTCGCTTTGTTTGTGATGATGTCATATCGTCTGTGATGATGTCATTCGTCTTAATTTGACCCGCATTCATCTGCTTCTTGCATTCATCTGCCTCACGCTATCGTCTGCTTCTTGCATTCGTCTGCCTCATTGCTTCGTCTGTCTTTTTTTTTTGTCTGCTTTTTCTTCGTCTGTCTTTTTGCTTCATCTATCTTTTTATTTCGTCTGCTTTTGCTTCATCTATCTTTTTGCTTCCTCTGCTTTTTGCTTCGTCTATTTTTTTGGCTTTGTTTGCTTTTTGCTTCGTCTATTTTTAGTTTCGTCTGTCTTTTTGCTTCGTCTGCTTTCTTCTTTGTCTGCTTTCTGCTTAGGTGATCGAGATTTCTTCTTCTGTACACTATTCGTCTTATTCCATCGTCTAGTCCATTTTGACCCTTCAAACAATAGAATTTGTCTTCAAGATCTTCAAGAAAATTGTGGATCTAGAAATCTTCCTTCGAACCCTCTAAGAATGACCTAGATCCGATATCCCTAGAACAAGTTATGTCTTTGTACCGAAACAAGTTCAATATGATTGAGGTCCAAACCCTGCTCGACTCTTTCAACCATAACTTCGTTATCCGACCTCCAAGTGAGATAAATCCTGTGTCTAGATAAACCAAAGACTTAGAGCTATCGAATGATCCGAAGGGATAGAATTCGAACCCAACCTCTAAGACGCTCAATATCTGGATGGAAGTTGAGCATAAAACATTTGCCTCCGTATAAGAAAGATTTGGAAGATAGGGCCCGACACCAAGGCATTAGAAAATGATGATGAACCGGAGATGACTAATGAAGGTTAACTGGGAATAACTATGCATAGTAACAAGCACAAGCACGCGTCTTCTGTTAAGAAACGTTGGATTCCAGAAACAAGCGGGATTCAACATTTATGGTACCAAAGCAAGAGTTGGGTTCCTAAAACGGTCCCAACAGTTGTTGATGCCTAAAAGAGGGTACGTTGAAATGACCCTATAAGGTAGTCCGCAAGTTCAAGGTTTATGCATTCCGAAGGTTAGGCTCCGGAATCAAGCGAGGCTCAACACGACTGTTAAAGACAGTTGTCAATATGTATCCTGTTTAGTTATTCCTCACTAAGCTATATACTTAGCATGGTGGATTTTCCCCATGTAGGTTCAGAAAGAAAGGTATAAAGACTGGGACAAAGATGACTGCAGTGGCCAATGAAGATTATGTTTTATTATGAATAATGTTCAGTTTGTTGTTGTTATTGAATTGTACTCAATATGATGAGATAGTTTATATTTTGTATACACAAAAAGACATTTGGATTTTCAAGGCATGTAATATATTTGTGTTATGTCATTACATATTGTATATTATCTTTAAAACATAATGAAATGTAAAGTAATGTATGGTGCTTGAGTTTCTGAGAATGCTTGGAATTGTTGATATGATATGTTTTGTTGGTATGGTATGTGTAACATCTGCTTATCCTTCTACGGGGTATGTGAGTGTTACATTTCAGCCCTAAATATAATGTTTTTTTAGAAAAGTTAAATATGTATTAAAATTTATAAAGGATTACAAGAAGGGAAACTTGTGTAAAATACATGTAAATTTTATTTATAGCTCTTTATACAACATATCGATCAACTAGAGTAGGCCAAACTATGCATGGTTGTTGCTACTACAAAAGGATCTAATCATTCAATTCTCCAAACTCGAATTAGTTGTTGACTGTATTATTTAAATTTATTATTGATTATAGTTAGTTCTCTTGTCCAGCTGAAAGTTTCAGTCGTTCCTTGTTTGGATTTTTTTCCTCTATAAACTTTATTGTCCCTTTCCTTCCAAGACAAATATAGGGAAGCTCCAAACATCATTAGAATGATAATTTTGTCCCTAACTCCTTGGCCTTCATAACCAATATACCATATGATGAAATTCATCCATTTCATCAAATCCAAGTTAACTTGATAGTTGTTTAAAGCTCCTTAGACAACGCACACTCAAAGAAAATATGGTCTCCTTTGACAAAGCACACTCAAAGAAAATATGGTTAGTAGCTTTTAGTTGTGAATTATACAAGATATTGTTGAGAAAATTTAGTTTGTCAAAAGTAGGAATTATGTCTCATCACAATAGTCAAGGATGGAAAGAGACCTTTGGGGGGAGATTTTTTTTCCATACAACTTTGCTATATATATGCCTTTTCCCCCATTTTGGTTAAATTTTTCCTAAAGGATAAATCTGTGATTTTCTTTTATAAGAGTCCTCCCTCTCTATGTTAGGATTATAGTCAGGGAGAATGTATGTTAATTCTCTTGAATAATTTCTCTAGTGGATATCTATTATCCACTCACTAACCTTTGCATCCTTTGGAAAAACAACCAATTATGCTTTGAGTAGTGAAAGTGCATCAATTACTAAAATAATGCATTTTTATCATATATTAACAAGATTTCAGCCCTGAATATAATGTTTTTGGAAAAGTTAAATATGTATTAAACTTTCTTAAAGAGCACTAGAAGGGAAACTTATGCAAAATGCAAATACACTTTAGTCTTAGCTCTTTACATAACGGACCAATTAACTAGAGTAGGGCAAACTATGCATGGTTTTTTCTAACACAAAGGGATTCGATCATTCAACTCTCTAAACTCAAGCTAGTTGCTAATTGTAGTCTTTGAATTTATTATTGATTGTAATTAGTTCTCTTGTCTAACTAAATGTTTCACTCCTTCCTTATTTTTGTTTTTGTTTTCCTCTAAAAGATTTATTGTTCCTTTCCTTCTAAAACAAATATAGGGAACCTCCAAACACTATTAGAATTAAAGTTTTATCCCTTGCTCCTTAGCCTTTGTAACTAGTATACCATATCATGAAATTCTTCCAATTCATCAAATCTAGGTTAACTTGACAATCATTTCAAGCCTCCATCCTAATCTCCTTTGATAGGCTCACTCAAAGAAAATGTGGTCAGTAGATTTTAGTGAATTATATAGGCTACACCCATTTTTTTGTTGAGAAAAGTTATTGTTGATAATTTTAAATGTAAAACTTTCTATACTGTAAATATACATATCTTATCTTATAGTATAAAAGATATCGTTCCTACGAGGATTGTAGCAGTCACCTAAAAATTCTTGTAAATTTTGTTTAAGGTAAATAATAAGATGAAAAATAGTAATTAAACTAAAAAATTAATTAGTAACTAAACAATGAATTAAGCAGTAGTAAAATTGATTGAATGATTAATAATGAACATTAGGAATTATTTCTATCCTTATTTGTTTTTACATTGCCTTCTTGATTTAATTGTACTTGATCCTAGATATCCTACAGTTATAATTGCCCTCTCTTGAGATCCAATCAAGTAATCCTAATTAAAATAGACAAAAATTAAATTGTGATCTCTCAATCTATCAAAACTCTTTCTAACTATGTAACTGGATTTGAAGCAATCATATCGGTAACTAATAAATAATTAATATCTCTCTTCAATCTCCTATTAATTTGATGTTTATAGGTCAATTAAGATACCAACTCTTGCTGTGTAAGACAATACAAATAATCTAATCCAATCTCTCGATTTAAATTGATATAAAGCAATAAACATCACAAGCATATTTCATTAAATAAAGAATGTGAATTTTCAACATAAATTAACAGTAATTACTAAAAAGAAATTTATCAATACATAGATATAACTAAATATCCAAATTTAATTATCATAATTATCTAATAAAAACAAGGAAATAAAAAAAAGAGTATAGAATTGAATATGGAAGTCTTTTCTTCTTTGCCTTGAACTAGAAAATTTGTAACCTTGTTCTTGAGAATTTTTTCTCTTTTGATGTTTTTTAATTATGCAAAGTGGTATTTTTTTCTCTTTTATATAAACTATTGAGTCTTTTAAATTTTTTTTCTAGGTTTTTCCACATGTATATCTTCTAAAAATATCCTAAAAGTGTCAAAAGTAAGAAAATGCTTTTTGCATGATTGTGCTAAAGACTTCCATCTTGTTGCTTCCTTATGCATGATCATGCATATTTCTAGCTTTTGCTTCATCTTTTCTTTCTTTTTCCTATCTCCACTCATTACCAAACGCATCAAAAAAATCATTGAAATATATAATTAAGATCGAAATCTTGACTTAAACAACAATTATGCAAACAAAGCACTAGCAAAAGCATAAATCTAAGTACTAAACATATGATTATCATCTAAGAAAACACTAAAAATATACTTTTAACACGTTGAAAACTTACTATAATTTACACCTATCAGTTAGCCTATTAATAGTAGGAATTAAGTCATAACACAGCAACCAGAGATGGAAAGAGATCTTTAGGGGGAGATTTTTATCCCACACAACTCTTTTCTAACATACCTTTTCCCTCTCTCTGGTTAAATTTTCCCTAAAAGATAAATTTGTGAATTTCTTTGATAAGAGTCCCTTATCTATGTTGGGATTATAGTCAAGGAGAATTTATGTTAATTCTCTTGAACAATTTCTCTAGTGGATA
Organism: Erythroxylum plowmanianum; assembly: GCA_025531925.1. Classification (NCBI taxonomy): domain Eukaryota; kingdom Viridiplantae; phylum Streptophyta; class Magnoliopsida; order Malpighiales; family Erythroxylaceae; genus Erythroxylum; species Erythroxylum plowmanianum. Next base: position 37,571,981 of record JANVCQ010000002.1, read on the forward strand.
TTTATTATCCACTCATTAACCTTTGCATCCCTTAGAAAATGATAAGTTATGCTTTGAGGAAGTTGAACATCATTCGATACTCCTATCTTACCATAGCTCTCAAAATATATAGAATTTTTTATCCATTCCTGTTAATTGAAAAGAAAACTACTTATTTTACGTTAAAAATTGCAAGTATATGGGTCATTACTTGTAGTAAAAAGCAGATATCGTCCTATAGAGATTGTGCTTAGGCACTACTTAATTCAGGTTATGCTTTGTTTAAGACTCAATTTCAAATAATAAATTGAAAAGTAAACTAAATTAAACAAATTAGCAATAATTGAATAATGTAATAATGGAAATCTGTCAAGAGAATTAATCAAGTTATAGGAGAGGGGGTTTTACCTATCATTAATGTTAATCTCGCCTTTTATGTGTTTATGGGGCATCGGTTCTAGACGATTATAGGTTTGATTACTCTCTCTCAAGTTATAATCATTCCCTAAATTATAAACCCTAATCGAATTATGGACTTGCAATCTCTCAATTCATAAATTACCCATAATTCTAATTAGTTCCAAAGCTCTCTATTAAACAATCGGGTCTCGCACGAGATCTCTCTACATGAAATTACCGAATATATTAATTAAATGGTCAATTAGATCCCCTAACTCTTGTTAATCCAATCTAATCATTTTTATCCGGTTTACCCTCTCAGTTTAGTGTTTTTCTTTTCAAATTTAAAAGCTGTAAAATGGTTGTTTGCTTCTTTTTGAAATTTCTTGAGAATCAATTTTAAGAAATGTTACGATGATTATATCACTGGAGGGTATATGGATATGCTGATAATAAAAGGAATCATGTCTGAGATTAATGAGTGTTTTTATAATGTTTCATTTAGTTTTCATCAAGTTATCTCAATTAACAGATCACAAAATTAAAATTGATAAAATGTTTAAACAAACTTTCCTAGTTAAATAAATGAAAACAAAAGTGTATAATGACGGTAATATGGGGATCAAGGAAATTTGATGTCAAAAATTTGTAGGGAAGTGGGATATTTGTGTGCGTGAATGATTATTCAACAGCTCCAAAGTCATTTCCTTGCCATTTCTTCTTATTTACAATGTTTCTATTGTTTGTTATAAGTTCAGGGTTAAAATGTTCTCTCTTATTGATGCTTTTGGTCATAAATAAGGCATTATACTTATACCCATGTTCAAAATTAATGCATGGATCAATCACAAACACAAAGATAAGTAGTGAGCTTTAGCTTGATTGATAAGCATCTTTGTATTTGATTTGATGATAGAAAACTTAAAAAAGTTATATGGTCTATGTTATATAATTTGGTAGTGTATTTATGTAGGTTGTGACTTATGTTTGAAATAGAAAATATATAAAACTACTTATTATACATGTAATAGAAACTTTCTTTTCTTATGTTAATAGGTTATAAACCCAACGTCAACCATATTTACTAACTTATTGATGTCCATTAATATTCTTATAAGTGTGTCAAATGAAAAAAGAACATTCAAGTGAGAAGTCTTTTACTGTTAAAGATTTCAAATCACTTATTAATCTGTAGCCTGTACTTTGGGTTTTATTTATCTTTAAGGGTAAATGGCATGTGAGATCACATATCGGTTGGAGAGGGAAATGAAATATGCCTTATAATGATACGGATACCTCTCCCTCACAGACGCGTTTTTCATTGCCTAATGCACTGGATCCCATCAGAACTTCGAGGTTAAATGTGCTTGGACAAGAGTAGTTCTAGGATGGGTGACCTCTTGGAAATGCCTCTTGAAAAGCAAAACTATGAGGGCTTGGCTGGGGCAAGGCCCAAAGCAGACAATATCTGTACGCGGGGTGATCTGGGTTGTTATAGAAGTGATATCAGAGCTAATACTCGAGCTGGTTGGACTAGCAAGAGTCTAGGCCTCCCCTACAAGACGAGTTTTTCATGCCCTAACGCATCGGATCTCATCTGAACTCTGAGGTTAAATGTGCTTGGACGAGAGTAGTTCCAGGATGGGTGACCTCCTGGGAAGGTCTCGAGAAAAGAAAAACTGTGAGAGCTTAGCTGGGCCAAGGCCCAAAGCAGACAATATATGTGGGTGGGCGATTTGGGCTATTACAATGGTATTAGAGCCAGGACCCGAGTCGGTAGGACTGACTAGAGAGTTGGACTTTCCCCTATAGATGCATTCTCCCGAGCGAGTGTGCGGGAGGAACAAAACCGTTAGGGCATGGTTGAGCCGAGGCCTAAAATGGATAATATCTGTGAGCGGGTGATCTGGGATATATTACAGATGGTATCAGAGCCAATTCTCGGGCTGGTTGGACCGGCGGGAGGTTAAGCCTCCCTTACAGATGCGTTTTTCATGCCCTAACGCAACATATCCCATCAGAACTCTAAAGTTAAATGTACTAGGGCAAGAGTAGTTCCAGGATAGGTGACCTCCTAGGAAGTTCTCGGGAAAAGCAAAACCGTGAGGGCTTGACTAGGCTAAGGCCCAAAGCGGACAATATCTGTAAGCGGGTGATCTGGGCTGTTACAGAAGTGGTATCAGAGTCAGTACCTGAACTGTTGTACCAGCTAAGCTGGACCTCAAAGAGGGCTAGGCCCTAAGGAAGGTGGGAAGTGTGAGATCTCACATCAGTTGGAGAGGGAAACGAAGTACGTCTTATAAGGGTACGGATACCTCTCTCTCACAGACGCGTTTTCTATTGCCTAATGCACCAAATCTCATCAGAATTCCGATATTAAATGTGCTTGGGCGAGAGTAGTTCCAGGATGGGTGACCTCCTGGAAAGGCCTCTGAAAAAGCAAAACCGTGAGAGCTTGGCTGGACCAAGGCCCAAAGTGGACAATATTTATAAGCGGGTGATCTGGACTGTTACAGTGGTATCAGAGCCAGTACTCGGGCCGGTTGGACCAGCAGGAGGCAAGGCATCCCCCGAAGACTCGTTTTCTATGGCCTAATACACCGGATGCCATCAAAACTCCGAAGTTAAATGTGCTTGGGCGAGAATAGTACTAGGATGGGTGACCTCCTGGGAAGGCCTTGAGAAAAGCAAAATCGTGAGAACTTGGCTGGGCCAAGACCCAAAGAGGATAATATCTGTAAGCAGGTGATCTGGGCTGTTACAGATGAAATAAAAGTCATTCCTTACGCGTCACTTGTAGGCAGTTTCATGTATGTTCAAGTATGCACGCCCTGATATTGCTTTTATTGTAGGTGTGTTGGGAAGATACTTAAGTGATCCTGGTCTTAACCATTGAAAAGCGGCTAAAAAAGTCATGAGGTATCTTCAAGGTAGCAAAGATCACATATTGACTTATTAGCAAACGGACACTCTTGATATAGTTGGGTTTAGTGACGCTTATTATATAAGATGTGTGGATGATAAAAAGTCCACTTCAAGCTATATCTTTATGATGGTTGAAGGAGTTATATCTTGAAAAAATGTTAAACAGACACTCACAGTATCCTCAACCATAGAGGCAGAGTATATGACGTGCTATAAGGCAGCTTGTCAAGTAATATGGTTGCGGAATTTTATTTCAACATTGGGTTTTGTAGACTTTATTTCAAGCCCGCTGAAATTGTATTATGATAACTTCGCAGCTGTAACTTTCTCTAAAAGCACTAGAAGTACTGCTTGCTTAAAGCATATTGATATAAAGTGCTATTTTGTTAAAAAGAAAGTCATTGAGTTCTTCATTACTGTTGATCATACGCCTATAATTAGCATGATAACATATCTACTTACAAAAAGCTTACCTATATGTGTGTTTGCAAAACACATCTCCTGTATAGGATTGTTAGGAGCTTAGCTTGATAAGATTAGTAGGAGTTTGCTATTTTGTATTGAACATATTAGTACTTTGTACGGATTACTTATGACTTTTATATATGAAACATGCATAATGATGTTTGTAGTCACTTCTTGTTAATATTGACATATTAATATGTTGATGCATATATGTAGTTTGATGAAATGACAGGTACAAAAAGAGACAAATGCAAAGTCTCAGTTGTTGTACTACATACATGTTGTTTTAGTGGTTATTGTAGTATTTAAACATCTCCAGGGTCAAATCATATGTAACATATATATCCTGTCAATCTAACATTGCATATGATTTATTTGACTGCTTTTGGATGATAAAGATTGGTATGATGGTTTGATTATATTGTTCAAGTGGAATAATGTTAGAAATATATAAACTAATATAATCGCAATATTAATTCCATATGCATAACCATTAATAGAATTGCCTAATGTATGTTTAATAACCATAATAGGATAGGTAATACTTTATTAATTATATTTGAGGCACATGGTAGTATCCTAATAACTATATATTGACCCATTAAATTATAGTTTATAACATCCTTAAAATGACAATTATCATTTTTCTGTCTCTTAGGGTAGAACATGTTATGATATAACATATAGTGAGATTGTGTGCATATAATGTGTGGGTGTGAAAATAGAATGTTAGATCTTCTATCATCAGTGTCCTCTCTTACACAAGGTGATATAGATTTTGATAGGTTGTGGTGGAAAGAATGCACCAAGACTCTATGTCAAGCATTGTAAGTATTTTAATCTTGTTGTGTTACTAATGCTCTAAATAAAATGTAGATAATGGTTTTATGATTGTTGATGAATGCATCTGTTAATAGCACCTTGTGGTGCCATTGCAATGCTCTGGATAAGAGGCGGATGTGTTTGTTAAAGAAAGCTGAACGCCAAGAGTATTGTGTTTGTATTAAGCCCAGACACTCTCAATTGTTCATGTCATAGAGTGTGACGCTCACTGAAAGAGTGTGACGTCCACTGAAAGATTGTTAATGGATTCTTTGAATCACCATATATTCGAATTCTGTGATTCACCTTGTACCTCAGCCTGCACTGAGTCGACTGTTTAATATTAGTGGAACTAACACGTGCAGTGATTCTAGCGGTTGTTCTTTCCGTTAGTTTCGTTAAAGGAAGATAATGTAAATAGGACTACAAAATCAAGTTGTTGCAATAATCAACAGTTTCCCCACCTTCACAGAACTTCGTGATTAGTTCAATAAAGCACGGCATCTGTGTCAAAAATAGTACTCTTATTGGTTAATAACTAGAACATAGAACAGAGTATCTATTGCATAAAGCACAGCACTCATATCGTCTTCATTTACGGTCAAATTGTTAAGAGTCTACATCGGAATAGCAAAGCAAGTTAGCTGGGGTCGAAGTCTCACTTGAAATTAATTTAATATTGAGGCTATAAACTTGATTGATAGTAGACGTCCTGATATTAATAAATAAAAGAATTTAATTTATAAATTTTTGTTTAGTTAACTAAAATATAATGTAAAGTATATGAAAAAAATGTATTTTAAAATAAAATAATTATAAGATTCATATTTTATATTTTATTATTCTTAATTATTACTCTATTAAAACTAGACAATATTTTAATAGATAATAATATAGTGAAATACTTATATACATTTTTTAAGAATACAATATTTAATTGGATAGACTAAAATATGAAAATATTTAAACAAATATATAGGAATTTATTAGAGAAAAACTTCACTTAACTAACTTGACATGACAATTTTATATAGACTATTACGTATATGTCTATGATGAAAAAAAATCAATTGTGATGGAATGACAGGCATGGTAGAAAATTAATTTTATATTTTTCTAATCAAATCTTTTAATTAAATAATTTAAAAATAAGAAACATAAATAAAAGGGTTAAATTGTAGATGATTTAGATTCCGTTAAAAAATCTCGATCCATTAATCAAAAGTTGTTCATGTATGTTGGAAGCAATTAGAAAGGGAAGAATCTCCCTTGACATTGTCCTACTCACCATCTAAGGACATAGATGTTAGGCTTATGGGTTGCCTTAACGTTGAAGTCTTGAAGGAGGGAGCTCAGGCATAGGAATCAACTATGGTTGGTTTTTTCTTTGGCAAGAGACCACCTTTTCATTTAGTTTCTTAATGGGCCAGCAAGCTATGGAAATCTAGAGGCTTGATAGATGGTCTTCTCTCTAAAGAGAACTTGATCCTTGTTATCTTTACCTCCACTTTAGAAATCCAAAAGATTATGGAGGAAGATCCTTGGCATTTTGGTAACCACCCAATCTTCCTACAAACTTGGCAGTTACACTTAACCTTGAAACCATTAAAATCCAAAGTATTCAACTTTGGATTAACTTTTATAACATCATATTTGAGTATTGGACAATCCAAGGGCTTGGACCACTAGCCAGCTACATCGAAATACCATTATGCATGGATGGACATATAGCAAAGAAGAAACATGATGAATATGCCCAAATTTGCATCAGTGTGAATATTTCTCAAGAACTTCCTGAGGAAATTCCAGTTATGAGGTTAGTAGAGGAAGGGAAGCTATAGGAAGACACAATTAAAATTTCTTACCATTGGAAACCACATTCCACAAATCCAACGAAAGTTTGGAAGGCCACGGGCAAGCTTTTCAAAACAGGGAGCTATCAAGAGCTTATGGAGTCAGCTTAAACAAATTCACCTCCAAAATCCATGGAAAACCCCCTTTCTTTGACACCCAAGACAATTACAATGCAAAAAATTGATGATGTTATACCACCTAACAATGGGGAGAGACATAACAATGAGGTAATGCAAATTTCTCAAACAATACACATACAAACATCCAATAAGCACAATATGACAAGCAATACAAAGTAGTAAGTTCCACAAACACCAAATACAATACATGTTACTCAAACTGATACCAATGTTGACTATGTCACCCAAACCACCACTTCAGGAGTTGTGCACAATGCTGAAGGAGAATCGATGGTAAGTAATACTAATCCTATCCAATCTGATATCGTAGCAACTCCTAAAGCTTCTATTGCATCTAATGAATTTGTAGCAAATGTTGCTCACAGTGGAGAGAAAGGGATCTAAGAGGGGTAAAGGGAAAGGCTCCATAAGCCAAACCTTTTAAACCATGTCTATAATTGTATGGGAATAAATTGTCCCATTAAATAGTCAGCTTTAAGAGACTTTGTTTTGTGAGAGAAACCTCTCATTTTTGAATTACTAAAAACCAAGGTCAGACTAGAAAATTTAGCCAAGTTGGACATTTTGGTTCCCACTAGAATAGGACTACCAACCACCAACATCATGCGCTTAGACTCAAATGAACAAGCCATGCATCTGAAATTATCCTTCATGTAGAAGCATATCTAGATAAATGTCTCATTCATCTATGCAAGCAAATTTCGGTTCCAGAGAAGAGATCTATGGAATAACCTAAAATCATTCGATAACATTGTATCTACTCCATGGCTTATATGTGTGAGACTTTAAATCTATATTATACCCCTAAGAGGCACAAGGACATTACTATCTAAAGAATTATAAAGGTAATTTGAAAGAAATGGTGTAGGAGATAGAGGTGACTAATTTTAAGTATGTTGGACATACTTTCACCTGGTCCAACAAACAATAATCATCTTGGCACATCAGGAAAAAATTAGATCGAGCCTTAGTAAATGTTAGTTGGCTCAGGACCTTTCTCAACAACCTTACTACATTTAAAGATCCACTCTTCTCGAATCACACTCCCCTTGTAGTGGACAATCTATTCTAAAAAGTTGTTAAACACCATCCTTTCCATTTCAGTAATATCCAACTAAATGTTCTAGGATTTTATGAGGAATGTATAAAAGGAACAGTACATAATTGCCAAGGGACCAAGTAGTTTTGTTGTGTTCAAAAGGTGAAAGTCATCAAATAGGAATTGAATATCCTAAATTCTAACAAAGGCCCACAACTTCCACCTTAAACTTCTTTAGACTCGAACTACAAGCTATTCAAGCTAGCCTTGTTGCTCACCCTACTGATCCACTATTGCTTGAAAGAGAAAGGTTTATGCTATCACAATTCTTGAAGGTACACATAACTATAGCTCTCTTTCGCAACAAAAAGCTAGAGTACATTGGCTAAAGGAAGGGGATAACTATACCAAATTCTTTTTCAACTCCATCATTTTAAGGAAAAACTAAAACAAATCCACTCTATAACTTCTAAAGATGGTGTAATTCTTCATTCACAACAAAAAAAATATAGGAGGATGTAGTAAGGTACTTTAAAGATCTTCTAGGTACTCTTAACACTTCTAATGTTACTATTGATGAACTCAGAACCCTCTCCCTCAAACAAACCTCACTAGCTGACTCGGATCTTCTCACAAGACCAGTAGAAAATACAGAAACAGAAGCTGTGGTTTTTTTCATGGATGGCTCTAAATCTCCTAGCCTTGATGGCCTAAATGGGTATTTCTTTCAGAAATCTTGGAGTGAGATAGGACCCTTTGTTATATAGGTAGTCAAAGAATTATTCTCCAAGTGCATCCTTCTCAAAGAGATCAACAGAACCTTTGTCTATTTGATTCCTAAATGCTCCAACCCCACAGATTTTGGGGATTTTAGACTTATTACATGTACTAATTTCCTCTACAAGATCATATATAAAATACTTGCTTCAAGAATGAAGAAAACCCTAACACATATGATTAGTGATAACCAAGACGCCTTCATGTAAGGCAGACATATAGGAGATAACTTTCTTATTGTCCAAGAGCTCCTAAAAGGCTACTTCAGGTCAAATTACTCTCCCAATTGCACAATCAAAATTGATTTCCACAAAGCTTTTGATAGTGAGCCGAGATTTCCTATAGACATTACTGATCGCTCACAGATCCCAATTATCCTTATAAAGTGGATCAAAGAGTGTGTTATGTCTAGTTTCTATTGCTTTTAATTACTTTCATATGTTGGTTTTGGTTACAAATCTTTGTATTTTGATCCAAATGAGAGATAAATTGAGTGAAAATAGTATAACTATTTCATGAATATTAATTGGATTATTTTGTGAATTTTGCATGAACGTTAAAGGGAAAGTTGACGTAAATTTATATGAAAGGAAAGGAAGAAAACAAGTTAGTCACAGTGGTGACTAAACGTGTCACCACCGTGACCATGATTGTATGGGGTGACAATGAGTCACACCTGTGACTATCATACTCACCCTCGTGAAAATTCTTATGTTAATTCATTTGTTTTATTACATGGCAGATGTAGGTTGAAGCGGCACAAAAACCTAAACCTAGATGAGGCTACAAATAGAAAGGATAGGAGGGTAGTGGCAACGTCATTCATTCCATACTACACCCTTCTCTACATTCCATCATTCTACACATAGAGACTAATTGGGGAAGAAAAGAGATAGAGAGAAAGAAGGGAAGATGAGAAGAGAAATAGAGAGAGTTGGTGAAGCAGAGAGAAACATAGCAGAGAGCTAGAAGCATAGCAAGCCTTCGACCATCTACTGAGAACAAGCTGAAGCAGAAGGTGATAGCTAATGCGAGAAGCTTGACAGAGGCAGGAGATCACCACATTTCACTCACTTGATCCCTATTTGCTTGCTCTGTTATTCATCTATTGCATTGTCTCTTGTTGTTCACTGAACTTATTACTTTTCCAGCTTAGCCGACTGTTACTTGTTTTCTCTTCATAAGTTATCTAGTTATATTGCTTAAAATTTTCATTTATACTGATGAAGATGGGATTGAAGTATTTAATGATGATGAATCCTGTGATATCTGTGTCGGGTTGATTTCTTTTTCTTGAGAATTAATGTAGTTATTTTAGTCGACTATGCATAATTGAGATATGGTTTTGTTGTCTTATTTATTGTTGTAGTTTTTTTAGCTAAATGGATGTAATGGCAAGATCAAACTTTACATCATTTTAGTATTAAACGAATAATCGAGAGAAGAAGTTTAATATGGAACAAGAAACTATGGACACTTAGGTTAAGAACTAGAAATATATTAACTTAAGTGATAGTTAGTAGTCGAGTTTTCATAATTAATTTGGATGATAACTTGTAGAATACGAAAGTTAGATTAATTTATTATTTGAGTTGATTTAAAACCCAACTATTAATTTTAGTAAGACAACTTTTCAATCATTTTTCCTAGTCATGCTTATTAAATTAGTGAAGTTAATTTTCAAGAGTCTTCCATTTCGATTAATCTATTTGCTTTGCTCCCAATTAATTCCGTTTATGTTTTAGTTTAATTTTGTGATTTCCTTTAAAGTCTTTTGTACTCAACAAATCATTATAGAGTGTTCAGGATTGCATTTATTTTTGTTTTTGTTAAAAATTAATTTAAGTGTACCAATTTTACCTCTGTGGGAGACGGCCTGGGGTAATCATTACAACTACCTAGTATGCTTGCGAGTAAGATAATCTAGGTATTTTTAGAACTTATTTTGGGCATAACAAGTTTTTGGCGCCATTTTTGGAGAGGAGTTTAGTGTTTTGAACTTGAATTAATTTTGATTGTTTTAGTTCTTACTAAATTTTCTAATGTATCCAAGCCCTCTGTTCTAATTTTTCTATCATTTGATAAGATTTCCAAATGTTAAGATTCAAAAAGTTTGACACAAACTTCCATCATTTGGTTCAAATACGTTGAATCCCTTAATTCATCAAATAATTTGTCCTAATTTATTAGTCATTACTCGTATTAACGAATTTACATTTTATTTAAAATAAACAGTATAACTTTTCATTACAAAAAAATGAGCTATCATCATAGTTTACATTTATCGACTATTTATAATCAATATTTTTGTTATAGATATAATAAGATTATTATATATATATATGAATTATTAAAGAATGACATTTTATTAATAATGAGGGATTTATATAATGGTATTGTTTTATTAATTATAACAGTTTTGGAATACATAATATGAAAAATTTTAATAATTATTTGATTTAAATATGTTATTTAAATTTAAATTTAATTTTTTTGTAGATTAATATTTTGTTAATTATTAAATCATTAAAAATTTTATTTGATATATAAATAAAAATAATAGTTATAAGTTGTTGTCATAAAAATAACATATATATTTATAAATTTTTAGTAATAATGAGATAATTTATATATTTAAGTTATTTTATTAATTATAGTAATTAGAATCATGTATAATAATGTATTAGAACTTGACATATGGCAGCTAAAGTGAAGATTTTCCTAGTAAGCTCAAAGTAAGTTTAGATTGCCAAAGTTATGGTAACTTTTGCCTTTTATCATACCCCATATTTATCAATCATTTGATAAAAAATCACTACTAATTACCTATTAATCTCATAAATTACAATTAATATATATATATATATATATATAATACAAGAAATTAACTTAAGTTTGTGTTTATAAGAATTCATAATGTTTATTTTAATATTTACTTTTTTATATTTGTAACTAATTACGAGAATAACATTTAGTAAAGTACTTATATTTTTTAATATTATCATAAAATAAAATTTTAAAATAATTATAAAATAAAATTTTCACCTAATCATTTTATGTTAAAATTAAAAAAATTCGGCCCACTCGCCTCGGGTTAAGCCTGGCCCGATATTTCCCTCGTCCAGATGGCGCGCAGGCCGCCGTGACGCTTATCAACTAATATTGGATATCGTGTCCAATGACATCATTCCCAAAGCTCGACACTTTCTAACACAAATTGTCTCCTCAGTACGGATAGCTTCTTCCTCACTTCCCTCCACGCTCTATGTACGTTTTCTTGTTCATGCACATCGCATGTCTTGTACTCTCCTGAGCAATGTCTGGTAGGATGTATCCTTTTGGAGACAACAGGACAAAGGATACTGCACTAGTTCTGGACAGAGCCAAGACTTAACATATGCGACAGTGCAAATACTCTCAAATAAATTTGGATTTTATGTCAAACCCAAGATGAGTTCCTTGCCGATAAGACTCACTGCGAATGGATTGAATTTTATAGGTGGAGAATACCGAGGCAGGCGCAAAACATCTTTATCTATGGCAGCCGGTTACTTGCCTTCACCTTCTTGTTTTAAAATTAAGATTCACTGTTCTTGGTTTTCACTTCATGCCCATGATTGATTGTTGTCTTTAATAAATGGTTCTTTCAGGTATCTTCCCACCCCGTCAAGTATTCGGATATGGAAGTTAAGAGACAAAACTGAAGACGACATGGAACAAATAGCGAGCAATAAATTGAAGTCTCATAAGGGAGATGATCTAGTTAGGATAATGGCTGGAACGTCAGGAAGTTCCAACTCTAAAGCTAGTCCAAAGCTGAACATCAATGAAATAAATATAGGAGCTCAGAACATTCTCCTTCGTTGGGCACGAGACCTCCTCCAACTTTGGACAATGTTCTTGTTACATCAGGAATGGCAAGATAGACCAAGAGAAGAGGTTTTGAAAGAATGTGGAGGGGCAATTCCTGAGACTGACGTGCTAATCAAGTTAAAAGTAGTAATTACTTTAGGCTATCTATCATAATTGTAACTCATCTAGTTGATTATAGGAATGGTAATAAAGTGGTATAGGCCCGATTTGACCCACTGACTGACCGACCAGTGATCTAGTCATCTGACTTTTATGTTTTTAATAAAAATGTCAAAAATAACATTATTTTTAACTAAACAACATCATTTTATACCTTTTCGTTGAATCAAAATTCGAGCTTAACCGAAGCAGCCTTAACCTATTGGGCCAAGTAATCAGAGCCGATTACTCTAACAGGTCGAAGAACCTTTGCCATGCCTAGCTGATTACCTATAACATAGTTCACGTTATTTATGGGCATGTTAAGTCAGTAACGTGTAAGATTGAAAACAAATCTCAATCTGATTTGTATTACATATTGGAACTCGCTTACAGGGCTATAGTAACTTGGTAATGGGCTATAGTAACTTGGTAATGGTTTGCTTTTCTTAGGTACAAAAATAAGCTTTTTTTGTTTTTTGGGGTAAGTAATACGAAATTAAAACTAATAAAACACCTACGAATTTATTACTCCGTACATAATACACATACAAATACAAGTATACAATGTCCGGTAAGCTCCCATCCATCCGCCTCTGTTTGGACTCTCTCCTCTTTTTCTTTAGCTAAAACGCAGAGTGGTCAAGCGGTTCTCCACCACCTCTCTCTCTTCTCCTTTTCAATCCATATTCACCGCCCATTGTCGTCTCGAAGCTCACTTGAGTACCACCTGAGACCCTCTTTCATTTTTGAATTTTTGAGCAGAGAGGCTATAGAAAATGCCGGCCCAGAAGCGTTCCTTCGAGACGACCCCACCTCTTAGGGAAGAGAACGATTTTCCGGAGCAAGAACGCAGCAATAACCATGAAAAAAACAACCACGAAGAGCACCAAGACCCACCTCATGACCACCATGGTGATGACGGTACGTACGTGTGGAATCGCGGAGATTGATGAGACACACACCCTTTTTTTTTTTACTTCGGCTGATCCGAATTGTAGCTTTGGCTTATTGGTGGTGGTGTTGTTTCAGAATCCGATCGAAGCCAGGAGTTAAGTAACGAAGAGGAGAAACAAGAGTAATTTTCCTTTTTTGGCTTTGGGTTCCCGCGTGTTACATGCCAAGTTTGTCGGTTGATGCGTGGTTTGTTAAGGATCCGCATTCCTCACTTGTTTGAATTTTTACGTTATACTACATATAATGGGGACTGGCTTCCAGGTTTATCGAGTTTTGGCTTTTTCTGCAGTGGCTATCTTGCTGTCATTACTTTTTCAGCTTTTACATATATGATTTCTCTTGTTTGTGTAACGTGCATGTCCAACTAGCATTGTTCTAGTTTCTTTTGTCTTCGTTGAGAGTAGGTGCAGTTCGTTGGGGGTGTTTATTTATGGGATTTGATGAATTTGGCTTCAATCTTGTATGTGCATGATGAAAGTCCTTTTTTTTTCCCTCTCCCTTGTGGTTGGTTACCAGTTGGATAACTTGAGCTTCGGAGTGAGATTTGTTTATGTAGCTACGTGATCGCTGGATTGCTTCATGTCCCTTTATTTTGTCAGTTCTCTGGGTAATATGAAGCATGGACTCCTTTTTTGTAGTTACAAACTTCGTCCATTTCAATCTAAGGGAAGTCTTATGTATGAGAAGTTATTTTAGTCAACATCTTCGACTTTTCTGAGAATTTATGTTAGTCAACATCTTCAATTTTTCTGACTAGTTTTTTCTATTTCTAGGCCAACTTAGCCCGTCCTGTGAATTTAAGACCAAAAGATTTATCCAATGTTCCCATTGCTGGAAGTTTCAACACGATCTTTCCTTGTTTAACTTGAGTTTCGAGGAATTAATTATTTTTAGATTTATTTGCAATCTTGATGCTATCCTTCTTATGTGCTGATTACAAATACAATGCGGGTCCATTGGTATTTTCTATTTTTCTCAGCATGCCTTTCAGCCGCATACTTTTCAATGAATGGCAACTTCGTTTTTGTTCAAAAAAGTAAACTCAGCACTGTTGAGGCTTAGTGCTAGAAGAAGCTACAAATCGCTATCTTCATTGTTGCTCCTAAGTCAGTGGAGCTTTCTGCTTTTCTAGTATAATAAAATGAAATTTGAGAACACACCTTGTGAAGCCAAGATATATTACATGACAAATATGGAGTTCATGTTGATTGTTTTGGCTGATGGAATTATGATACTTGCATTTTGTTAGCCAACTTGGCTAGCATTGGGACTTAACACAACATGAAGTTCATTTATGAGCAGAATTAAGTTGCTATCTGATTTAATATGATATTGAACAAATATGAGGAAGAATGACAGATTTAGTACTCTGCCATTGATACTGTAAGAAGAAGAGGAAACGCAATAGCAGAAAGAATTTTCTCTTCATGTTATTCACGTGAATAGTTGTTCCTTTTGTATAACTGTACAAGAAGTAAAAAGAAGAAAAAGAAATAAGTAAAATATTTATAGCTCATCAACGAACGTTCTAGAATCTGTATACAAAACAGAGTATAACCAACTTAACATCCCTGCATGAGTAAGAGTGAAAATCGCTGATATGAAAAACTTCTATAGTTCAACATCCCCTCCTCAAGTTAAGGCCTAATAGCAATCGCAAAGGCCTAACTTGGATACTAGCTTGATAAACGATGGAGCACTGAGAACCTTTGTGAATGAATCTGCTAGTTGTAGAGATGAAGAAATCTTTCTCGATGAAATAAAACCCAACTTGTACTGTTCCCTTACTATGTGACAGTCAACATCCAAGTGTTTGGTTCTTTCGTGGAAAACTGGATTGGCTGTTATATGTAACGCAGCCTGATTGTCACAATGAAGGGGTATAGGAATTGATTCTGGAATTTGAAAATCTCTCAGAATGTAAGAGATCCACTGTAGTTCGCTCACTGTTGACATCATGGATCTATATTCTGCTTTGGCTGAGGATTTCGATACTGTAGTTTGCTTCTTCGTCTTCCAGCTAATAAGAGAATTTTCCAGAAATATGCAATACCCTGTTAATGATTTTCTGCTGTCTACACAAGATCCCCAGTCTGCATCACAATAGGCCTCAAGTCTTAGGGAGTTGTTTGCTGGAAAAAACAGTCCTAAGGATGGTCTATTTTTGATGTATCTCAAAACATGCAAAGCATTCCTTAAATGTAGCTATCTAGGATCATGTGCATACTGACTAAGTTGTTGTGGCATGAGCTAAATCGGGTCTTGTATATCCCAAATAAAGTAATCTTCCCACCAATTTTCGGTATGAATATAGATCTTCTATTTTTGGACCATCATCAATACTCATCTTATGCCCTTTCATCAATGGTGTAGCAGCAGGTTTACTTCCCATCAACCCTGCATCTTGGATTAAATCCAGAGCATATTTTCTCTGGTTAACGTAGATCCCATTTTCAGATCTTGTGATCTCTAAACCAAGAAAATATCTTGCATGTTGAATATCTTTGATGGTAAATTTTTCATGCAGGAACGATTTTACTGCTGCAATTTCTTCTTCAGAGTTTCCTGTAATCAAAACATCATCCTCATACACCAGCAAAGCTACAAACATACTGGCTTTAGAAAGGATAAAGAGGCAATTATCATGACATGATTGTTTAAAACCATACTCCTGTAGTTTCATCGTCATTTCTGTATTCCATTGTCTAGATGCTTGTTTGAGGCCATACAATGATTTCCTTAGTTTACATACTTGAGTTGGTTTAGCTTTATTGTATCCTTCTGGTAACATCATAAACACCTCTTCATCCAAATAACCATGCAAGAATGCGTTGTTAATATCAAGTTGGTGAAGGTTCCATGACTTTGATGCGTCAATGGCAAAAAAATTTTTGATAGTAACTACCTTAGCCACAGGTGAGAAGCTCTCATGGGAATCTACTCCTTCAATTTGATTGCTCCCCTTTGCTACCAATCTTGCCTTGAATCTGTCAACTTTTCTATTTTCCTTCAATTTCACTTTGAAGATCCACTTACATCCTATAGGCCTTTTTCCTTCGGGTAGATCAGTAATGTCCCACGTTCTGTTCATTTCTAAAGCTTCAATTTCTTCATTCATAGCCTTCACCCATCTTGGATTGTTTTTTGCTTCTTGATATGACATTGGTTCCTGCACTTCAGACAAATTTGCAACAAAACATATATGTGCATCTGATATGTGTTTCGGTATAGTGTATGGATAGGT
>JANVCQ010000002.1:37588692-37614953 GCA_025531925.1 Erythroxylum plowmanianum
TCCTAACATTGTCATAACTTTCATTTAAACCCATAAGAAATTGAATGAGTTTGGTCTGGGACATAATATCCAGAAAACTTCCAGCAGCATTGCAATTTCTCATCGCTCCACATGAACATTGAGGAATGGGTTGAAGGACATTCAACTCTTCCCACAATTTTTTCATCTTACTGTAATACATGGCAATAGAGGAATTACCTTGCTCCATGGAAGAAATCTGCCTTTGTATTTGGTAGATTTGAGGGCCATTACTTTCACCAAACTGCTCTTCTAGTTCTTGCCAAAGTTTTCTAGCTGAGGTAGAGTAGATAAAAGTTTCGGCTATGTCTTTCTGCATTGAACTGATTATCCACAAGCTGACCATTTCATCCACCCTTCTCCATTTCAAGCGAGTGGGTTCATTCGTTGGTTCCACCAAGCTCCCATTAATAAATCCCAGTTTATTCTTGGCTGCTAGAGCTCTTTTCATAAATCTGTTCCATGTTAGAAAGTTGCTATCATTGAGTAAGACAGTTATGAGAGCCATTCCTGGGTTATCGGATCCTTGCAAAAATAAGGGATCGTCGGAGTTTTGAATAACATTTGTATTTCTATTTGTGGGATCGACAACTTCATCGACGTTAGCCATGATGAAGAGTATGGTAAGTTTCCGAGTTTAACAAAAAAAATGGTAAGGTTCACAAATTCAAGAGGTTGGCTTTGATACCATGAACAAATATGAGGAAGAATGACAGATTTAGTACTCTGCCATTGATACTGTAAGAAGAAGAGGAAACGCAATAGCAGAAAGAATTTTCTCTTCATGTTATTCACGTGAATAGTTGTTCCTTTTGTATAATTGTACAAGAAGTAAAAAGAAGAAAAAGAAATAATTAAAATATTTACAACTCATCAATGAACGTTCTAGAATCTATATACAAAACAGAGTATAACCAACTTAACATCCCTGCGTGAGTAAGAGTGAAAATCGCTGATATGAAAAACTTCTATATTGCAACAGATATAGCTGTTCACAAGCAAAACCATGTCCTAAAAAAATTGGAAATTTGTGCTGGCTTACTAAAGAATTTACTCTTAAGGTGTGGTTTAAGTGTTTATGGATATGTTCTGAAGGTTAGTTTGATTGGTTGGGAAGAGTTTAATACCATTCTAACCTTATTGGTCAGGCATACACGCCAACCCAGGGTTTCGTAATGATGTTAAAAGTGCATATGTTAGTCAGGCGCATATGTGACTATTATGTGAAGAAATCTCATACTGATGTACCTGATGGTTTAAGCTCTTCATCAATATGACATCTTGTGGATCATGAGCTACTGGTTTAGCCTTAAGAATGTTATTTTTTCTTTTTAAATTGAGGTTTGGATAGCACTAAGTCCAAGTTTGTTCCTTCATTCTAGTTAAACTCTATTTAAGGATCATAATTGTGCCTTCTAACCAAATTTTTTGTGGTGATTGCATCTTCCTTCCTGCCTTTGGCCATTATGGCAACTTTATACTAGCTTTTCTCCCTCTCTCACTCTCAAATGTCTAAAATCATGTCTAAGTGGCGGTGCAACATTATTTTTCTAAAATTGACTTACTTTTAGGAGAGAGACTTTAAATTTTCTGATCAAACTACCATAAGACATTACTAATTATATTTTTCTAAACAATCACTTTTAGGATATTGTTCATTTGAAGTTTGACATTAGAGTTTATGAGGTATTCTTTCTTCCTTTATAAAATCCATTGACTAAATTTTTTATACACACCCATGTGAATTCTCACTATATATCCAACAGTGAAGATAACTTTAAAATGAAGTTACTCTTCTTATGCTTTGCTTGACATTTTCTCACCTACTATAGGTTTCATGCCACTCTGAGCATTCGATGCTTCTTGTTGTTTAGTATTTCTTACAGAATGGGGCAAACAATTAGAACTTTCTTTTATCTCTCCCAGATTCTTAAGTTACTATTTGATTTCTATAATCATAAAAGAACAAAGCACTATCAATTGAGTTTGCACTTAGTGAATCCCATAACATGGTAGCTTACTTATTCATTTAATTCTATGGTCTATAATGTGTCATACATATATGTGCACAAAGAACTTTCATAAATGTTTTTGATATGAATGAAGAATTGAGAGAAATTCAGAAGAGGGATTGTGAGAACTTATAGAAATCAACAGCTCCCCTTCCCTTTATAAACTAGATTATCTTATTTATATAAGGTAAATTACAATTATAATCCCAAAAAATCCTCTAAATCAAATCACAATCTTAATTCTCGAAAATCCTCTAAATCAAGTCACAATCCCTAAGGTTTACAGAGGACGATCTACAAGTTGTGTGATTACTTATGTGAGCAAATGATGCAATTAGTATGGTTGGTTGCTTGGCTGCTATACTAGACAAAAGTTGCATATTTTTCTTCAAAACTACCTTGTTTCCACTTGTTGAAACAGAATCACCAGAAGTCTCTACAACATTAGTAGACTAAGAGGGGTTCGGGCACAACTCTGGGTTTAAGTCCCAACAATAGTCCAAAGCATGCTCATTCTTGCCACAATGGTCTCATTTCCTTTGGCCTCCTCTGCCTCTTCCTCCACTACCACCACAGTTACTTTGACTTCCATTACCTCTTCCACTATTGTAAATGGCTAGAGCAGACTTGTTACTGTTAGTGAATATATAAAACCAATTAAGTTGGCCTCACACAACAGCTTAAACTATTGTGATAAAACGGTCACTTAACATGGTATCAGAGCCTTTGTGATCAAGTGATCGTGAGTTTAAATTCTACCACCCATTTATTATTCAGCACATGGTAGAGTGAATCTGTGCAAGTTTCAAGCCCAAAGGACTTTCACTTGAGGAGGTGTGTTAGTGAATATATAAAACTAATTAAGTTAGCCTCACACAACAGCTTAAGCTATTGTGATGAAATGGTCACTTAACAGTCACCACTTTCTTTTATTAGTTCCTTTAAGGATTGAGATATTCATGAATATATTTTAACAAGTGATAGGAGTTCAGTGCCACTACATAGTTGGGCCCAAATTTCATATTTTGGTTTTAAGCCAACCAAGGATCTCATGACGAATAACTCTTCTCTTTCCTTCAAAGGATTTGTTGTTATCAATTGGGCTGCTAAATGTTCTACAAATAGATTCTTAATTTCTAAAGAATACTTGGTGTGATTCTTCTCTCCCTATTCACACTTGAACAATTCCATAGATAAATCATATATACGAGTAATGTTACTGGAAAATAAAAGTCTCACATACTCCCACAGTTCCTTTGCATAATTCACTTAGTGACACATGTTAGCAATATTTGACTCCATGGCATTCTAGAGGCTTGTCATTATTTCGTTGCCATGTTGTTCCCACTTTTTGTACAAAAGTAACTTAATATCAAGAGCTGGATCCATGAGATGTTCATACCGACTTAGGCACTTGAGATATACGATGTCCCCCTTTTTCCAAGCAACATAATTCATTCCATTCAATTTTTGATTTGCGATTTGTTGAACCATAATGGGTTGTTGTCCCTCAACACTTTCAGTTTTGAAGTCGCTCATGATGCAACTGATATAGTAAGAAAGACGTTAAAGAAAATCAAGTGAAGAACGATGGTAAAAAAATCGAACCTAAAACATCAACAACTTTGCAACAACGAAAGGGGGATTGAAATAAATTCAACCCATCATGAGATACTACTACAAAGGAACCAGTGACTATGGTTAAGCAGCCAAAACCCGTTTCCAACAGTTAACGGTAGAAAAACACATTACCAACTTTGGTTAAACTCATAAACGCAGTTTCCAACAATTAAAGGTAGAAAAACACATCACTGATGAACTCCTAGAGTTGGTGCGACTCAATCCATGGCAACAGGGTTAACAGAATGTCATTGGAAGGTAGCACATGCACTACATGCGTTGGTTGACCAACGGTTGTTGGCGACGCGTGCACTACATGCGTTGGTTGACCAACGGCTGTCGGCGGCGCGTGGGAGCTCATGAAGCACTCACCGGCGTCGCCTTTTCCTCTGTGCCGGTGGCTGTTTGAGGTGTTTCTGGAGTTAGATTGTTAAGGTTAGTCTTTATTTTTTTGAGAAAGGTTTGGGTATGGGTCACCAATTGTGAGAGAACAAAGGGAAAAATTAGAGGCAGGATTAGAGAACTTGCTCTGATACCATGATATGGATTATGAATTGTGAGAAATTATAAAAGAGGGATTATTAGAGCTTATAGAAATAAGCAGCTCCCCCTCCTTTTATATGTTAGATTATCTTATTTATATAAGGTAAATTACTATTATAATCCTTAAAAATCCTCTCAATCAAATCATAATCTTAATTCCCAAAAATCCTCTTAATCAAATCATAATATTTAACAGTTTTTTAAATTTGAAAGGCTTGTCATCTTGTTTTAAAAGTCAGAGGAGACGATCTAGTATGGTTTTTGTACATCATGTGCAACTAAGCAAGTTGTTTCCATATGTTAGTTTTGTTTGTATTTAAGGCATCTGCTAGTGGGTTTGAAAATAAATATCTTGCACGTTGGAATTGAAAAGGGAAGGCTGCAGAGCTAGTTTAACTGTTATGTTGATTCTTGACTGCTTAAAATGGTGGCAATTCAAATTATTCTTTTTTCATGCTTGTTTGCAGATTTGTCATGGTAAAATTGTCCGAAATACGCAGGGAAGTGCAATGCCCAATCTGTCTTGGTAAGGATCAAGGATCTTGCATCAATATTGTGGCTGTTTGAAACTAGAACAAATGATTTCAGCTGGTAAAATTAGTACACATCATTTCGTCTTTTTTGTTCTACAAGTTCAAAATATCTGCTTTTGGATCTTTTTTGTGAATAAACTTGACTTCCAATTAGTCCTATTCCTTTAAGCTGAATCTTACTCAAATAATTGATCTGGTCCTTCTGGATGAATCCCATTCTATATACATTTCATTCATTTGCAATAATTTTCTCAAGACTGAAGTATCTGCTAACTAATCCAGGGATGGAATTTGCATCTGCATCAGTGCACTTTGAGATCTTAACCTCCTAGAGGGATAACTTTCAAATGTAAAGTTTCTAAGGAGTTTCTTACGAAATATTCAACTGAATCTTACTAAGTTGCTGCTGACAAAATTCTGTGTCATGATGCGTGGAAGAATTTTAATTTTATCTTTGTGCATATGATTGCCCAGACTGAAACTTTTCATTTCTTTCTGGTGTTTTGCTTGTATAGTGAAACTGTTATGAATGCTCCCTCCTGAATGAATAAGATCTTAGTCATTTGCATCATTTTTTTCGGTCAAGTTATAAAACTAAGGGTTGGTTGAAATTGGGTAGAACTTATCTCGATATCCCCTTGAAGGTCCAAGCCTCTGGACATTAGTTTGAGTTAGGAACTCGTAGTTTTCTGTAATTTTGAAGTCGTCAATACCCTACAAGGATCTGCAGTGAGTCTTCAGCTCAGACTAGGTGGATTTGCAAAACCAGTGGTGTTAATATGTAACTTTACCATGAGTTCGTCAACTCTCACAAAGAGGAGATCTATTTTGAGTCTGACTGTAGAGCAATTTTTGAATGCCTAAAATTATTCCTCTACTATCCTCCCTTCATACTAGGTCAACCTTTTAATTATATTACTTATAACTGGCTATAAATATGTCAATCAATTGAACTTGTGGCAAACTGCAAAACTTTAAGTCCACAATATTGGGTTCATGATGTGCTAGTGATACCATTTTTCGTACTCGGCCTCTTTTTCTTGTAACTTCATATTAAGCATTTGGACTGTTGTGATTATGTTACTTAAGTCGTGATACATTTGATCAGGCTTCTAATTAAACTTTATATGCACACACTATGTAAAACCTTTGGAGCGTATTTTTTTTCCTTGAAATATGAAAAATCCTCAAAAAGTGATGTCATTTAAACAGCTTGCATCAGGTTTTCTATTTTCTTTTCTGTTAACTTCAATATTCATGTTACATCATTAGAAGTTTCTGAAAATAATTTTCTCTTTATCAAATTCATTAATTCCTCTCAGACTAAACTTGACATGCAATATTGATGTTACCTAATTCAGAATTAATTTATATCTTTCATTATGCTTATTCTTCATTGTGAGCAAGCTGTGCACTTAGCTTGAAATTTCTTCAATTTCATAATGCAAAGTCATGCTGCCGCCTTCTATACAATGAAAAACTGATTTGGGGACAAAGTATTTGATTTTTCTTTTTGATATCTAGGTATAATTCGGAAAACAAGGACTGTGATGGAATGTCTACATCGCTTCTGCAGGGAATGTATTGACAAATCTATGCGTCTTGGGTAATTTTAAACCATCACTACAATTCACTGGACCAATTCAACGTGTACATGTTCCCTTAGGAAACCTTAAAGCCCCTTGTCTAACAGATCTTATATCCATTAACTATATATACTGGAATTCACTGCAGGAATAATGAGTGCCCTGCTTGCCGTACCCACTGTGCCAGCCGTCGTTCTTTGAGAGATGACCCAAACTACGATGCACTAATTGCTGCTTTGTATCCAGATATTGACAAATATGAGGAAGAGGTATCATTTGCTGTAATGTTGCATCTCAAATGAAAATCTTGATTATG
This sequence comes from Erythroxylum plowmanianum, assembly GCA_025531925.1. Lineage (NCBI taxonomy): Eukaryota > Viridiplantae > Streptophyta > Magnoliopsida > Malpighiales > Erythroxylaceae > Erythroxylum > Erythroxylum plowmanianum. The sequence continues at coordinate 37,595,321 of JANVCQ010000002.1, forward strand.
TATTAGAAACCTAGAATTCAACTTCAATTCTCAAACATCTGTGTTAGGAGTTAGCATTTCTTGAAGAGGAGAAGGCTCGCAATAAGCAGGTATGCTATTGCATTTTGGTTGTCATTCTTTTCTGTATATGCATTTGAAGTCTTACACTGGACGTAGCTTAGTATCAAGGGAAGCAATATGAATGAAATGTTTGAGTTTTCTTTACTTGTTAAACATTGTTTTACTGGTTTTGAGTTTTCTTCACTTGTTAAACATTGTTTTATTGGTTAACTGAGATATCCATTTAAATGTAGGAAAACCAGTTCTTCAAATATTTTGCAGTTTTTTAGGTGCATACGTCAAGCAAATGGTTCAGCTTTGTTATTGTATTCTGAATTCATGGTGACTTGGACAGATTCAATACTCCATTGCTCAGACTTTCCGTCGACAAGCTGAAGCTCTTGGTCGGAAAAGTAAGACAACCAGAGCAACAGCAGCTGCGTTTGCAAGGAGAATACAAGGTCGATACAGAGACATCCATGCAAGAGGGAGGAGAAATTATCGAACTGCTGAACTTCAGGAATCAGATGACAAGGAGGATGCAAATGAGGATGGAGAAAAAGATTCATCATCTGATGAGCACAGTACAGAGGTCAAAGCAAAGAGATCAAGGAGATGGGCTGGGGGACGGTCGACATTTGCTACTGTAGATGGAGGTGGCAATCAAAATGATTCAGAAGTCAACAGGGAATCAATAGGAGCATCTGCTGCACTTGTTGGCCCCTCTGAAAGGCTTACATGGGGCAAAGGTGGCATTCGGAGTCACACACGATATGGAAGCGCAAATTCTGGAAATGGAAAAAATAGCAGAAATAACCGTCTTTTGAAGTTGGCAGATTATCTCCAGAACTTGGAGGAAAATGATGATGAGGTAAATATATTTGTGAGTGATGCTTTTGTGCTGTCCATTATGGAAGTATGAGTGCTGATGTGTGGCTAGAAAGTTGTTCAAGCATTTGCCTACATGGAGCCAAGCACACTTCTGTGCATCTTTATGATTAGTGATTAGTAAAATTGTAATTTCTTATAAGATTCTCACATGAATGCTTTCAAATTTTGCTTCTTTCTGTTAATTTCAGTTGGATATCTACCTCATGCTTGTTTCTCTTGATGAACAAAGTATACCTAGTTTACGGAGGCCATATCTTTCTGGCAGACCAACTTTGTCTGTCAAGCAGCTGCGCCAGGTTTGCTTGATAGAAACAATGAGATGTTCAGGTCAGCAGTTTGTTTTTCTAACAGTGAAATTGGTTCTCAATCCCTTGTTTTTATTCAGTATGTTGCTCTCCAAACTGCTTTGCTAGCTGAGGAGGTTGAAATTCACTTAGTGAAAGAGTTGAACTCCCAAGTGAATCTGTCAACTTCCACGACTACAATGATTTGTATGCCCATTGCAATTGACAAGTCGAAAGATAAGTTGCAAGTTTTAGATGAACACCAAACTTTGGCAGGATTGAAAACATACAATTTCATCCATGGATATTTGGTGAGTTTCCTTGCCAGCCAGTTAATATCTTTATGCATAAGCATATGCAATTGAAGGTATGTACGTGGAGACCGATACTGATATTGCTTCCACACTTTTTTGTCTATTATGTGAATGTTACCCTCAGCTTTTGGCGTATCGGAAGAAGTAGGTGAAGTGTGAGTAAATCATTGCTCTTTGCATCTTGCTATTACAAAAGCATTACATCTTTTACTAAAGAAAGTGTGAATACAGATCTACTCGTCCCAAGGACCTGAGTAAGTTTTCTTTTCCATAGCCTTCTATGCGGGCAACCATGAGATAGGTGATGTAAATTTTTAGTATATCAAGAACAAGCCTTGCATAAGCATGAAAATTAGGTGTTTTATCTTCTTCTTCAAGTACTTTAGAATATATTCCGTTATTGTTAGTCAATATAATTCAATTACAGTTACTATTCTACCTCGTAGCAAACTATACAAACAAAAAGAACAGATAAACACATTCTCTTCTCTTCTCTGACGCTTCCATTGATCCAAAAATTTCTACTCTATGTTTCTTTTTACTGTAATACAAATTCAAATCAATTCCATCGAAGTTTTCTAATTTGTATACCTACATACCCAATTCTTGCCCCCTGTATTCTAGGATTGAGTTAAGACATTCTTGACAAAGTTGCCATTTCACCATTTCTAATTACCATCTCTCAATCTGATCTGTTATTTGTAAAATTCTAGAATTATGTCATCAAAGTATCTAACCATTTTGATTGCTTAAGTCTATACGTAAGTGGCGAATGTGCTTTGTGGGTGATCAGATGATGACAAAGATTGCCAATTCATTTTGATTGAAATGTCAACATTTCCATTCAAGTTGAGTTGTGTTTAAATCTGTGGGCTGCTGATTTCCCATTTTCATTATTTCTCGAAAAAAAGATTTATTTACAAATAATATTTCCTTAGTTAAATAATTTAATAAAATATTTATTAATTATATTTATATTTATTATAAATTTTGATTTTCATCCTTTGACTATCATTTTATCTCATCGGTTATATAAAAATCATCATAATTATATAAGTACTAGGAGTAAAGTTACGTACTTCTGAATCTCCTCGCATTTTACATATTATCGAGATTTTTGTTTGAATGTTATTATTGTTATTGTTATAATAATTATATAAGTATGCAGCCTTTAATAGTAATTATACAAATAAATTGAAATTCTTTTAAGTGATGTATAGTAGATTATAAGTCTATTTTAATAAAATTTAGACTTTTTAGTAATTTAATTCAAATATAATTTAAATTTTAATTATAACTACAATTAATTTTAATTAAATAGTAATTTAGGAACTAATAAGATTTAATCTCAAATATTTTTATTTATTAGGTATCTTATATCTGTCTTTATACTTTTTGAATCTTTATAATTATGTTCAATTTGATTAAATTATTCTCTTTTTAACTAAGCTTTGTGTTTGACTTATTAAGTTCGTAATTTAGAGGCAACAAATATAAATTAGAATCTTAAATATAATTTAAGATTTGATAAATTAATTTTAATTTTTCTATAATTTTCTATTTAAATAAATTATATCCATAAAACAATACTAGTGTCTATTGATGTATTATGACTATTCAAATATTAAGAATGTCAAAATATTTTGAATAATTTTTTCAAGTATGATTTTTTATTTAATCTAGTCCATTCATCTTACAATGCTTCAATTAGAGATTGGATATAGAATTAATACCCTTTTTTATTTCAATCATATTCATTATCCAACATTAATATTTGATTCCTTTAATAAAATTTAAAAATTACTTTTAGAGTGTTATTTCACCTTCAACAAAAACATTTACAACGTATGACAAAAAGATATTTTCTTCTTAATAGATTTAATGATGTTAATCTCCGTTATATATGTGTCTCATCTCTACCAGATGGATTAAGAACTTTAGAGGAGCATTGCAGCATTACGAAGAAATATGAGAGATATATCTCTTGGATAAATATATAAACTTGCCTTAGCCTCTTTAGATATGCTTTGTGATCAACATTCTTCAAAAACATGATAAAAGGCGATCCTTTGCTAAAAAAACCTTATCTGAAGTTCAAGTGTAAAGAAAAAAAAGACTTTGATTGTCATACTAAGAAAAAAAACATCATCACAGGAAGTTCTACAAGAAAACTCACAAATCCTACATTTCTAATAGAGGAAAATATAAGCTATCCAGAAGAAGGAAATAATATCGATTTGTCCAATTCTTTTTAAAAGAACTTCTCAAGTAAAAAAGGTAGATTGATGCTTTATTTATGGAAAACTAGGACACTATGCTCATCAATGTCCTCACAAACAAAAAGGGATATGAAACTATTAGAATCTATTGCGGCTATAATGTCCATTCATGATAATGGAAACATTGCAGACTTTATTGAAGAACAATACAATGAAGATGAGGAAACAAAACTTGTCATTCCAAATGACTCTTCTGAAGAAGAGTGAATCCTCTGATGATCAAATCTATAAAGATGAAGATACCGAGGATGATATGTTATACATGCTACAACAAAACTGTTTGAAGATAGACTCGAAGCCTATCAATGTTCCTCATCCTTATGTCCATATCCAACTATTGCAATAGGATAAATATGACAAGCCAATTAAGGATGTTGGATATATGGATACTGGATTGTGTAGAAGCATTATGAAGCCCAAGATCTTACCTCCTGAAGCATGAATTTCACATGATGAATATTTTAATGTTGTTGATGGAAATTCATTCAAAATTGGACTTATCACAAAAAAGAAAATAAGGATTCACTTCTTCCCTAATTGTGTGGTATGGACTAAAGTACTTGACAGTCATCTACCAGGCCTAGATATCTTAATAGGTATAGATGTCTATTGTAAAGCATCTTCATTAAAATCCCATCTATAGGGATTAGATGCTAAGCTAATTTTAATTCCTACACAGACATAACAAATGTGTTTGAACTCACTCAAGTTTCTCCTCCATATGAAGTCTTACAGGACCAATTTTTAAAACATTGTCCTAAGAACCATGCATAGTTCTCACACCCCAATCTTCTTTGGAAAATTATCACTTCTTTATCCATTTACTATTAAAAAAAGAATAAGGATGTCAATCCTACCAAGGCTACTCATTCAAGTATAAATCCTGACGATCTAAAATTAGCACAAGACGAATGTGTTATGCTACTTCAATAATGATTAATTGAACCGACAAAATTGGACCGTGCTTGTCAGACTTTCTATGTAAATAAGAGATCTAAATAGAAGCAAGGGAAAAAGTGGTTAGTGATTGATTATAAAATTATAAATGCTTTTTCGCAAGATGATAAGTTCCCACTATCGAAGATCTAGTACCCAAGTCATGTTTCTTAAAGAGGCTACCATATTTTCAAAGTTTGATTTAAAAATAGGATTTTGGCAATTAGGAATATACCACGAGATAGATACAAGACAACTTTTTGTATCGCAAATGCACAATACTAATGGACCGTTGTGTCATTTGGACTCAAGATTACTCCATTATTTCAGCGGGCCATGATAAAAATATATGAGCTCATTCTCTCCAACACTTTTGTATACATTGATGACATATTCCTATACTCCAAAATCCATAAAGATCGTAAGGCTTTACTCCAAACATTTTTAAATCTTACAAGGCAATACGAGATTATGCTCTCAACCAAGAAAAGTCACATTGGGATGTATTATGGTCTCAACCTGCAAGAAAAGTCATATTGAGACATCCTAAATAGAATCTTTGGATATGAATTTTATTAGCCTTGTCCCCACATGGCTAATGGGCTATGACACTTTCCTAATGAAAATCTCAAAACTAAATAGATTCAACAATTACTTGGAATTGCTAATTACATCAGAGACTTCATCCCCTACATGGCTAATTATACAACTCCCTTATCAAAATTGTTGAAGAAGAATCCAATACCATGGAGTAAAGAACAAAACAGAGTCATTCAGTCAATATTATAAATATCGTACTGAACTTGGCTCCGGAATAAATTCTGGTACGGTACTATACCGGTACCGATCAATATTGGGTATCGTTTCAAGTAATTTTTAAAATTTATAAAATAGTTCCTAATTTTTTTTAGAAATTACAAAATAGTTCATTGTCATATTGTATAGTTATACTGTATAGTTTATAAGTTTACATCAACCATATTTTCAAAAATCATAATAGTAAATAATAACCACAATTAATATGAAATAACAATAATTTTCAGATATCTCACATATAAATAATAACCACAATTAATATGAAAATACAATTATCATCATACAAGTATAAAACTAAGAACAATACAAAATATTTGAAATATTACAAATTTATCATATAATAAATAATAATTATATTAAACATCAAATAAAAAGAACAATAAAGATTCTTAACTTTCAGATTATTACAATTTACAACAAGAGTTCTTGATAAGAAAACAACCAATTAGAAGTAAAATATAAAATAAAACATATATTATTTAATTCACTATTAATTAAATATATTATTTAATTATTTAACATATTAATTATTAATAAGAATTTAAACAATTTAATTTAATATTACATATTTAATTAATTAATTTAAATAATTTAATTTAATTTAAATTTGTAAGATTAATTAGTCTATTTTTAAAATATATAAATTTTAAATAAAATTTGATTTAGTAATTAAAATATATTTAAAAATAAATATTAGTTTATAAATAATAAAATTTAAATTATTTATTTTAAAAATAAATTAATTTTTATTAATATTTTATTAATAAATATTATATAAAAGATTAAAACAAATTTAATTAAACATAATTTATTTTGAAGATTTATTTAATGTATAATTATTACGAGTAATAAAAATATTTATTTTATTTTTAAAATAAAAATTAAAAATCACAATAAAAGTTGAAATAAATAGCTAATTAAAAAGGAAATTTTGAAAATTTTTGTTGAAAGTTCTTTTTTTAAGTTCTGGTACCACTCGATATTGAAGATCGGTATTTTTGAACATAATTTAGTACCGTTTTTGGCCAGTACTGATCGGTATGGTACGATACAATACGAAATTACAGCACTTAAAGAAAGTATGTCAGAATTCACGTTCTTTAAAGATTCCTAACAGAGGCTAACGCATTATGTAGATAGACACAAATGACCATTATTAGGGGTGGTGTCTTACTTAAAGAGATTGATGGGAAAAAGATTCTATTATAGCCATTCTAATGGCTAGATCAATAATGCAAAAAGACATTACCATGCTATCTACAAAGAGATTTTGGTCATAAAGAAAGGCATCGAAAAATTTAACTTCCATCTCAGCCCTTATCACTTTCTTATTGAAATGGAAAATATAGTTTTTTTTTCTAAGATTCTTGAGCCGAAAAAGAAGAAACTACTTGATAGCCAATTGTTTCGATAGCAAGAATGATTTTCTCGCTATAAATTTATCATTGGCCATATCAAAGGTCCCTACAATATTTTTGCAAATTTCCTCTCCCAGCTTCTCAAACCAATTCAGTTATTCTCTCTCTCACTCAAAAAATCAATCCCTCTCCTCCTTCCTATCATAAAGTATCTTTTTTATGCAAAGATCATCAAGTCCTTTTTACCTATTATAATGACTCCTCATAAGACAATAAATGATATTGCACTTATTCTTTGAAAAAGCTTGTTTTACTATCTCCACATTGTTCTCACACAATTCTAAACATTCGTCCACTTCCTCATCAATTTGATACACTTATATACACCATGTACTTATCTATAACTATACGAAGGAAGATAAGGTCGGATGTGTTTGAGATGTGGATAGAACCTGCACCATGATACTTTTACGTGGCAGCTGAAGCTAAGAGTTCTTAAGATCATGTTGCTATTGCTTATTAACTAAAAATGCTAGTAAAATCTCTTGTCAGTGCCTGCTATGATCTATTCTTCTTCAAATATGAAACCAAAATTCTCTCCATATGGTTCTCTATTGTTAGAAACGTCTATTTTAAGTGAGTTTCATCTCTATCTGTAATGTATAACCTTTCCATATATACATAGGCCTTCTAAGCTTGTCATATCTTGTGTTTTTGTTAATAGCTAATCAATAATCTCAATCTCAAGTCAAAAGAGATTGGTTCTAATTGGATTTTGATCTCATTGAATACTCGTATATAAACTATATGGCAGTACAAATTCAGAACTTGGCCAACTTCACTTTAGTTGCCCAGTATGGTAGACCTTGAATAAGCGGCAAACATGTTGAAGACTAATTCAAAGTCAAATTCCTAGTTATGTGCAACGGTTACATGTATTTAATTGGTATTTGTTATCTGAATAAATTCTAGGTAGTTACAATTACAATAAATTTAGGCAGTTTTTTGTTATCCTTGTAAACCTATAAATACAGGGATTATTGGAGATAAGTAATGAAAGAAATGCTCATATTGAAGAATAGGGAGAAGTGCTCTATTGAAAAATTTGGAAAGACGTGCTTCAATAATTGCAAGTTGATGAGAAGGGCATCAACGGAAATTGGTGAAGAGAAATGCTTCACATAATCATTGTAGGTTGATGAGAAGGGCATCAATAGGAAAATTTGGTGAAGAGAAGTGCTTCACATAATATTCTGAAGATTAGGAGAGATGTGCTCCATTCAGAAAACAATTAAATAGATTTTTCAGCCACTAAATCTAGCTTATAAGATAAGATTAAATATAATCTAAGACTTACTCTAAGATAATCTAAGATCTATTCTAAAGGAATTTAAACAACTTTAAAATTTGAATTAATTCCCAACAAAACATGCAAACCGGATAAATAAAGGAACTTTAGTTGTGTGTATGCACGAGAGAGACAGAGAAAAGAAGAAGGGGGGTAGGAGAGGGAGATTTATAAATAAATTAAATAAAAATAAGTCCTACATTTATAAATTAATTAATTTTTAAATATTTTTAAAAAATGGGACTTATCTTGTCACATCAGGGTCTATATAATTAATAAAAACATTTTAAAAATATCAGTTAGTACTGATATGACATTTAACATAGAGGTTTAAAGAGTTAAAACTTAATATTTTCTAAATTTTATGGTTATAATTGTTTAATTGAAATGTTAGATATAAAATTGTGATGTAACCATTTTTCTAAGATTTAAGTAATCGTAGTTAAGGGGGGTAAGGTGGAGGGTCTGGGATGGTCAACGTATCTTTGTTAATAGGAATCCCTAGATCCCAAAGGCTGGTGGCTTCCATCTAGACGACAGCCCTATGGCCATTCATGATGCTATGCGTGTAAGTGATTTATTCATCCACAAAGACAGGCAGTGGGACCTTGCAACGTTGCTGTCTTATTTTAATATTGATGACATGCATGCTATCCTAGGTATTTCCTTGAACATTAGCCCCACACCGGATAAGATCATTTGGACTTGTGACAGAAGAGGGATTTACTCGGTTAAAACTACTTATTATGAGGCGCTTGCAGATTTGGGAGATCGTAGGCAATGAGTGCAAGGCATTGTATGGAAGCAAATCTGGTCCCTTGATGTACCTCTAAAAGTACGCGACTTCCTATGGCGGTGTTGCCGTGACATGTTGCCAACTAAAGATAATCTGCAACACCGTTGACTTGCATTGCTTATTTTGCCATGAACATGAATCCATGAAGCATGTGTTCCTTGAATGTTCTGTGGCTAAGGAGTCATGGAGGTTAGCGGACTTGGTTCTAACATCCTCTTTGCCATATTTTCAAGATTTTTTGCCTATGTCCTTGAGACAGCAAGCAGGGATCGTAACGCTAAAATCGGCATTCAAGCATGAAAGCTATGGTTGGCATGAAATGAAAAACTATGGCATGATAAACGAGTTATGTTATACCATATTCATACTCAAGCTAATTCTTACTATTTGGACTTCAAGGAGTTGATGCTTGTAGGCACTCTCCTGACTGTTGCTCCCCCGCTATCGTTGTGTTTTCGGACGATAGCCGTAATGACGTCGTCCTCTCATTGGTTGGCTTTCATTGATAGCTCGATTTTTGCATATGCTGGCCTTCTTGGGTTTGGCATTCTATTTGAAGACAGAGAAGGCTTCTTTTCATTAACACTTTTGGGCTACGAGGAAGGCAATAGAGGTCTTGCGATAGCGGAAGCGCTTGCTCTTCGGTAGTGTTTGTTATTTGCTCGTGATGGCATGCTACAAGCAGGTTTCTATTTTTACTGATAGTCAACTTCTTATCAATGCTTTGAACTCTAGGTCTTTGGATTATTCCTATTTTGATCTTGTAATTTCGGACTGTAAGGATATTTTATGCACTAGGGACAATATCTCTGTTTTTTGGATTAGGCATTCGGGGAATAGGAGAGCCCGCTCTCTTGCTCGTACGTCTGTTCTCCATAGTCACTTTCAGGTGTGGGTTGATATGCCTGACTGTATCTTGGGCCATTATTCATCGAGATAATAGCTACTCTCTGTTTAAAAAAAAAAGTGCTTGCAGTTTCACCAGAAGAGAGCATGTGTGATATGCGCTCTCTCCGTGTCAAACCTAAGGGGGTGTTTGGTTTGAGCACGGGATTGGTTATGGATATGGGTATAATAGTAGAAGGAGATGAAAATGAGTATGAAAAATAAACAATGATGTTTAGTTTGTAACTTGGGTTTCTGTATTAATACCAGTAATGTTGTTTGATTTGTTGCATTAATATAAATGAAAGATAATATAATATCATTTTTACCCTCAATAAAAACGAAAATAATTTGCCCTTTATATATTTATTGGGGCTATCTCTATATGTTTATATAAAAAAACCAAACAATTTTCATTAATGAGAATGAAAATTGCGATCAAGGAATTTTATCACAATTTTCGAGAATTATATGAGGATAAGGAAGTAAGGAGATCGTAAGGAATTGAGAGACAATAAGGAAATAAAGAGGATGATAGGGCAAATGTTAGGGATAAAAGAGTAAAAAATAAACGTGATAAAAACTTATATTGGAATGAAAACTCGATACTTACCCCCTAGGTAGATTTAGTAGATTCCCAAATTTAATAGAATAAATCCATTCCTTTGGAATTGAAACCCCAAAGCAAACACTATTTTTTACAATTATTCCATAAGATGCATATTTGGCAAGAAATCTGCATAAAAAATGATAAAAAATGTCATATGTACATTTTTTTAATGAAAATATTAAGCTGGTATTCAAATTAAATATTTTTGAAAGGTTAGAATTATTTTTAAATGTGTTAACACATTTGAATTTAAATTAAATTATGATACCTTCAAGTTCAACTATCAACTTCGACTGTGAGAAAACAAAATCTTTGTGCCCCGATTTGATATTTCAAACTTTTTCTATATGCCATGATTTCTAATATAATTTTTACTATTATTGCTATTAAAATTTTATACAGTAAGAATACATTTACATATGAAATATTTAAATTTATTGACATATAAATTTATAATTAGTTTTTAAAGATGATTTATATTGTAATCAAACTTTTATTCATAAATAAGCGTGAACTTAATTATACTTTTGTATTTGATATTATATATACCAAATAAAATTTTATTTTTCAGTATCCAAAAAATATATTGTTTATAAGTATAAGATAATTCAAATAATAAAAATAAAAAAGAGCGAGAAGGTAAGATAACAACGATAGAAATTAATGAAACAAGAAAGCTGGAAGTTTGTTTATGGCGTTAACCTAGGGGTCGTATTATTTTGCCTCTATTTTCTTTTGTAATTTGTAATTTCTGTTTTCTATTTTTAGTCTCTATTTATTAAAATAAAATCAAAAACTTATTTGGTCTTTAATGTCTAATAATTACATATTATATATTTTAAAGATAAAATTTTTTATAAATAAACAAATTAAAGAAATTTTATTTTAACCTCTTATATAATCTTTATTGATAAATTATCATAAAAAATATTAGATATTATTAAAATCAATAATTTAATAATTATTTTAATATAATTTTAGTTATTAAAACAAATTTATATATTTTGAAGACATTTTTAATTAAAAATATATTTATTCATAATTCTTACTAATAATTAATATTAAATTATTATATATTTGAATTAAATTATTTATTGGACAAGTGCGATAGGCCAGATGACTTGATCCCATTAACAAAGCAAGCACTAATGAAAAGATTAATGTTCGATATATGTAGATATCTGTTAATAAAATTTACCAAAACATCTTACTCCAATCAGTTTACCTTATATCTCAAAATAAGGCTTATGAACACTGAACATGGTTAGGTCATCTGCAACACAGATTGATGCAGTTGATTTCTTATACTTGTGGTATTATGTGATTTTCAAGTCTTAATATCAAGATAGGAATTAGAATCTCCTGTCAATGGCATGCACAAAAATTGCCTACAACACCTTCCTTCTGGTTGAGTCACAAATGTGGCATTTGATGGTTACTTCACTTCCATGCATTTGGCCCATGCTGTACAATATAGACTAGTTTTGTTTTGGCTTTGGAATGTCCATCAAAAGAGTACATACATATATAATATATTTCTGACTACATTAATCACGTACATAATCTTAAAACAACTAACTAGTCAACAAAACAATTCTTCTACCTTACACATCAACTTCTTGCCTAAATGCTCCCCTGCATGTCCATTGCTTGGAACCGCAGCCTTTGCTCTTACCTTGACAAAGCAAGACAAAAAAAAAGGGTCATTTAGATATATATCCAAATTTGAAGAATAAGTTCTAACAGTTAATCCTCGTTCTATGATAAGGCTGGCGGGCATGCAAAACCTATGGTGCCCAAAACTGAGGATGGAAACTGGCCGTTTGGGCAAAGAATAATTTCCCGCCATTTTCTCCGTTTTTGCTAGACTTCTCATGGTTGTCACCTTCAATCAGCTGCACTTTAGAAACTATGAGAAGCACAAGCTTAAGGTGTTACACTTACAATTAACTGGATCTAGAAAACTACGTCAACATAAACAGTTTATCAAATACAGGTGATGATTGGTCTCATGCGATTGCCATTCTTTTAGTTGACAACTTCATCCTATACATTTATATTTCAGATAATTGATAGAAAGGTTGCAATTACCATGCTTGATCTTTATCTCAAAGTTAAGGCTTATTGCGCCAATCACCAAAGTCCAACTATATATACGAGGCATTATATCAACAGTGTCCTTTTTTAATTCCTAAAAATTGTAAGTTCAAGATTCAGCATACTATCTCAAAATTCAATAGAAAAACATCATATCTAAGCACATCTAAACTACCATATATATTTTCTTTGGAATGACAAATGAAAACGCCAAGAAAAAACAATCTAAAACCACCACAATATTAAATTTCCTACTAAATTTTTGCGTATAAAAGCTGTGACTTATAACATCAACCTTGCAACACTTCAATGGCACCTTACTTGCAAAAGTAGACTGGGAGGAATGTTGCTGCAGATAACATTTCAAGTGAATTGCTCTCATTTGCTTGCTGCCTACCTTTTCAAAATCTGCAACCAAATTACCTCTTTGTCAACAAACAAGATTAGGACTTCGATTTTGTTAGCTGCATACCGGCCTCGGGTACCAATAATTTAAACAAGGGTCATCGAGCTAGTATACCAATCTCCTCTAGCAGCTCTAACTAAAAGTATTTCTACATCAAGCAAAAATGAACCATAAGCCTGGGCCAAAAAGTGCAACCCACTTTTTTTTTTTTTTTGGTTAATACAAGAAAGGAAGCGAAACAAAAACAAACACCTTAACTTCTATTAATAAAAGTGCAACCCACTTTTATTACAAAGAATTGCATGAAAACAATAGTGGTGGTAGGAAAATTTCTCACAACACCAAATCATGAAGAGAAAAACCAAGTGAAAGGTTAGTGTATAGCTCCAAAGTGGTCATTTGGAAAAAAGATGTTCCGGACATTCTTCTACCATACAAAGAGTATCAAGCTCAGTGGGGAAACTACTAAAGCACATAAATTTCAGCAGCAGCTTTCAAGTCACATTAACAATGGAGTTTCAGAAATACCCTTTCACCTGCTTCACGTGAAGCATTCAATCTAGAGAATACCAAGCATCAATTTGTTGTTTCACTAAAGTAGGAATTTTCTCTCCAAAATTTCTTCAATTGAGATACATTTGTTATGTTGAGATAAATAGTTCTGTTAGGACACAATGCTCTAATACATTTGATACTAAACAAATGAAAAAATAGTAACACGTTGATTTCTTTTCTGATGCTGAATTAAGGAATACATTCGCTGCTTGCCAAGTAGTCAGAAGTTAAATGGAATAAAAAGGGAAAAGGAAAAAAAAGTAAAACAATTTATTCCAAATTTTAAAGTTTCAGACGCCCATTCTCTGAGTGGAGATCCTCTGTCCAATTTTGCTCTATCCAACCATGTCCAATGCCCAAAACGACGTTTGTTTTGGGCATTAGACAGGGTAAAATTAGACAGAAGATTTGAACTCCCATTCTCTCACTTCTACATCATTGAAATATGCATTTAAGTACAGTCTATGCCACATGTATGCATAAAGCACCTCAGGAAGTGGATACCGGTGTTTAACCATCAAAAGTATGAGAATTAGCACTAAATTATTTCTACACTCTGAAGCAATTAAGTAAAACTAAATTCAGGTGAAATCGCATTAATTTCAATGAATGCTATGATGCCAGAATATGCTGCAGCAAATTGTTCTAATCCTCGATAACTCAAGAACAAGCCTATATGACAGCCAAAGTTTTATGAATGCATCGTTCTTGTGCACGTGTGTGCTTGCATTTGTGGCACATAAAGATATTTCTGTACCTGGGTATCTTTTACCTTTTCAATTTTCAACTTTTATAGGATAAACATGCTAATCTTGCATAACAGCTCCTTTTTTCCTTTTGAATTGAATTGTTTTAAGTAGGCACTAAATTTTATATATAAGAAAACAATTACTAAGCATGAAACAAATGTCGTCCTAGTAAACCTTAATTCCAAATATTCTCAAGTTAAACACCATAAACTGCTAGAACTCACTATCAGGTTTACATAAGCTGCTAGAACACTACAGTTGTTTATAAGGAAACGAATCATTCCTTACCTCTGCTTCATATTCTTAAAACATGAAGGACTACGTCAAGGTGTAAAACTTTTTGATCCTACGCCTCAATCAATATCTCATTATCGATTACAACTATTTCCACTTCTTCCTCTCGCTTTTTCATATAAGGTAAATTCAAAGTTGTGCCAAAAAGGTGAGATAATGAACAGCAAGTTGCCATATCCACAAAATTTTGGTAAAAGGCTCTAAAATTCAAGGTGTACATCATCAATAGGATTCAATTAAGCAGATTGCTAGAACAACCGCACAACAGTCCTTATTATACCATTTCATGACATGACTAAGAAAAGTAAATCAATGTGTATTTAATTCACTCTGACACTTTGTCATGTCTACTTCCCTTGAATTGCTACAATATACTATATAACATGGCCAACAAATGTAATTTTCGTCTATAGACTACCCCCACCAAAATCAGTCGTAAACACCATTTCTATACCCATTCTCGTATATGAAAGATCTTTTTATGCATGTTCCATACTTAAAAAAGCAGAGGAATCATGATAAAGTCAAATAAGCAATTGATGGATCAAAGACCGTCTTCAAGTTAAAAGAATCAAACTGCCTAAACTCGCATATAACTGTAGAGTTTATGTTAAGGGCTTTACCCTGTTAAACAGGACAGGCTTATGGAACCTTGTCTAGTTGGACCATGATTTTTTGTTCTATTATAATGTTAATAGGCTTTCCAACCATTTCCAAGTTTGCCAAAAACGTTAAGAAACCTATTTAAATGATGCAGTAACACACATCAAAACTATTTAAAGGCATATCTATTAACATTGCCAAATGCTGATATTGTTAACTAAAAGTTGAGCATTTTGTAATAAAAGCAAGGCAAGTAGCTCAGAGCATTGATATCCCCACGATTTCAAGAGCAACAAGTATGCACGATGTAGAACAGAACTCTAAAATCATTTCAAAATCCAGTTAAATAAGTACGGAATGCTTACTAAAAGCAAAAGAAAGCTTAACAAGAAAAGACAGCTGACGATATTACAAGGAAATAATCCAAAGCCTAGCATAAAAGGATTGTCATATATTTAACTTAATCATAAGTTGGTTCTCTCAATCCACAAAATAGATAAGGTGTTATTAGTTGAAACAATATAATGGGAGAAACGCAATCACTATTAATAAAAAAGTTGCAATGTAATGGAATTTACATATCCTATTTAAAATCATTCCTTCTAACCATATAATTCCTGTTGTACATTATTTGCTTATGTAATATCCATCACATTACATCCTTTATTCTATTTCACGCTCACTTCCATCTTATTTCATTCGCTCCAACCAAACATCATCAAAGAGTTGCAACCACCTAAGAAAACAAAAACATTTAGCTGCCTTTCAAAAATCATGTTCAGAACTGTTAGCAACTTATATCTTGTTGACGAAAAGCCTCTATGTTAAACATGTTAAGGTTAAGGATCATGGAAGTATATAGAGTTCCTTAATCTCTCTCTATAGAAAGAAACTATTATATGTTGGTTATATCCCATTTTATTTTCTAAAAGCAATAGTAAGACTTTTCACATTTCATTATTATCAACATCTACTATCTATAACAGTAAGATACTGTAAACATATAATATCATACGTCCTATATTTATAAGATATATCAATAATAAAGACTAATTAAATTAGGATATACTAGAATATACATAAATAACATACAACATTAAAAATAATATCAGCAATATTCTGCTCTTCAATATTAAGCTCCTTACTAGCATTATTCCCCTTCAAAATAATTAGAGATATTAGACTTCAACATCATGACAAAGTATCCAATATTATAAATAAATAAGATAGTATTCATCATCAGGCATTTCAGCTGACCTATTTAAAACAAAAAAATTTCATGTCAAACTACAGCCTAATACTTGACCAATAGGAGTGATCTAGAGAGAACACTCTTCTGGTCATTTCAGTACCGAATCACCACAGTAAATTTTCCAACCAAAGAACCCTATCCTGGTATGGACTAAGCTAGTATGATACAAGGAGCATGCACCACAAACAGAAGTTCAAATCAAGAAACAAATGAGCATATGCTCTTTTGTTCTTACACCATGCTAGTATGATACAAGGAGCATGTATCATAGACAGAAGTTCAAAGCAAGAAACCAAATGCTCTTTTGTTCTTATAGAGCACTTATTTGGAGGCATAAGTTTTAACTATATGGACTAAATTGACAACATGTGAACTGGTCACAAACAGTTAAATGGATGGCCAATCTCATTTTTATTAAGAATAATAATTCTAATCTTATTAAATTGGCCTTTACAGGTATTTATCTTTCCATCTAAAAGGAGAGAAACCTTGGATAATTCTATATATAAGTAGTAATGACAGCAAATTGTAGGTGACACTAAAATATTTGAAAGAGATGCATCCACTTTAAAGCAGCTTCTTATGTGAGCTCTCTTGCTGCAAATTGAAACTTACAATAGACTGTTATGGAACTCCTTGTTAGTTCCAATTCATTGAAGGTATATACAAGTTGGCATATAAGATTTAAGTTAATGATAACACAAGAATCATACTTAACATGTTATGTCTAGACACTAGGCAGCACTGTACAGGTCAATAGTAGTCATCTATTCAGAGATAGATGGATTCATGAATTCTTTCTCAAACACTTAACAGTAGGTAAGCAGCTATATGTGGTAACTTCACAGTGAATTGAATGAGAATTGGTAGATTGTTGCCAATAACTACAGAATGATGAGTAATACAAAAATAATTTGAAAGACTTGCCGTAGATTGCATGAGATAGTGCAGAAGGAATGGTTTTGCAAGAGACAGTGCAGAAGGAATGGTTAACTTGACTATGGGCAGTTACACAATAAAATGGAGAGTGTTTGACACCAACAGTACAGTTTACTTGATGGGGGCAAACCAAAGCTGTGGGCAAGAAAAAAACCTTTCGAGTTCTGACCCAATTGCTCCTACATGTAGCCTTTATATGTCATTTGCTCTGACATTATTATCTTTGATTCTATGACCTTGTCGTATCCTACGTATCCTAAGTGTTATTCAATTCAATAATATCATCAATTATCTGTCAAAAATATATATTTTACTCTTATACCGATTAGTGGATGCTCTCGGTCCTCAAATTTTTTGTTAGTTTTTGACATATTATTGCAGTAGCATTTTTGCAAACACATCTACCGTCTGTTAGACGAGATACAAGTAGTTATTAATCTGCTGCCCGATGGAATACTCATAAGCAACTTTTCTTGATTATGCATAAATAGCTAAAGACACCATACTATATATGAGATAACTGGTGTAATATGACTTAAATTAATCCTCCTATCTAAGTAATAATAGTGATCTTTGTTAATTACGCTTCTAACCTCCTTGTCTCTTAATACATCTGTATTCTACATTCCCAACTTCTCGATCTCCTCAAGTAGGTTGAGTACATGTTTTAATTTTTTGGCACAAATTTTTCTTTCTTGAATCTGCCACTTGTACTCCAGGTAATTATATGAACTTACTAAGGAGTTTAATCTTTAATTCCTTGACCAACTCATCCTTCAATCTTCCTTGTTCAACTGCATCATCGCTTATTACAATAATATCATCTACTTATATAATAATAAGATAGTGAACTAATCTTCGTTTTGAGTATTTCATAAAGAAGGTACTGTTCTAAAGAAGTGAGTACTGCTTCTTTGACTCCATTATATCTCAAATGCAAAGATGAACCATGTGTGCCCCAGTGAGGGCAACCCAAGAATAATAGGCCCTTATTATCCCATCAAATATACACAACAAAAGTTTAGTTATACACAAAAAGATTAAGTTGCTAAGACGATGGAACAAACGATACTCATGACAAATGACGAGGACTATACTACGTCAAAGAAAGGCTAGAAAGATGATGCAACAAAGACCAAGATACAAGTGTTAAAGCTCTTTTTGGATCCAACAGAGACAACTATCCGGAAAGCTGTCACAGGCAAAAGGGTCATCACCCGGCGCATATACAAAGATGCAACGCAGATGGTGACAGAGAATGGCAGACAAGATGAATGACCAAGGCGGTGAGAATGAAGCCTGAGAGTAAAAGCAATTAGCAGTTGCAACAAGAATGTAACCAGTGTCAGCAATCGTTGACAATGAAGACAAACCAGGGCAATGATAAGCGACAGCAATCCTATAGATGATATTTATAGCAGACCAGTACAACGATTATCAAGTGTCAGCTTTTGGTTCTGACAATAAGACCAATCTTCTTAAGAATTGTAGGTTTTCTAACTCTGGAAGCCGTCAAGAAAGCTTTGTACTATTATTTTAACGAGGATGATAATTTAAAGATAGCCCAAGTGTGATTTACTCTAATACCACAAGGAAAACAGTAAATTATGTATTTTATAACTATCAGCTCCTACTGCTTACAATAGTGGGCTAGTGCACATTACGCAGAGTATAACTATCAGTCCCTACTACTTACAATAGTGGGGTAGTGCTCCTTACGCAGAGTATCTCCTTATAAAATACCACAAGAAAAACAGTAAATCATGTATTTCATAACTATCAGCCCCTCCTATTTAGAATTTACGATATTAGAGTATCCCCTTATAGAATGGTCTGTATTGACACAACATTTACATGTTGAAAAGAGTAATAAAGGCCAATCGCACGAAGATACACAGAGGCATTCACATACAAGGAACCTTAAATATTCTACTCAAAACTTTCTTTGCATACAAATTGTCGGATTATGTAGTATTATTTAGGAAGATTGTATAGTTATTATAGAAATCATATAAATCCCTGATTTCTGGGGATTAGAATAAGATACAGATTTCCCTATATCTTACGAGTTTGTTACTATATTTAGTATAGAAAATTGTATATATTGTAAAGGATAATTCCTAATTATTATCCACCTTTAATATATTTCCTTAATTACTTCTCTAATTGAGGAAATGGCGTG
>JANVCQ010000002.1:37615053-37628318 GCA_025531925.1 Erythroxylum plowmanianum
CAATCTGGGTGTCAGTTTTGTGGCATCCCTGGTCATGATGTGAAGGATTGCCGCAAACTTAGCAGGTTCTTGCGCACCCATGGCATCTCGTCACCACTTGCAGCGCACAACACAATGGTGGCGGCTCCCGGTCCTCAATGGTTGTTTGATAGTGGTGCCAGTCATCATACCACTCCTACCACTCAGTCTCTCCAATCGTTCTCTGACTATGGGGGTCCAGATGAGATCCGCTTGGGTAATGGTAATGGTCTCAAAATCACTCACACTGGTCATACTTCTATCTCAACCCCCTCTCGTCCTCTTTCTTTATCTAATGTGTTGTGTGTTCCAAATCTTCATCGTAATCTTGTTTCTGTCTCTCAATTATGTCAGTCTAACCAAGTCTCTGTTGAATTCTTTCCTTTCTCCTTTCATGTCAAGGATCTGAAAACGGGGGCGAAACTTCTAACCGGGGATAACATTCATGGCGTGTACTATGCTCGTCTGCCCAGGTTGCCGCCACAAGTGTCTTTCCATGACCGAGGCTCTATTTCAGATTTTCATCACAGTCTTGGTCATCCATCAAATAAAATCCTTTTCTCTTTGTTACGAAGTTGTAATAAATCTTTTTCTCAAAAAGATATCCAGCAATTTCATTGTACTTCCTGTTCCATTACCAAAAGTCATAAGCTTCCCTTTGCTGAAAATTCCTTTTCAAGTACTATGCCTCTTGAATTACTTTATACAGATGTTTGGTCATGCAAAGAAACCTCTGTTGATGGCTGTCTTTATTATGTTATATTTGTGGATCATTTCACCAAATATGTCTGGTTATATCCCTTATCTCGTAAGTCCGATGTTTTTAAAATTTTTCCTCATTTTAAAAACATTGTTGAAAATTTTTTTAAACGGAAGATTATCTCAATTTTTTCTGACAATGGTGGTGAATTTCTTAAACTGCGCCCCATGCTAAGCTCTTTTGGCATATCTCATTTCACAACCCCCCTCATACTCCTGAGCATAATGGCACTTCCGAGCGACGTCATCGTCATATTGTTGAAACTGGTCTGTCTATGCTCCATCATTCTCGTATGCCTATCTCTTATTGGTCGTATGCTTTCCAAACAGCCGCATATCTCATTAATCGCATGCCAACTCCACTTCTCCAAGATCGTAGTCCTTATCGCGCTCTATTTGGTGCCAACCCAAACTATCTCAAACTTCAACCTTTTGGGTGCTTATGCTATCCCTGGCTTCGCCCATACACTCACCATAAACTCCAACCTCGCTCCACTCCGTGCGTTTTTGTGGGCTATTCCACAACCCAATCAGCCTACAAATGTCTTGATCTCTCCACTAATAGAGTATATCTTTCCCGTCATGTTCAGTTCGTTCCTCATATATACCCTTTTCCCACTCAAGGTTCTCTGCCATCATCAACCTGGTCGGTCCCTCCTTCTCCCCACCATGCTCCTTCGGTTTCCAAACCTCTGACTGAAGTCTCTTCTCAACTCGATTCTCCGCCAATCCAACCCTCCCCGTCCGCTACAGCGTCACCATTCATCCCTGTGTCATCCAGTGGCCCGTCTTCTTTCATTCCGGTTGCCCCTCCCCTCGTATCTTCCTCTCCGGCTACAGTTTCCAGTCGCACACTGGTCTCTCGCCCGGTCCGCATACACCGTCCTACCACAAAATATTTTAACTATGATTTTGTGACTGATCATCCCTCAGTTAATATTGTCACTAAACATCCTCCTCCCTTACCTCATGAGCCCAAAACTATTGCTCAAGCTCTCAAGGATACCCGTTGGAGGAATGCGATGGATGAGGAGTATCAGGCTTTACTTCGAAATCAGACATGGGAGTTGGTCCCACGCCCTTCTCAACGGCCAATAGGATGTAAATGGGTATTCCGAGTCAAACGAAAGGCTGATGGAACGATCGATCGATACAAGGCCAGGCTTGTTGCTAAAGGTTTTCTTCAAGAGGCGGGACGAGACTATTTTGAGACTTTTAGTCCAGTGATGAAACCAGTGACTATCCGGCTTGTTCTCAGTATTGCTTTGGCCAATCACTGGCCACTCAGACAACTTGATGTGAATAATGCCTTTTTACATGGCAGGTTGCAGGAACAGGTTTTCATGGAGCAACCCCCGGGTTTTGTTCATCCAGACCTTCCTAATCATGTTTGCAGGTTGTCTAAGGCTTTGTATGGCCTTAAACAGGCCCCTCGTGCCTGGTATGAAGCTCTCTCTCGTTTTCTCCTCACTTCGGGTTTTGTGAAATCTCACTCGGATTCATCTCTGTTCATTTATCATCGGGATGGTGTACTTGCCTATTTTTTAGTGTATGTGGATGACATAATACTGACTGGCAGCTCATCTAGTTTTTTGGATTGGTTTGTGCACGCCTTGGCTACCGAATTTTCTTTGAAAGATTTAGGACCCTTGAGTCATTTCTTGGGTGTTGAGGTTATTCCTACGAAGACGGGTCTTTTCTTATCTCAATCGCAGTATATCTTGGATATTCTTGCTGATGTAGCCATGACTGGTGCAAAGGAAATTGCCACACCTATGGTTGCGGGTTCTATTCACGTCTTCCCCGCCTCCACCAAGGTTGTCGATGCTACAGCTTATCGTCGTCTCCTTGGCCGCCTACAGTACCTCTCGTTGACTCGTCCGGATGTCTCGTTCGCGGTAAATAAACTGGCTCAAGTCATGCATGCCCCAACGGATGCTCATTGGCTGGCTCTCAAACGAGTTTTGCGCTACCTTAAGGGCACTATATTTCATGGTTTATTTTTGTCCAAGCATGTACCTATGTCTCTCACAGCTTTCTCCGATGCTGATTGGGGTGGTATCACGGAGGGGGGTCGATCTACAACTGCTTATGTTCTTTATCTTGACCCTAACATTATCTCCTGGAAGTCTATCCGGCAGAAAAGTGTGTCTCGTTCTTCCACAGAAGCAGAGTACCGTGCTCTGGCTAATGCAGCAGCTGAACTCCAGTGGGTTCAGAACCTTCTCTTTGAGCTTCGTATCTCGTTCACGAAGCCCCCTATGCTACATTGTGATAATCTAAGTGCTCTTCATGTTTGCAAAAATCCTGTTTTTCACTCTCGCATGAAGCACATTGCTTTGGATTATTTTTTCGTTCGTGAGTTAGTTGCCGCTGACAGACTGAGAGTTGCTCATGTTCGCTCCACTGATCAAATCGCCGATGTGCTTACTAAGCCTCTGCCTCGGGTATTGTTCACCAGGTTTCGTTCCAAGATTGGCGTATCCGACGGATCCTCCATCTTGCGGGGGCATGTAAAGGATAATTCCTAATTATTATCCACCTTTAATATATTTCCTTAATTACTTCTCTAATTGAGGAAATGGCGTGTAACTCTCCTAGGAATTAGGCTAATATTGTGGTTTCTTTAAATACCGATTGACTGTATTCTCCTATAAATGTAACTCTTGTAAATTACATCTATGAAATACTCATTCTCTACATATATAAACTAAGGGCTGTAACCTACGAATTATGAGAATGAAGTTATTCTTCTCTGCCAATATTTGACATGGTATCAGAACTGTTGGCTCTTTCCTACTAAAATTCTGATTTTTTTTCCTATCATACCGATGGAGATCCATCTCCACTGTTCCTCTCATTGTCCTAGCCTTCTCTCTCATATTTTCCTGTCTCTATCCTTAGTCTTACCCCATCAATCATGTCGGAATCACCCAGAAGTTCTGCTGAAATCATCAGCCCTGCAGTCGAGAATACTGCTACTGCTATAACCAGAGATTTGCAAAATATTCAAGCTGCATACTGATTGAATGGGAAGGACTATTTGAAGTGGTCATAATTGGTCTACACATTCTTAAAGGGAAGAGGGAAATTGAGCCATTTAATGGGCACATGTCGTTCATAAGACGATCCCCAAATTTGTGGCGTGTGATGAACAAGACTCATGGTAATGTCCAGGTTATGGAACTCAATGCTGCCAGAGATTAGTGACACATGTATGTTCCTCAAAACTGCCAAGGAGATTTGGGAAGTTATTCGACAAAGATATTCCACACAGATTTACGAGATTAAGACGAAAATTTCAGCAACTAAACAAGAGACTCGGACTGTTACTAAATATTCAAGTCTCTTACAAAGCTTATGGCAAGAGATGGATCATTATCAATGCATCCAAATGCGTTGTAATGAAGATGCAGCAATTCTGAAGTGATTTGTAGAAAAGGATCGTATTTATGATTTTTTGGTAGGTTTAAAAGTGGAATTTGATACTGTAAGGGTGTAAATTTTAGGAAAACAAGACCTACCATCTCTAAATGAGACGATTGCTATGACGTCGAAATGTTATGCTTGAACCTCAAGGAGGAGAGGGTTCTGCACTCATTACCAAGGCTACAAAATTGAAGGAGGCAAACAATCCTACAGTAGTAACTAGAGGGGACTCATCCAAACTATCTAACTGAGAATCCCTATTCTGCAGTTACTGCAAGAAGCATCAGCACACCAGGGAAAATGCTGGAAACTTTATGGCAAGCCCAATCGAAGTGGGAACGACCGAGATCAGGCACATATGGTGAGCACTTTAGCAACTAATGAAAAAAATTCCAAAAACCCTATTCCTAAGTTTAATACCGAAGAAATTGAGAAACTAAGAACCTTTGTGGAGTCATTTGAGAAGCCAACCTCAACAAGTACTTGTTCAATGGCGTTTTCAGGTATTTTTTCTTTCTCTAATCCTAATGTCTCAGAAAGAAATTCTCATCCTATGTGGGTAATTGATTTCGGAGCAACTGATCATATGACTTGTTCCTCCAAACATTTTATCTATTATAACCCTAGCTGTAGTCATAAAAAGATCACAATAGCAGATGGATCCATCACCACCGTAGCTGGCCAAGGGGATATATATATATATATAAACAAAGACCTTACGCTAAAAAATGTCCTCCATGTTCCAAAGCTATTGGCAAGCCTTATTTCCATTCAAAAATTAACCACATATTCAAATTGCAGTATAACCTTTTTTCCTTCACATTGTGTCTTTGAGGAGCTAGGCATGAAGAAGATGATTGGATGTGCTAGTCAAAGAGACGGTCTCTATTTTCTGGAAATACAGCACAGTATATCAGAAGTTAGAAAACCCTTATCTACATCTTTCGTTTCCAAATCTGTCATGTCAAACCAAGATAAAATTTGGCTTCATCATCGTCGTTTAGGTCACCCATCTTTTAGAGTTCTTAAGTTGATGATCTTTCGTTTCCGAATCTGTCATGTCAAACTAAGATAAAATTTGGCTTCATCATCGTCGTTTAGGTCACCCATCTTTTAGAGTTCTTAAGTTGATGTTTCCTTCATTATTTAAAGGTCTTGCATTTGAAATTTTTCACTATGATGATTGTGAACTTGCAAAGCACAAATGTGCTTCCTTTCCAATAAGCAACAAAAAAACCTTTGTTGCTTTTTCTCTCATTCATAGTGATATTTGGGGACCTTCTACCATCCTAAATGTTTCAGGTGCTAGGTGGTTTGTTTCATTTATTGATGATTGTACCTGAGTCATATGACTTTACCTCTTGAAAAATAAATCTGATATTAGTACTATTTTTCTTAATTTCTACAACATGATCAAAACTTAGTTTGATGTCAAAATTAAGAGATTTCGATCAGACAATGCCAAGGACTATTTCAATCAAACCCTTTCTCCATTTTTTCAGAAAACAAGAATTATTCATGAGTCATCATGCATTACTACCCCACAACAAAACGGTGTAGCTGAGCGAAATGGACATCTCCTAAAGATCACTAGAACATTGTTGTTTCACAAAAATGTTCCAAAACAACACTGGGGCGAAGTCGTATAACTGCTGCTCATCTTATTAAGCAACGTCCAACACGAGTCCTTGGGTTCAAAAGTTCAATTGATATTCTCACAAAATTTTTCCCAAATTTTTCTGTTTCAAACAATCGGATACCTCGAATCTTTGGATGTGTTGCACTTGTTCATATTCATTCTCACAATAGGGGAAAATTAGATCCACGTGCTCTTTGATGCATTTTTATTGGATATTCCTCCACACAAAAGGGTTATAAATGCTTTCATCCACCTTCCAAACTTTTGTTGAAAATGAACCTTTTTTTCAGCACACCTACCTTCAAGGGGAGACCTTGAGTGAAGATAAAGCAAAGGATATGTTTCTTCTTGATTCTACTTTTGTTCAATCTCAACCCATAACCATACCTAAACTCACTTCTCCCTCAATTGAATCAGCCACATCTATTGACATGATGAAAGATAAGGGAAATCAAGATAACATGCAGCCACTGCAAGTTTATCCTAGGAGGAAGATATTAGTCTCTCGACCAGCACAAGTCCAGTCTTGCATTCGTGCTATTGCTCAATTTCCAGAAATCACTCGCAAACCAACTGATAATATCACACCAGGTGGTGAGCCAAGGGTTGAGTCATTTGAACTAGTAGATGAACCAAAAGAAACAAGTACTAAAGGCCTACCAATTGCACTTAGGAAAGGAACAAGAACCTGCACAAAACATCCACTGTCCTTTTTCATGTCTTATCAGAATCTATCCCAAAAACATAGACCTTTCCTAACCAATCTCCATAAAATTCCCACATCGAAAATTTAACTGAGGCATTAGGAGACAAAAAATGGGAGGATGCTATGAAGACTGAAATGGAGGCCATTGAGAGGAACAAGACATGGGAGTTAGTGGAATTGCTGAGAAGGAAAAAACTAGTTGGGTGTAGGTGGGTTTTCACCATAAAGTACAAGGCTGATGGCTCAGTGGAAAGATATAAGGCCATATTGGTGGTCAAAGAATACACTCAAACCTATGGCATCAATTATCTAGAGACATTTGCCCCTATTGTTAAGATGAACACGGTACAAATACCGTTATCATTAGCTGCTAATTTTGAGTGGAATCTGCAACAATTTGATATTAAAAATGCGTTCCTCCATGTCAATCTAGAGGAGGAAATTTACATGGAAGTTCCTTCTGGATTTGAATCTAAAGAGGGAATGGTATGCAAGCTGAAGAAAGCTCTTTATGGGTTCAAACAATCCCCACAAGCTTGGTTTGGGAGGTTTGCAAAGGTGATGATTTCATTGGGATATAAGCAGAGTTAAGGAGATCATACTTTATTCATTAGACACTCAAATTCTGGGGTCACAGCATTGCTAGTTTATGTAGATGATATCATTGTGACAGGTAATGATGTAGAAGAAACGAAAAATCTGAAGCAATGTCTCTTGAAGGAATTTGATATCAAAAAGCTAGGAAAGTTAAAGTACTTCTAGGCATTGAAGTAGCTCACTCAAAGCAAGGGATTTTCATCTCTTAACAAAAGTATCAACTTGACTTATTGAAAGAAACAGGAAAATTGGGGTGTAAACCAGTGGAGACATCGATTGAATTTAATCATGGATTAGGTGATGCTCCAGAAGATCCCATGGTAGATAAAGTATCATATCAAAAGCTTGTTGGGAAGTTGATATCTCTGGCACACACAAGACCAGATATAGCCTTTGCATGAACAAGGTTAGTCAATTCATGCACAATCCTAAAGAATCACATCTCAAGGCAGTAAACAGAATACTACAATACTTGAAAGGCAGCTCGGGAAGAGGAATTTTGTTTAAGCAACAATCACAGGTATGACATTAGAGGCTTATATCGATGCAGATTATGCAGGGTCTTTAGTCGATAGGAGATCAACATCTGGTTACTATACACTCCTAGGTGGTAATCTTGTAACATGAAGAAGTCAGAAGCAGAATGTAGTAGCAAGATCAAGTACAGAGTCAGAATTCAGATCTATGGCATCGGGGATACGTAAATTACTTTGACTAAAGATAATCTAAGATGACTTAAGAATAAAATGGGAAGGACCCATAAGGCTGTACTGTGATAACAAATCACCTATCAACATTGCACATAATCCAGTTCAACATGATCAAACAAAGCAATATTGAAATTGATTGGCACTTTATCAAGGAAAAACTAGATAGTGGCATAATATGCACTCCATTTGTGTCAAGCAAGGATCAGTTGGCAGATGTACTTACAAAGGGACTAACAAGTATAGTGTTTCAAGATAATATTGGCAAGTTAGGGGTGGAAGATATCCACTCACCAGCTTGAGAGGGAGTGTCGGATTATGTAGTATTATTTAGAAAGATTGTATAGTTACTATAGAAATCATATAAATCCCTAATTTCTGGGGATTAGAATAAGATACAGATTTCCCTATATCTTAGGGAATTTGTTACTATATTTAGTATAGACAACTGTATATATAAACTAAGGATTGTAACCTACGAAGGGAGTTTGTTACTATGTTTAGTATAGACAATTGTATATATAAACTAAGAGCTGTAACCTACAAACTATGAGAATGAAATTATTCTTCTCTGCTGATATTTGACACAAATATATACTGGATTCCCAAAATGGGCTAAAATAGAAAACAAACAACAACAAGGAGAGTTGCAAGAATCATTAACCTAGGGTTTTTAGATATTTTGAAAAGGCCTGAAATCAGTACTTCTAGGCAACTTTCAAGATCATTGACAACACTAACCTAAACATGGAGATAGATTCTACATTCAGCTAGAACGATTAGAAAGATATGAAGATAAACATTGCCTGAAATTCAAGAAATTGCATTCGAATGTCCTTACTTTGGCAATTAACCTCAAACAAGTTCTCAAGGACTTCAAATACTAGAATGTATACATCTCTGTACAAACAGTAAAATCACTTGTCTTGTGATCTCAAGATTTTCGATACTTTGTAACATATCCCTGCAAGAGAAAGGCAAGTATCACATGACTGCACTAGCAATTGTGAGGTATCCAATATCTACTACTATCATAGTGCACTCATATTAACTTAAATCTAGACACTTACCTCAACCAACTTCGTAATTTTTGACTGAGATGATGAAAGATATTGTTTAATTGAATCCACTGTTGCTGGAGCTTGATGAGTCTGCAAGGCACTAACAACTTTCTCAACTGTCTTCTTAACTATCATGTTATGTGCATCCTTGCTAAGATGACCTTCACGCCACGTTGGTTTCAATATATCTTTGACAAAATCTACCAGCGCAGCACGGAAATGCCTAAGAGCTTTTGTTTCTTTAGCCACATCCCCTTCTGTCTTTTGATCAACTTCAATATCATCATTTGACATAAACCTTTTGCGTCTTGATCCATCACTTACCTTCTTGGCATTGTGATCAACATCAACTTTATTTTTCTTTGGAATGTTTTTGACGCAACTAGTGGTTGAGGCATTTTCTTCCTCAGGATATCTAGGGACAAATGGCCGCTCGTTCTTGTCCAACAAATTCTCAGGGAATCTAATATGTGAAGACATGGAACCCTTGTCACCGTTACATTCTTGGCCAGGGTTCTGACTTAGTAAGGAATCATCAGATATTAGCTGGCGTGATGCATTTAGGACAGTATTCTCTTGATTAAAGAAAGAGAATTTGAAGGATTTCCGTCCTACAGACGAGTCAATGCTATCATGAAAAGGATCATATTGGCTTCCAACAGATAATAGCGTTGTAGGAGTCATCGAAAAGGAGGGTTGAAATGGTATAGAGGATTCCCAATCATTTGAGGAAATCATCGCCTTGTGTTCTCCATAATATGATGGTTCCACTGATGCACTGGTCTGAGGCAAGTTTTCTGGCTCAGATCCAGAGAAACTAGAAGCCCTTTGCAGCAAGGAGGAAGATCTAGTAACATGATGCTCTCTATCATTGTCCAACAACTTTTGTAGGCCATGCATGTTACCATTCACAGAGGTGCTAAAAGAAAATGCAGGTCCCATCCAAGTTGAGGTACGATGAGCTGGTACCATAGCACTACTTGAAAAAGTTGGATCTCGATTTGAACTACTCACATGCTGACTTTGGATGCATTTCAGAACCTCCAACCTGCTCATTTGAGAAGAGGGATCTCCATTGTAGTAGTTGCTTGAGGTCAAAGCAGAGTCCTTTAAAGATCTATGTTCAGCAAGTAAGCTATGCTGGACTACAAGGGAACTGCCACTGTTTCTTCGGGAGGGATGACTGCCATAACCAGACCCAGGCCAAATTTTCATATTATCCTCAACTCCTGCATCCTTAAATTGAGAAACTTTAGGATCACATGTGGATGAAGAAAACGGCTGAGTGGCAACAAAAGATAGATCCTCTCTCTGAGGAGATGAGAATTTATGTTTTTCATCAAATTTGCATAAACTTTGTGTGTCTTGATGTTGTGGCAGTAGGATTCTTGCAGATAAATGACACATTGCAGCTTCTTTTGCTGTTGAAGAAGCATTTGATTGATCAAAACCGAGCAAGTTGGGTTTATCCGTGTTCATACCTAATACATGTGACGGAAGCACAAATTAATAATTTAAAATGGTAAAGATTCTTCAGCATCCACATTACAAGCACTTATACCTTCATGTAGCTGGTCTTCTCTTGTCAAATTCGTAGAAGAAACAACTGCCTCAGGTTGTTGGTTAGTATTATCCACTTTATCATTAATATGAAGGAACCTACATGAACTCCCTCTTATGCACCATCCTTTAGCAAAAAAATCACAAATAACTGCTGGTCGTTTGTTCCCATCCTTAAACTCAGAAGATGGGGATAAACTTCGAGTCTTTATATTGGATGTAACTAATCTGGAAATTCTGATCGTTAGCAGGTAGACAAATGTGAAGAACTCTTTCAAATGTATAAAAGTCACATGAAAAAACTTAAGCAGCATAAGCCTACAGCTCAGGTTGTATGATAAGTACGATTTTTCTAAACATAAACAAAAAATTGCAATAGAAGAAAAAGTTAAGCCTGAATCACCGTACCTTGAAGATGATATTAGTTCTTTATCTGACCCCAGGTCCATTGGCACATCTTGTATCTCAGAACCCACGACAATGGAAGGCTTCTCATCTAAGCAGTTGCCTTGAACTAAGTCAGCATCACCTTGTGTTCCCACGATAATACATGTGTTGGTTGTCTCAGAAGCCATACCTTTAGTACCATTTAAATAAGCATTGCTATAACCACATTGTTTCGAGTTTTCTTTCATCAAAAGGAACACATTGTCCCCTTCCTCCGCTGCAGATAATTGACTTTTATTTTTCCCAGAACTAACCTCATTAACACCAAGTTGATCCTGATATGATTCCACCAACTGCATTCCTAATGATTCATTTATAGGACCAGGAAACTTGGGCCAGCAGTTGCCATCTTCTACGGCAGACTCACATGGTGGCTTCAGTTCAGATTGTTCTGGTGCAGAAAATAATCCTTCTTGCTCATTATGGCCCTCAGACTCCTTATCTTGACCAATATCTACATGAAAAAGGAAATCAGAACACTTAGATATGCAATATAGCTTTTGTTATGCAGGATTGTCTTCATTTTCTGGACAGAGAACCCAACGATTTTATAAATTTATATAGATTTTCTGCTACGAGAATTCATCAAAGTATTGCTGCATGAGAATAGAATGTGCATTTCATCCCTCTTTCTTGTATATTTTCTGCTGATGCTCTTACTGACTACAATTCCACTACCTCATGTTCACTGTAGCCGCAACATTAATCTACCACCAGCATCCAAAATGCAGTAAAGCATGTACCTTCCACTTAAGAAAAACAATAAAACTTTTCCAATCAAGTTCCATTAAGTAATCCATAGACAACCAAGAAATCTCCAATGTTCCCCTTTGAACCAGAGTGCTTCGAGCAAATGTTCGTGTCCAATTAGAGAGAGAAATATACATAAGTTAATAAAATCAAGAAAAAACACTCATGGTTAAGTATATCACTCAAATGTGAAAAGACATGAATGAATTGTATAATCATAGTTACATTTACCCTTAGCTTCCTCCGATGAATTTCGTGTTTTCTCTTCTACGTATTCATGATCATCGTCATCATCTTCTTCTTCAACCTCTTCCCCCTCCTCTTCCTCTTCAACTTCAACTTCTTCTTCTTCTTCTTCTTCTTCTTCTTCTTCTTCTTCTTCTTCTTCTACTTCAATCTCTTCCTCCACAGGTTCTTCTTCTTCTTCTTCTTCCTCCTCTACTTCTTCTACTTCTTCTTCTTCTTCTTCTGTTTCTTGATCCTCAATGTTGTCGCCTTCCGCTACTTGCCCAATCCCAAGGGTTGGATCAGAACGGCGGTTCTCGTCATCGTGGGTGGCAGCTGGTGGTAGTGGCGGTGGTGGCATTAGATTCCGCGGAGGAGGGGCGATTATCGGTCTCTGGTTTGGGGGAATTTTCTGCGTCTAAAAGATAGTGCGTTTTAGCTCGTTTACGTTTTGCGGTTGGAGTATGGGGTTTTCAGCTTTAACGGGGGCCTGTTTTCATTATCGATGTATATTGGGCCCAAACTCTACTCCTTGATATACTATGACTACTCATCCATATTACACAAGTTGTTTTTCCCAAAAAAAACTATGATTTTACGATGAGCTTATATGGTCAATGATAAGTAAATATTATAGTATATTTTACTCCTCTATTTTATATTATTTACATAATACATTTTGAGTTAAATTATTACATTTTCATATAAATTATTTAAGTTATTTAATTTTATATTTTATTTCTAAAGGAGATTTAAATTGTACTAAATATTTTCTTTTAAGTTTGAAGGATCTAAAATAAAGAAACAATTTAAAACAACTAGCAAACTCCAACCCATCTAGAATAAAGGTAAGCACAAAACAAAACCAAAATGAATTCCACCAACGGACAGCCCAAAACTAGTTAGTCCAACAATACCACAATTGGACACAACAAAACGATGCAGTAGTAGAAAAAAGCATTAAAAGGAGTAAAACGTGGAATTAATGCTGCGTTTGGATAATGTTCCCGGGGACGGGGACAATAGACAAGACAGGAAAATCCTGTCTCCGGAGGTGTTTGCTTGGCTGTTCCCCCGTCCTGTCTACCGCCCCCGAGAGACAGGGACACATTTTCTTGTCCCTCTCAAAAAGGGAGGACAGGGACAAGTCGTCCCTGTCTCCAGCCACTGCTGCACTCTTTTATGTTTATTAATGTTTACTATTATGTTTATTAATGTTTAATAATAATAATAATAATAATTATTATTATTATTATTATTATATAATTTGTATTTATTATTATTCAAATTTTATTATTATTATTATTATTATATAATTTGTATTTATTATTACAATTTATTCAAATTTTTTAGTATTATTATTATTA
>JANVCQ010000002.1:37647974-37660894 GCA_025531925.1 Erythroxylum plowmanianum
AATTTATTCAAAATTTCTAAGTCATCAAAAACCAAAATCCACTTCTTTTCACATCAATTTCATTTAACTCTAAAACATCCACAACACATACATACTCAAAAACACCCATTTAATTTTATTTAATATTTCTAAATTTCACTAAAAGATCGAGGTCCAACAGCTCTTGTTCATATTATTATATGAACCAAATAGCAAAACCATATAGGGTATATAGGTTATACATCTAAGACTATATGACTATTAAATAAAAATAGAATAAAGATACTTTGCTATTGTTTGTACCATTGCCTCTAGTTTAACTACGACACCTATTGACATTTATATTTTAATATTGATCTTATTGAACTTATCCTTTTTCTTTTGAGTATATAAATTAATAATTCTCATACATACCAAATATTTGTTAAATTTTTAAAAAGTTAAATTACTCTAAAGTCAACTAATTCAGTATCCACTCTGGCATCTTAAAATTAATGATTAATATTAAAGCATAGGTTCATAGTTACATGCCTAATGATACTTAAGTTAAGATCATGGTACACCTAGAGTAATCTTTTAACCAAAACGGGCAAATCATTCATAGTTAACTATATTTTGATTGTAGTGATTATGTGTATTAGGAAAATTGGTATGAAATTTTTTTCTTATAAGTAAAAGCGTAAACTTATATCAATTTTAGAAAAGGATCTTTTTTCCTAATGAAATCCTCCACTATAGACAAGGTAATCACTTTTGTATCTAAGATAAAAATGGAGTCAAATAATAAAAGGGGAACTTAAACTAAATATTGAGGTTATGTATATTTTGTTTCTTACTTTAGGTAAAAAATGAATTTAATCCAATATCTATATGTGAAATTGCTCATGATATTTAGTACACATTAGAGGGCACACAACATGAAGCCACTAATTGATAAAATGAAAGTATAGTAAGTATGATATCTCATTAACATGAATTATTATATATGAAGCATGATTAACATATTATATATGTGGAGTGTCCATATGTATTTATATGTGCATATCTACATATGTATGTATGTTTTGTTGATGCTATCAATAACTTATAATGACTTGTTAAGACATCCAAATGTTAAGATTATATGGAAGGTTCTTAGGTCATCATTAAAAGCATGAGAAGCCAAGGTGATGATAACTTAAGAGGTGATCTTCATACTTTCACTAGAAGAGTTAATAAGGTCATTTCTCACTTACGAGATGGGATTAAAATGGATTCATCACCCTTTAATTTTTCAACTCATTTAAATAATTTTGTTGAAAGTTTTTATTAAAATTTGTGTATCTTTTACTTTATCAATTTTCTTGCATTTTATTATAAATAAAAAGGGATAAAATTTAACACTACACTTAATTTTGAATTAGTTTAATTTCTTAAAATTTCTTTTATCATACATATTTTATTTCCATACTAGTGTAGCTTTGGAAGTTATTTAGCCAAAAAATATTATAGAATAAAAATAAAATCAATTATGTTTGCTATAAATTCTTATAAAGTTTTATATATCATAAACCAACATTTGTTACATTTACTTTTTATGATGTTTAATTAGGTTATTTCTTGTTAGTCATGTGTTGCCAAATTTGTATTATGGTTCCAAGTAATAATTTGGCTTAATTAAAAGTTTTAGAAGGCTACAAATCACATTCAAAAATATATAAATATAATTTCTTAGGTTTGAAATTGATTTTGGGAAATTAGGGAGTTTAAAAGAAACGAAAAATTTAAGTGTGAATTAAACAAAAGCTTGCTAAAAATTGTAAAAAAAAGTGATTGAATACTTTAGAATTTTTACCTACTAACTTACAATAAAATATACTTGATTTTTATTATTTAAAAAATAAATAACCTGATCTTTCAGCAAGATTTTTATTAGAAATTGTTGTAGCCTAACAACCTAATGGTTGGCGGAGAATATTATTCGTGTTTTCCTTATCATCTCAATTTAAATTACGTTGGATGTGAATTTTTTTCCTCTGTAAAACGAAATTTATCCTTTGTATCTTTTAAAAAATAAAAATTAGTGTTGAATGAAATGGATTCTCGGTCAAGTAAAGTAAAATGGGAGAAAAATCATTTTTAGCCCGACCCGACCGCATGTGACCCGACAAAAAGCACCTGTCTCTTTGCTGACCGTCCTTAACTAGGCGTACATCAACCGACGATCGCGCAACAAATTATGGTCGTCTCTCAAAAGTAAGCAAACTCAAACAAAGATCGTAAGTCAAAGCGATTGACTTTATTTGTAAATTTATCAAATTATATATTATTTCTTTGCTCGCTGGCCGCTGCGCAAGAAATAATGTGTTGTAGAAGAAGATAAGTGGGACCAACATAAAACGACTCTCATGTAGACCGTCTGATCCAGAGTCTTCTATCCCAAAAGTACATGCACTGTTCTTCTCATCATAGACAACTTTAGCTATTGGTAAAGAAAGAGTTGAGTTAATGCAATCTATAATGCAGACATTAGCTCTTCTTCTACTGTGGCTTCTCCTATTCGACTTGGTCCGCTCTCCTTCTCAAGCTAAACCAGGTGAGTTTTTACTTTGTTATTAGTATTTTTGGTACCTGTTTTTTAAGTAGTTTCTTGTCTGGTTTTGTGTTGGTCAAGCGATTGATAGGTCTATCTGCAGTTTGGATCTTTTTGGTTGTGAAGGAACTGTGGAAAAGAAAAGGATGTAATGTAGCTTAGTTTGCTTCACTGAGTACCACTTGACCAAACTACAACTGACAAAACTCTAAAAACACATGATTGGGCTGCGATTAGTTAATGCTAAAACTGGTTTTATTGGTTTCTAGGAGCATGAACACGAAGTTGGGTGAACTAATTTCAAAATTGTACGGAAGTAAGCGGTAGTGGAATCAAAAACCGCGATATTTTATAGTTTATCAAGCTTTAGCTTTATGTGTTACTTCCAATCTACAAATGAAATTAATCAGGGTTGACACAAGTGATG
This sequence comes from Erythroxylum plowmanianum, assembly GCA_025531925.1. Taxonomy (NCBI): domain Eukaryota; kingdom Viridiplantae; phylum Streptophyta; class Magnoliopsida; order Malpighiales; family Erythroxylaceae; genus Erythroxylum; species Erythroxylum plowmanianum. The sequence continues at coordinate 37,650,953 of JANVCQ010000002.1, forward strand.
ATTGCGGCATTAGTTCTGGATTTGCTAATGTTTCTTTACTAATATGAAAAGGAAATGTTTTAGATTTGCTTTTTTCTGGAAAACATTGAAGATAATCTTCCAACAATAGAACAGAAGATCTGGTGCTGTATTCCTTTTGGTTTAGTGGAGTCTTGGAGACAAAAGTATAGTCTGATCAACTACTTTTAGGGTAAAAGAAGGACATTTATGCAATAAAAAAGAATTACTACTTCACTTCAACATTAGATGCTTGCGTAAAGAACCATAGTCTTTGCTGCATTGAAGTTGGAGACCACTTAATTGTTCTACTTTAGATACTATTTCTATGTAACCGACAAAATCTTTTCCATTAATGTAGCACCATGGGTCATGCGCATAAGTTGCGGATCGCGGGTAGATGTCCATTCACCACCAACCAATACACTTTGGTACAAGGATTTTGCTTATACAGGAGGGATTCCTTCAAATGCTACACTTCCTAGATTTGTCTCACCCAGACTCAAAACATTACGCTACTTCCCCTTGTCTGAAGGTCCCAATAACTGCTATAACATTAGGAGAGTGCCCAAAGGGCACTATGCTGTGAGGGTCTTCTATGGATTAGTTGCACACCCTAACTTTGATGATGAACCACTATTTGACATTTCGGTTGAAGGCACGCAAGTATATTCTCTGAAATCTGGCTGGAGTAATCATGATGACCAAGTATTTACTGAAGCTCTTGTCTCTCTTACTGATGGTACAGCGTCTATCTGCTTCCATAGTACTGGTCATGGTGATCCAGCTCTACTTTCAATAGAACTCCTTCAAGTTGATGATAGAGCTTACTATTTTGGCCCTGGATGGGTTCAAGGGACAGTACTCAGGACAGTAAAAAGACTAAGTTGTGGTAATAAGAAGTCTAAATTTGATGCAGATTACAGTGGGGATGTTTGGGGTGGGGATAGATTTTGGAGTTCCATTCAAACTTTTGGTTCAGGTTCTGATCAAGTAATAGTTAGTACAAGAAGAATTCAGCAGGCTTCAACTATGCCAAACTTTTACCCAGAAGCTCTTTATGAAACAGCTCTTATTAGCACTGACCGTCAAACGGATTTAACATACACAATGGATGTAGATCCTAATAGAAATTATTCAATCTGGCTGCACTTTGCCGAGATTGAAGATTCTGTAACTGGTGTGCAACAAAGGTTCTTTGACATATTAATTAATGGAGATGTTGCGTTTGAAGGAGTGGATATTGCTCAAATGAGTGGTGATCGTTATAAGGCTCTTGTACTTAACACCACAGTTGCTGTCAATGGGAGAAGCTTAACAATAACCTTGCATCCTAGAGAAGGTAGTCATGCCATAATTAATGCCATTGAGGTGTTTGAAGTAGTTTCAGCAGAGTCCAAAGCCATAGTTGAAGAAGGTAGAATTGTCACATGGTTACTTTTTTATTTTCTTTATTTCTTGCTACTATTGCCGTCCTCACTTCTAGTCATCTTCTTCAATTGATGAATTGACATACACATGGTTTTTTATTCAATTCTTTTTTAGCGGAAATATGGTTATTGCACATTCAAATGTTTGTGAAATGTAAACTATTGTTGATTTAATATGATTGTGTTTTCATAGTTAGGGCATTACAGGCATTACGGGATGCTCTGGCACTTCCTCTTCGATTTGGGTGGAATGGTGATCCATGTGTTCCGCAACAACATCCGTGGAGTGGAGTGGACTGCCAGTTTGATAGAGCTAGCAGCAAATGGTTTATTGATGGACTGTAATTTCTCATCTCTTTGATCTTTCCTTTGATCTTAAAACAAACAGATATTGTTCCTCTTGATGAACCATCTAGTTTGTTTAGTAAATTCATTAGCTTGCATAGGGTGAATACGACAAAATTTTTTCTTTATGTTGGCAGTAGATTTGGCATAACTCTTTGTTTCTTGGAATATATGCAAAGTGAAAGTCGAACTCTGCCAAGATTCCTGCCATTGTATGGGGGAGCTTTGGCTGCCTAAGAAAATTGCTCACTTCAGTCTTGTCTGTCTTCACTACATAAGACACAAAAAAAAGAAGAAGAAGAAGAAGAAGAAGAAGAAGAAGACAAAGTGAATGTATAATAAATAAAGGAAACGGTTATTTCATTCCTGATAGTTATTTCTTTGATCATTGGTTGACAGTATACTTTGGATCGGAACTGCCCTTGGTTTCATTCACGTTTAAACGTGGCCTCTTTATCTGCATTTCCTGACCTGATAAGTGACGTCAGATTATTGTATTGATGCTTAACACAGTAAAAAGGTTTTTTACGCCGTGTTTGATTTTATGGACAGCGGACTTGACAACCAAGGTTTGGGGGGCTGGTTACCAAGTGATATATCCAGACTTCATCACTTACAAAGCATGTAGGTTTCATAAATGTCCCTATCCTTTTGACATTGAAAATTTGGGAAGGTTTATGAACAATGGAAAATTTTGTTGCTTCTTATGCCTTTCATCTAACGTTGGATATTTATAGAAACATGAGTGGTAATGGCATCCGTGGACCCATTCCATCATCAATCGGAAAAATATCTACTTTGGAAGTTCTGTAAGAGCCTCATTTTTATTTATATGATCCATTATTTCATTAAATATTCAATTTTGATGTATGTAGTTCTCTTTACTTTTTATTATAATTAAGTGGTTTGGAAAAATAATAGCATCATCTTTTCTGCAACTGATAAGGCTTTTGACCATTTGCTGATGTTTCTTTTTCTGTGAGTTTTAATTGGTTGCCTGTGAAGTGTTAGAGCTAGTATATCTGACTTGAGTAAGTCTGCCTTCCAAAGATGTTACACCATCCTTCTAGGCCTCACAATTTTAAGGACTATTTTTTTTTGTCAATTCTTTGATCTTTATATCCTTGTCCTAATTCATTGAGGTTTTTTTTTTCACAAAATATGCTGTGGACTAGTCACCTTTAAAGTCAAACATCACTATGTTCAAATGAGTCCTGTAAATATAATTTGTTATTCACTCTATCATAATCATTTTTTTGTGGGTATAATATCATCTATTCCACTGTAGTTAGAGCGTTCAGTCTTTTGGTGTATCATGCTAAAATCTCTCTAAAATTTGTGGCATGAGTGCATGACAATGTCCATTTGTTTGAGGTCATTCAAGAAATGTGCACACATACACATACACGTATCTGTATATATTGATCTATACGTAGTTCTGTATATATAACCATGCAGTTTACACATGAATGCATGGGAATTTCTTTATTGGAAATGCTAAGTTGGATAACCAGTTAAGCACATGGTAAAAGTATGCTATAGAAGAATCCAATAGAGCCAGTATAATTTATAGAAGTTGCAAAGAGTTGGAAGGTTTTAAGTAGTAAGATAAAGGCCAATAAGTACTGATTGCACTTTAATTTCCCTGCCACTAAAATTTGCAAGATGTGTCAAAATCTTTCTAATGTTTTCCACATTTGAACAACCATCCAAATTGAGCGGGGCTTAAACTCTGGAAGAAACTATTGTAACCATGAGCATCATCTGTTAAACGTAACAACAGGCTATTAAACTTTGCCAACAATATATATGTCTATGTACTAGTATGGCATTATTACTTTGAAATTTGATTTATGGGTTAATGTCAATCCCGAACACCATTATACATTTTCCATAGAGTAATGCATAAAAATAGGATGAGCTGGTTACTCTTTTCCAGTAAATGGTTTTAGTGATTTTATGAATCCCTAAATTCTCCCCTGTTGATCATAAGGTCAACATGCCCTTTTGTACCTCTTTCCCGTCCTACCTTTCAAATCCTCATTCATCTCTTGTATAACATTGTTCTGCACGATAACTGACCCCAAAGGATCCTTGCACGTGAGCCTCTATATGATTTTGCTTTGCATGTGTAGTTTAAAATCTAACTTGATCATGTGGAAGATATGCATGAGTGGACTATGTTTCTGGAAAGAGCATTATTCCCTTAGTTCAAAATGGTTTCTAGAAAGCCTGCTGAGACCAGAATAACCGATACAAAGGAGTCAACAATTTTGGAAAAGAAATTTGTGGCACTGATAATTATTTAAGCTTTCTTACAGTTCTTTCTTTAGAACCTTAAGTTCATGCTTTAAAGTAAGCTTCTTAAATCATTCATTTTCAAGTGAAAATCCTACTCTATATGCTTAATCCTCATCAATAAAGTCCCAGCGTCACCAAGGACAAAGGAGAATATGTGGTTTAAGGCCTAAAAATTTTTTAGTGCCAAGAGTATAGCAGACAAAAATCTCAAGGAATTCCAAAAATTAAGTTGTGGTAGTAACGGTAAAGGAATAATTAAATCAAATTGCTGGTATAAGTAACAAACTCGTAACTGTGCACAAGTCCCTTCCATATCAAAAAACAAAAGTGCATAAGGGTTTCTTCTCTAACTTTTCTGAATCTTTCCGATGTGCACTATGATAGATTTAAAAATACTCATTAAGCTTAATGAATATTTTTCCGATTGTTTAAGATGAATAACATTTGTACACAATTTTTCAAGTAATGAATATAAAAGAGTTTTATGTGATTCTTTGTGTGTATTTATGCTGTCATTGGGAAGTAGAATAACAAGGGTACTACACTTTCTCTTCTTTTTTATCTTACTGATATTCCATTCTCCCCCTCTGGAGAAGGTCAAGTGAAAGACACATACTGTTAAGGTACTTAGCTTTTAGAGTTGCTAAAACTTTACAGTTGTAGTCCTTGGCCAGTGTCAGTGGAGGATTAGAAAGATGACTAAATTGATTTCAATGTTGGACTAGTCTTAGTCTGAGTTGCATCTTTTCTTTTAGTAAACATGCATAGCCAGTGGTGAAGGCGTTTTTCTGGATTTGTGGAAGTATGTCAGATGCATTTTGTGATTTAAATCAATTATTACAATAAAAAATAGTTGATCATATCCAGTTCAATGACAGGGATCTTTCTTACAATTTTTTCGACGGCCCGATTCCTGAAAGCCTTGGACAGTTGACTTCATTGCAAAGGCTGTAAGATACTTTCCATGGCCAATAAATTAGTGATATTTAAAATGTTGAGTAGAGGACACCTATCAACTTCTTGCAATGCAGGGATCTCAATGGGAACTCTCTGTCTGGAGAAGTACCAGCAACATTAGGAGGAAGGCTTTTACATAGAGCTAGCTTCAAGTATGCTTTCAATCATTTTGTTCTTGCTAATTTTTCCTTAGGTTAATGGCAATACACTTAATATTCTGCATGAAATTCCATACGCCCTTTATGAAGAAATAGTTTTATTACTGTCTAGTTTTGGGGGAAAGAAATCTTAAGAAGGATGGGGAGGGCTGGGTGACAGAATATTGTCCTTAAAGTAGCCGTTTGGCTCCAAAGAATGTTATGAAAGTAAATAGCTTCTAGATTTGTTGTTAAAAAGTGAATGCTTGATGTGTGTACTTACTGCAGTTATGCAGTTTCACAGATAATGCAGGTCTCTGTGGTATACCTGGGTTGCCCACTTGTGGGCCTCACCTTTCTGCTGGTGCAATAGTTGGCATTGCATTTGCTACTGCTGCGGGATTCCTCCTCCTGATCACCTGTTCAATTTGTTGGTGGAAAAGACGGCAGAACATTCTCCGAGCACAGCAAATTGCAGGTATTCATATCTGCAACAATTTAAGAAGCAGACGATTTTAAAATCTCTGTAGCATGTGACGTCTGATGTTTAGCATAATATACTGCTTCGTATAAAAAAAAGCAAAAAATAGGAAAAAGAAAATAGGAAAACATTAGTGCATGCATAGAACTTCCAACTTTTAGCAAGTAGTTGGTTGATGACTTGGGCTTAGCTGAAAACGTTTGGCAAAAAAGACACTTTTAGTTCTCTTCTACTTTTACTGGTGAAACAAATAGCTCGGAGAAGAAGACACAATTAGGTTCTTTTATTTACATTTAACTTATTGTGTACAGCAAGGGGTGCTCCCTATGCAAAAGCAAGAACCCATTTATCGCATGATATACAGATGACAAGGCACCATAATTATGGGCATGCACGGACGGCTGCAGAAAATGGGCCTAGCTTACTGTCATAGTTATTTCGCAGCAAATGAAGTCTATTTGGACTGTGAACCTGATAAACGGCCAGCAACTGATGCTGGATTAAAGGGTTGATTCATTCAAATGGTCAAGTTTGAAAAGTGAAGTGTTTATCAAAGGTCGCAATCCTTGATGGCTGCAAGTGCTGCATGGACTTCAGTATGTACATTTTGCTTCAATTCATTGGTTTGAGTAGTACTTACGGTTGCTTGTGCTGTCAAAGGGACGAATGATGTATTATAAAGTAAGTTGCATAACAAGTCACCCTTTAGGCTGTGTGAGAGACTATGATGACGACGATGTATCTACTTAGCTTATCTTTGGCCACAGATTCCTGTAAAACATTTTCTTTCTTTAATGCTCTCGTTCAAGGAAGCGTTGTCCAAACTTGATTCATTTTTCACGGTTATATTATGTTGGCAAAATCAGCAAGAAAAGCATATCAAGATGTAGGATAAATAGAAGAATTATTATCTAGTGGTTAAAACTCACAAAATAAGAAATATGGTTGATAATAGGCTGTTGGATTATCAACTTTCAAGGCTGAATTTTAGCTAAGAATGCAAAATTTTCATATTATGTATAGCTAGAATTTTAAGGGTTGATGGCTGAAAATTTAAGCTATGGATTTCAGGGTTTAATATGACTAGAATTTAGGTTTGAGAGGGCTAGAATTTAGGTTAGGGTTGCTAAAATTTAATAAACGCAAAGAATGGATAGTAGGAAATTAGAAATCACTCATAGGGTCTAATAATCACTCGTAAAAGAAAACATCACACTTTCCAGTTGAAATTCAAGTTTGTAAAAAAAATTACAGATTGCTTCTTACTAATGAAAGGTTGAGTACACATATATATAGAATTCTTAGAATCCTTATTCTAGTAGGAAAATGGTTTCTAATTTAAATACTATTATAATATAAATTTTATAAATCTTATACAAATATGACAACATATCTAAAATAAAAAAACATAATACTACTACTTCCTATCTAATAAGGAATCCTAATACAATATGAATTTCTACCTTTATTTTTTATGTCAACTTAATTCCTAATTCTCATCCTACCAAATTAAAGCTTGTGATTGATTAATTTTTCCTCTTTTATTTCTCTTATAGATTTGAAGTTTTTTTCCATTAATTCTCCTCGACTTTCCTGAAGTCGTCCTCAATGTAGAATGTGATAAATACTGATCATATAAATCTGGATTCAACTTTTGAAATTCTTACTTTAAAATCCAAATGTTGTAAAAATCAATCTTCCTTTCCACTTGATAAAAAATTGTTGATATCCTCCATCTTTGATAGCTACAATTTGTTCATCTAGAACATATTCTATCTCCTCTTTAAGATGGGGAAAGGTTGGAATTCTTACAGCTGCAGTCGGGGATTACTCATCATCTTGTCCATAAGAAATAGTTAAATCCGCAACATTAAAGATAGGACTTATGCCTATATTACTTGGTAATTCCAAAACGTAAGCATTATCACTTATCTTTTTGATGATCTTATAAGGTACAACATTTTGTGAACAAAGTTTCTTATATTTTCCTTTCTGAAAATACTATGTACAAATCCTAACCATCACCATATCACCTTCATCGAATTCTATCAATCGACGATGTTGATCAACATGTTCTTTATAAGATAAGTTACTGGTTGTTATCTTTTATATTATCTCTTTAAAGATGTCCCCTCATGTGTTGTCCAAAACCTTCATCCTGTTGTTTATAGTAAAGGAACCAGATCAATAGGCTTCCTTGGTTGAACTTCTGAAACTATCTCAAAAGGGCTCTTACTAGTAGAACTATTTATAGAACTGTTGTATGCAAATTCTACCATAGGAAGAATTATGTTCCAAATTTTTACATTGTCTCCAACCAAACATCTTAACAAATCTCCCAAGCTTTTATTCACCACCTCTTTTTGTCCATCGGTTTGGGGATAAAAAGAACTTAAAAATTGAAGCTTAGTGTTTAATGTTTTCCATAGAGTTCTCCAAAAATAACCCATAAACTTTATGTCATGATCAAAGATGATGGTTAAAGGTAATCTATATAGATATACATCCTCTTTGAAGAAAATTTTAGCAATATGGACAATATCATAATTTTAGACCAATATTTGCAAATGGTGTCATAACTAAATTGAAGTAAATCACTTGTTAATATAAAAATATGATATAATAAGTAAACTACACAAGAAGAGTGGTTGAATTATGTAATCTTTTCAAAAATATCAATCTTTTAAGACTTCTTGAATTTTTTTACAAAATTCAAATGGTCACTAAACACTTTGCTAAATTTGATAAGCAATGCAATCGCAAATAATATTATCTACTCGTCTAACAAAAGAAAATTAAAGATAAAGGTTAGAGAATAGACATTGTGATTTTATACTGGTTCACCCCAAACCTTAGGCTACGTCCAGTCCCCAAAGTATTTATGAGATTTCACTATACTCTTTTAACTTTACAATTATTCTTTCACACATAGAGCCTCTTCAGGTCTCTCTCACAAAGTATCTTTTATGAGCTGTATTAGCTTCTCCAGACTCTAGCCTTCGATTCTCTCTCTAAAAAAGTATTTTTGAGCTTTCACATTACAGATGTGTTTGCTCACTTCTTTTGCACTTTGAACACATAATTTTTTGCTAATGTCAAAAATGTTCATGAGTAATTCTCTATCTGTTTTTCTGTATGTATTCGTATGTGTGCATCTGTAGTTTTCAACTCGAACTAATATTTATAGCCTAAGTCTTCAATCGTCTTCTTGATAGCCGCTTCTTGAATCTTCTAGAAACAGTTATTAGTTGAGTCCTGTAACTAACTCCAACTAATTAACTGATTGACGTTCTAGCATATCTTCCTTTTGTATCGTCTGAAATAACACTTCTTTTATTACTATATTTCGTCTATTATTCCTCTTCATCTTACGCTGAGCTTCGTCTTATATAGCATTGCTTCGTCTTATGATGTATTGCTTCGTCTTATATTTCGTTTCGTCTTACGTTTCGATTCGTCTTAAACTTCGCTTTGTCTTACGTTGCGACTTCGTCTTATATTGCGACTTCGTCTTATATTGCGACTTTGTCTTAAGTTGTGACTTCGTCTTATGTTGCAACTTCGTCTTATGCTATCGCGCTTCGTCTTATGTTGCCTTAAGTGTTACTTGCATTTATCTGCACACTTAACAAACTCATCAAAACAGTTCATACATTTCTAAGATTATTGTTATTTGATTATCATCAAAAAATTAATAAAAGTGAAGTCCTCTTGACTTAACAATCTCCTCCTTTTTGATGATAACAAATAATCATAATTTTAAAAGGTAAAATGAACTTTATAGACGATTAGTTTTTAGACAAATAATATAAGAAAAGAATTGCATACTAGACATATACAATGCTTTCTATCTATTCTTCTTGTTTTCCTCTATATCTCCTTCTCCTTCTCCTTCTCCCCCTATTTGTTATCAATCAAAAAATTTCTCATTGTAGACGCCTCAAAACTTTAGAAAAAATACGTTGCATATCAGTATGGATCGTCTTGAGGTCTTGTTCAATATTAACCCGTAGTAGTGCTACTTCCTCATGAAGATCACCTATTGAGTCAGTGAGTTCATCCACCTTAGAATGAACTTCCTCAATTTCTTTTGCTAATGCTTTCTGAGCTTCCCTCTGATTATGACTTACTTCTGTCCAATTTATGAAATGTTTTAAGAACTCTGGATTAACAGTAGTATCTTGGTGTATTTCACTAAGTGGATGAAGATTTTCAACAGCAGATGGTTTTGAAGGTAAAACATCTAACTCTATAATTTTGATAGAGGGTAGACTGAAGGGTTGTTTTCCTTCTG
>JANVCQ010000002.1:37660994-37675841 GCA_025531925.1 Erythroxylum plowmanianum
TTCATAACATGTTATAGAATATGTCTGTGAAAGATGAGAATTTATCAATTTGATTTGATATAGTTTTGCTAATTTATTCCCTAAGGTTCTAGATGCTGTGTTGTGACACATTCTGTGAACAGGCATGTGTATAAATTCGATAATAAATTCTAGAAAAATTGTTTTTCGGATTTTCCTTCACCAACATGTCTCTAAGATGTTTGTTAATGTCTATGAGGATGGAAAATTGTTTGAGTTTGCATACAGACACATGGATCCTGGCTTTCGGGAAGGTCCCGGCGACAAAAATTTTTGTTTTCCGCACCTTGTACATATGATGTACACCCCGGGATTTTCCTACAAATGCATCACATACACTTAGTGCATCAACATTCGGGAACCACGAGAATAGTGTATAAACTTATTATGGAGCTTGACAAGCCTATAATATCGAGGGGACTTAAGGAGGAGCAACTACAACCATAGTCATCGCCATCCTAGACGAGAGGAAGAGCACCGAAGGAGTATTATTCGGACCAATAGACTATAACTTAACTAGAGAGACAATAGGTGAAACTTGTGGAGTGGATGAGCAAACTCAAGACTTTAGTAACATAGATGAGAGAGACGATTGTATTAATAACGAGCCATCTGGGAGAATCCTCCATCTAGCTAGGCTTGTCACTAGGAGAATCCTCCTTTGTCAGATCAACCAGGATCACCAGATGTGGGAGATGCTTAATTTGTATATTCTTCCTTCTTCTTTATCTTTTGTGTATATTTTTCATTTCCTTTTCATTAATTATCTTGTATTCTCTAACATTATAATTAATGATGCTTTTATTTTTGTTTTCAATAGTGTTATTTTTATTTCTTTTGTTATTTTATCTCTTTTTCTTATATTTTGCAAGGATGTAGTTTAACATTAGATGGATATGAAATCAGAAGATTGTCACTATCAGAAAAGTACCACAAAATCCATCTCACTTTCGTATATTATTGTATTGTGTACATTGGGGACAATATACAACTTTAAATATGGGGATGGGTTTAATGAATATTTAACGATTTCGTTAAGCTTATTATAATCTTGATTATAAAACTCTTTTTGTTGATATTCTAAATTGGTTTAAATCTGTTCATAAATATTGTGTTTCATTGTTGAATATTGGTTGAATTGGTATGCAAAAGGATGAGAGTCAGAATAAAATTAGTTTTCTAAGTCATATTTTTAGTAATCATTGAAATATTCAAGTTGAATGATATTACATATTATTTACACATAAATACATATCTTTTTCATGAGTTTTTAAGTTAAGAGCAAAATTTCAAAAATTTTAAGCTCTTTTCCTTCTTTCATGTGTGTTATCATATGTAGTAGAATGATTCTATAACTTGCTTTTTATTATACATATTGAGGCCATGTTTGTTAAATTAGAAGCAATGACATAATAAAGGCACTTAGATTCAACAACTTATTTAAGCTTATTCCTTTGATAATTGCCACACCTTTAAATTTACCTTTAGGAAAAACCAAGTTGAACCTTAATCTTTTTCATTGATTAAACCAACATATTAACATTTATCCTATTTTTCTTTGAAGAACTTTTTATTGTTTTGAACCTTGAAGGTTATTTACATTATTTACTTGTTTGAAATTCTTAAAAGGTCCAATATTTCTTGAATTGTATTACTGAATGATTAATTGATTTGATTGAAAAAATTTGAAAAAAAGAAAAAAGAGAGAAAATTTTGAATAAGTTTATGGTACCAATAGAGTTGCAATGAAAGGACCTATGTGTACTTGTAAGCAATTCTTGGAATGTATTGTGTAGTAAATTTCCTTCAATTTAACCATTTTTATGATCCCAGCTATACCATACCTAAGCCCTATTATAACCTTATAAGGACCTTTTGATTTTTGTTTCTAGTTTACACATAAGTGGTGGAGATGTAATATTATTGCAAGCATATGGTAAGAGTTCTACTATACATTTATTAAGAGTTTTTGATACTTTTCACCCTAAACACTTGAATGCATTGAGTGAAATCTTAGTGAAGGTGTAAAGATTATTGCTTTTAATTTCAATGAGATTATTAATGTGATTATTACTAATATTGATTTAGAAAGTTAATTTTAGGATAATTTGATTCCACTTGTATGTTAATTTGATTCAATAGGATATGATGACGTATAGTGTGAATGGACATATCAAAATTGATGATGGATTGGTGTGTAAGATTTATAATTTTGATTGGTTTGCTTAAGCATAAGAAAAAGTTTAAGTGTGGGGATGTTTGATAGCCGCATATTGATCATATATATACCCATATTTGATGTATTTTTCTTGATATTATATACTTTTATTATTGCCTTTATGGACTTAAAGGAGAAGAATTCGAAACACAACATAAAATGAAGATTTAATGCATAGAAGGGATCCATGCCTATGCAATAAGCTATGCAATTCTCTCTGGCTGTGCAGATTCACAATTTCTGGGCATTTTAGCTTTGCACAGTCTAATGCATGACAGTGCATCCACCTGTGCATCTCCCCAGAATCCTAAAATTTAATATAAAAGGACGTGTGTAGCCTCAGATGAAGAAAGTAGACATTAGGAGGTGATTCTAGACGTGGAGGTCGTTCTCAAGGGGTGATTTTGTTCTAAAGAAGTGGAAAACACGAAGAAATTATCAAAAGATCTACTGGAATACAAGATCAAATCTCTACCTTGCAAAAACATTTGATTGGATTGAAAGGGAGATTTATAATTACAAACCCTCTATTTTCTATTCGTTTTTTTTTTTCAGTTTATGTTTTATTTTGTTTTCTATCATGTGTAACTAAACATCTTGCTAGTGTTTAGGTTAGATGAACCCTATGTTTATATTTTAACAATGTTTTGAATATTTTATTAATGTAATTGGTTTGATTGATCTATTGGGATTTAATTACATGTTTAATATATGTTTTAATAGACACGGGAATATTAAATCATAATCCAATTTCATACGCAGAGAATGAGAAATTCTAGGTTTGAATAGGTATATAGTAATTGGAAGGAGTTTATTACAACATTAGAGATAAGATGATATAAATCTCCCGAATTAGGGTTAAATCTAATAAAGGGATTCATCAATCGATGAAGCAATTTTATAAACTTTAACCTGAGTAATTCAGTTGAAAACCTTAGGATTAAATGTTAGTAGACTTAAACTTAGGTATTAGCTTACTATAAAAAAAATTTTCATGGTCCAATAAATCAATAAAACAATTGCATAATAAAAGTTTAAGCAATTAATGTTTTTTTAGGAAGATTTGAAACCTAACTACTAATTTTTGATATCGATAATTTTCTAAGTGATTCCTTATTTATGTGTTCAATGTTGTCACCTATTTCTTTTTAAATTGGTTAAGTTTTTATTTTTCTTATTAAATCCAAAATCGATCCGCAGGCTAAATACTAGGAAAAAAATAATTATTAGTAATTACTGTTTTTATGAGATCAACCCGTAAATTGCTAGTATTAACTACAGCTATGCCATACGTTTGCTGTTATTACAATATTTACTGACTTAGAAAAAGTCAATAAGGAGACTTTAATCCAACGTGCGTACTTTGTAAGGTGAATATGGAGGATAAGGAGCATATATTTTTTCAGGGCAAATATTCTAAAACAATATGGAGTTAAGTAAAGTACAAGCTAGGGGACTACTGCCAAAATTATGAGTGGAGTGGGGTGTTCAACTGGATCTTAGCTAAAACCAAGCAACTTAAGCAAAATGCGAGGATCTTGAACAAAGCTTTTACCAGCACCATTTTTATCATTTGGAAAGAGAGGAATTCAAACTTTATAAAGGAGAAGACACTGAAAAGAATTACCTAGCTAAAGCTAACATCTATTGGATAAGGAGGATTATGCTAGCTAAATCCGCACACAATCAACTTGCTACTGACATGAAAATGAGATGAAACATTTAGAATGAGCTATTTGTAACCTTTTGTTCTTGCTTTTGTTGATTCTCTCTTGTAACCTGAACTTCTCGTAACTTTGTAATAGCTTTGCTATAGTTAATAAAGAATTCTCCTTTAATTCCAGAAAAAGAAAAGACTTGCAAATACTGCTACCTGTTGTGTTAAATCCAATAACTGTGGAGCTGATTTTCCATTAAATCCTAATGTATATAGAAGCAAAAACAGGATTGACAGTGTTATGCAAACAGAAAAAAAAGGCAATAAACATATAATAAAACCACATATTATAACAATCAGTGTGTAGGAGTTGGACAGTCATGAACGAGAACACCCGGTGCAGTAGGACAGTGTGCCAAATCACAGTGATCATCGCTTGCAAGACCCCACCAATCTGGACCGTAGATGTCTCTGGATTGAAGGCAAAAGAAAAGGACTATACCCATAAATGCAAGACCAGCATCTAATGCAGCTGATAAAATGTAAGTGTGTCTCGCCCACCATGCCTTGTACTTAGTGTAAACGTAATAGTTGAAAATGAAACCTACAAATGCCCAGCAAATGTAGTGTACAGGTTTTGCCGGAGGCAAAGCTCCGGTAGCTGCTAAGATGACGGGCACGTTGATAAGCTTGATCCATTTCTTCTGAGGGTATTTGCGTGCCAAAATCCACGTTGGAAATGGTAGAAGGAAACCAGCGAGGAAGAACCAATTCATCTGCCCGTACACACCCAGCTTTGAGAACATTCTACCTGGCCCTATAATTCCCCATATTATTGAAGCATTGTAAAATACATCATCACCAGGACATGTCCATGGACTCCCTTGTGGTAGCAAATCGGGATTACATATGTTCTTAATATTTGTCAGAAGAAACCATGCTGTGGCAAAGTAAGTAGATGAAGCTACAATGGTTCCAACCAACTGCAATAGCAAATTGTTCTTTTTTTCTTTAATTATTGCTAGTATTATTCACATCCAAAGTTAATATTAAGTGATTTGACAGCAATTACCTGAACAATGAACATTGATTTTGGTGGAATCTTCATATAGTGACCCAGTTTAAAGTCTGAAACAAACGAAAGGGCTTGAACCATACTGATATATCCGTAAGTCTTGAAGGTTACATTAGCAAGAGGTCTTCCGGGATATAAATAACCAATAATCAGTTCTGTTATCACGTTTAATCCCACTTGCTGCATGAAAAATAATTATCAATATAGAAAAGAAAAAAAAAAGAGTTGTCTTTTCCTTAAGTGAATAATAATAAATACTTACAACATTAGTTGTGGCTTGAATAATTCCAATAGGCAACGTGAAGAAAAGTGCAATCCCACAAGCCAGGAGAAGTCCCCACCATGGAAGTTGTAATTGCTTGTTAAAACCTTCCACAGCAAGAAGTGAAAGGGCAATACTTACAATCAAGATAGAAGCAAACCACCATTCAGGGACTCTTTCATAGTTCTTCTCCATTATTCTAGTGTGCACATCCTTGAAGTTTTGTTTCATCCCACCCTTAGCCTTACTCCACATTCTCAAAATTGATCTATCAAAAACAAAATTTAAAATAAGATACTATAAAACCTTACGAGTTGACAGAAAAAGAAAATACTAATAAAAGAAAGTAGATTAGTTATATATATAGGGAAAACAAAAAAGTCCATACTTTCCCTCGAAGAGTGCGACATGTGAAATAGTAGCAGCCAAATTAGCAAAATTGAAGCCGTAGACAACAGCAAATAATACACTAAGATAGAGCTTGCTATAATTGTTGTATTCCTTTAAATTGATGTCGAAGGAAACAGGATCTAGGATGCGTGTGATATTGTATGGATGACCAGTGGAATCAAAAGTATGGGATGACAAGATGGGGAATTTCTTGGCATCGTAAGTGTTGGTCCAGTAAAGAATAGGAGTAATAATGTAGACAACCAAGAAGAATCCGATCATAATGTTGGCAATGGTGTGGAATGGGTTAGCTAGAGGCGATCCCAAAAAGGAGGCCACTGTGGCCCAGTCAAAGCCGAATGAACCGATCCCCAGCCCGTTTAGCCCCGAACCTATCTGTTGAGCTGTTATTGATTCCTTCCAGATCAAGCAAGCCACTGATATCACTGATAGTGAAGGGAAAAGGTAGCCTGGAATCGTGTAGTAGGCAAAGCTTGATACGAATACTATGCTGAAAAACTGCAGTTTGGTAAGTCCTCCCTTTCTCCTTTTCTCTTCCTCGTGCAATGTCCTGTAAAATCCCACATGGATGCATGCATGCATTATTATTTATTTTCATCAACTCAACTAAATAATCAAGACACTTGATGAATCCTTTCTTTTCTTTTTCCAATAATTACCTAAAAAGCGAGACTTGGACTAAATTTGAAGGCCACCACATATACGGGGAGTCCACAAGAATTTTTCTGAAGATGCCGGCCCATCCATATCCAAGCAGCTGATGAGATTATATCATACAACACAAGAATCAATCACAAAAGCAAATCTTCTATTGTAAGTAACCCACCACTCTTCTATATATATACCTGCGTTGTCTGCACCATCAACATTGCTGCCCCTGGATTCAAATGCCTCTGATAAAATGCCTTCACAGCTGTAATAATGTTAACTGCATACACTCCTCCTGAGCCACAGCTAGCGAATATCGTAATCAACACATGTTCTTTAAGAGTGAATGGGCCTGGATTTAGTGAAAATGACCATTTGGTGAACGGGACAAGGATTTTCTTAGTTGGCAGTAACGCAGCCATCAACTTTCCAAGCGGAAGGCTCACAATCTGTGCAGCAACTGAACTAATAGATAACTGATTTTGTCTATACCCAAAGAACTGATTCGTAAAAGCAAGAAGCACGCATGCTATGATCCCCAGAACCCATGTTCGAAAAGTTAAGGCTGGTTGTGCTGGATCATCGGTGATTGGAACTGTTAGTCTCACTTGCTCGATTGGATTGTCATTTACTTCTTCTTCTTTTCCTGAACCCAAAAAGCCAAACAACTTACCCTATATAATAAAATGTCATATAAAAGTAAAACACATCACGAGAATGCACACAGAGATGGCTTACCTGCGAGCTCGACGTTCATGCTGGAAGGTGACATAGTTTTCACTTCCCTGTGCTCTTTCCGGCTGTCAGATTCAAAAGCTTTTAAGATATATATAACAATCTTACAGGTTTGGTTATTTGACAGCTAGGACAAGCTATTCCCACCAAAATAGGCTGTATTAACCAGAGAATCTTCTGTTTACCTCTAATTGCTCCAACAAATGCACCAAGTCAAGAAACTACAATTGGTTGCCTACTCCATTTGTGGATGTTCTTATTATAGTCCGCATTAATATTTCAGTGCTTATATTTAGCAGATTGTATCGCAAGAACATATGTATCTTCTTTTCCTGAAAATTCTTTCCGTTTCTGATTAACATCTACCTTCGTAAGGAATAGCATTAAATATTCCCACCGAACTATTGCCAAAGATAATTTACATTTCCAATAAAACTTTGTACAAGTACCTTCCGTTTCTGAATAATATCCACCCCCATGAAGACAGCAGTAAATATTCACGCGTACTTTTGGAGAAAATTCAACTATTGAGTACTGTGTTAGTTTTGACTATTTGTATGCCAGCTCTGAAATTCTGATATGCAATTTGCTTTAAGGGTCGCAAAAACGTTACATCTTATCGCATAGATGTGGTTTAACAATTATGAACTTTTAAAAAACTGGTTTCTTTTACTTTCCTATTGATTTCACAATGTAGATAACGCTGGTCTTGTTCAATGGAGCCGACCTGGTGGCTTTTAATATGTTAAATGGAAAGCCGAATATTCTCCGAGGACCACATTTTCAACAATTTAATCTACACAACACGTGATCTTAGCACTGAAAGAGCAAGATTATGAAGAAGAGATTGGGATGGAAACCAAAACAATAGTGCATGAATGACAAAGCACTACGAAGATCCTTAAATAACCTATCTCTTTTCTTAATTTTTATGCATCAACTACATAGCTGGTGTAACAAATAGACTCAGACCCATTTGTTGCATGCATGATATATAGAATGACAAACCAGCACTCTTCCAACATTTCATGTGATCATTATCAAAGATGACGCCCTTGGTGGCTTCAACTTTTAAAATAAGGTGTATACAAAATCTGAAATTTTTATTATTTTCCCACTATTATCCAAACGTTAAATATTTATGATTTTATTATCATTGGCTTGAAATTTGTCCCACGAGTATTAAGTATATCAAATATAAGATCTCTTTAATTATTCTTTATATTAAAATTAACAACCTACCCTACCTTTTATAAATCTAAACCTAACTTTTCCTAAAAGTAAGATCCCTAACTCTCTATACAATTATCCATCTAAATCTAAACCTAACTTCTCCTAAAAGTAAGATCTCTAATTCTCTATCTAATTATCCATATAAATCTAAACCTAACTTCTCCTGAAAGTAAGATCTTTAACTCTCTATCTAATTATCCATAGAACGTCGCAAATGATAGAGCTTGAGACTGCACTATTCAAGAGATGTGCAGGCAGCTGGTGATTTTAGCTTTCAGTTGAGAGAAATCTACTACCTACCGAGACCGAGTTGAAGAAAAACAGTTCAACTTACTAACCAAACCATTACTTTGCCCTTATTCAATTTATGCTTTTGTGATGTGAGAAGAAAAGTTAATTTCATCGTCTAGGATATAATAATAATAATGATGATGATAATAATAATAAATGGTTGTACATTAAAGTGCAAGGAAAGAAGTGTTTTAATGAGTTAAATATAACTATTGTGCAAATGCACGATAGTGATATTGGGTATTAAATAGGGAGAATCACTATTGTGCAAATGTACTGCAGTGATTTTTGATTCACAAATGATTTTCACTGTCGTACAAATGCACGATAGCGATATCGGAGGTTGAATAGCGAAAATCGCTATCGTGCAAATACACGGCAGCGAATTTGGCTAAAAAATGAATGGTGCTATCGTGCAAGTACACGATAGCGACATTCGGGATGATGGTGGAAATCGCTATCGTGCAAAGGCACGGTAGCGACTTTGAATACAACAAAAAAATTATTTAACAAAAAAACAAATATATATATATTAGCATTCTCATTGCGTTATATATATATAATATAAATATATAATAAAAATAATAGCTACATAAATATATAAATATGTATAATGAAATTTAAAGTGAAGAGAAGTTGACGTTGACTTATTAAGAAAATATATGAGGGATTTAGTAAACAATGCAACATATTAATTAATCTATAAATTATATTAATTTTTAAATAAATTATTATTTAATGAATTAACTAATTTATTACATCATGATTCTAAACAGCAGAATCAAAATTTGCTAATTAGTTAATTAATTATATTGTAAAGAAGAAATTGTTTTTAAAATAGTGTTAAGTATATTATGGTTAATGCTGATCAGTGATGTATATATTTGTCATTATATCTATATACATATATATAATAGCATCAACAATATTTACATAAGAAAATGAATTAGTAATAAAAACATTAAGTGCTTATTATGAACTAAGAAAATATTAATTAATTGTTATTTAAGGATAACTATTATGTAAGTATGGGGATATTAAAATTTTTGAAGAAAACATTAACTATAGGAAGTATATATGAATTTTGGATTCGTTAAGATTCGGAATATACAATTTATCTAGTTGCATTTATAAAATGTATGGACCAAAGATCGGTAAAAAATAATATATATATATATATATATATATATATATATATATATATGACATTGTAAGAAAATATTTTGGTATTGTATTGATGTTAATTTATTGATTATAGCGTAATCAAGAAATTAATAATATACAAATGAAAACTAACAAAAAATGACAGAAAATATGGGAGTTAATTATTAACAGTTAAATAAAAATGTTTTTCATCGGTGTTAAATTTATTATAATTAATAATAATTAGTGATTTATATATTTATTATTATATGTATCTATATATATATATATATTATATACATATATATAATAGGGATAGTAATATTTACATAAATATATGAATTAATGCAAATGAGTAATATATATATTTGTGATTATATTTATATATATAATGGTGATAATAATTCTTTGAGGATATGTTAAATTTGCATTTTTATGCTCTGAATTTCTGGAAATCAAAATTAGCTTATTACTTAATTAATTAATTAAATTTTATACAATACAACTTCTTTTGATCCATGCTAAATATATTATAATTAATACTAATTAGTGATATATATTTGTCATTATATATATATATATGTATGTAATACCAATAATAATATTTACATAAATATATTAATTAGTACAGATCAGTAATATTTATATGTTATTATAGTTATATATTTAATGATAATAATAATAAATCATTGTACATTGAAGTGTAGCAAACGAAGTGTTTGTTTGAGGATGTCACCGTCGTGCAAATGCACGATAGCGACATTGAGTGTTAAATAGCCAAAATCGCTACCGTGCAAGTGCACCCTAGCCACTTTGAATTTTCCCCAAAACAGAGATTCTTTGTGCGCCTCTCCTTCAACTCTCTCCCGCCTAAGTCTTCTTTCACAAATATCTCCCATTTTCTCGCCCATATTATTCAAAGTTTCCTCAAAATCTTGTAAGTTGCACGATTTTTTCCTCTAAAGTTTGACATTTGTGACCGCCCCAGTCGTCATTCCTTATCTCCTCTGTTCCTTTAATTTTCGTAGAGTTTTTTTGGGTTTTAAATTTGACTCTATTTCTTTGTTTAATATTTCCAGGTTTTCCAGACGTCATGGCTCCCAGATCGAACAAATGTCTTGAAGAAATTGAAGCTAAGTTGAGGAGTAAAATGATGATAGACATAGCACCTGATTACAATGCTCCATTCCCCATTTATTCGGCGGAAGAAGGATCGAGGTATTTGGCTCTAAAAAATAAAACAATACTTACTTCGCGATATTTTGATTTCGACCTCTTAGAACAAATAGGTTTGAAAGACAAACTTATTAGATTCTCCAATAGAGGTGGTTGGGGATATTTTATACAGATCAATTATCCCATGTCGCTCGAGCTCACATTGGAATTTTTTACATCGTTGAAGTTTGAATCCAACAAACCTCATAACTTTTGGTTTAGATTAAGAGGTGAACTTTATAGATTAAATCAGAAATTGTTGCGGGACGTTTTCCACTTTCCTAGATTAGAGGTTCAAGATTCCCATCAGACCTTCTCAACAACAACATATTGGAGGTTTTTGACTGATTTTCCTGAATTCGATCCTCATAATGCATCGAATTCTTTTTTTTTTTGCTGAACGATTGCTGGTTCATAAATTCATGTGTTATGTTGTCTTTGTAAAAAGCCAAAGCAACAAATGCTCCAGTAAGGAACTGGCATTGTTATATTCCATAGATGAAAAGTTTGTTCCTAACATGTTCGTTCATTTTTCCAAATCTCTTATTAAATATGTGACGAACAAAGGAACATCGATAGGAATGGGCTATATAGCAATTGCTCTGGATCATCATTTTGGGGTTGATGTTAGCGGACTGACATTTATTACACGTCAATTTTTTGATGTTACATACTTAAGACGCTCAGAAATATTGTTACAAGATAAGATGCAGCTTAAAGACCATTGGACATGTAATGCATATAAGTTAAAGTTCTCCATCGATGCATCCAGTTCTGCCCTTGATATGCCATTTTATGATTCGAGTGAAGATGAAACTACACCCAAGGATTGGCAAAGAATCTCTAGATTATTAGAAATCACTTCTAATAAAACACAAAACCAACTTAATGCGATTAATGATCAACTTAAAGTGATGAATGAACAGTTGCAAACGATTGCTCGTCAATAGCGAAGGTTGGATAGGAAAATTCATACAGCTTGGCAGAAGGCATGGATTGACATCGCAACTCCACCTTCATCATCTGCATCTTCTTCATCAGCATCAGAAAATTCCTGATTTCTTGTAGTTATTTCATGGATTTCCTTCTTTCATTTTCCAATATTTTTTGTCGTTATCCATCATTGTTAATTTTATCGACCCTTATTGAATTACACAATTACTTTGCAAGGCTAGAACTGATTAGTGTTAATTGTATGTAGATGTCGATATTAGCTCTGTTTCGCCATTATTGTGAAAGAAAAAAACTAAGATGACAGTATAATTGTATCATAATAGAAATAGGATTTAGCAATATACTTAAAGATTCAATTAGCTCATTATTTTCTTGACAAAGGAAAAACTAAATTTATTCACTTCATAATTCTCAACTTACGGTAATAACCATTACTGTTATCAGTTAACTTATTTTTAGTTTATAATTAATTTTGATTTACACTTAATAATTATTTTGATAAAATCAATTAACTTTTATTTACACTTAATATTCATTAGTATTACCTTATATTATTTTAATCTTTAACAATTTCCCATTCGTTTTTATATCTTTAATTTAGATACACAAGATAACCATTTTTTCCCAGTATCAATTTTCCATTCTTAATTAATCAATCGTGCCGTTTAGTTGTCTTGTCCTAATAATTTATTTTCAGAAAGAATTCATTGACTCGGTAACTTTTTACTGCTTAAATTAACTTCTGTAACCTAACACTCACACCATATAAAACCTAAAGAGTCAAACAACTTCTTCATCCAAGTTTAACTTCTCTCATCTACTTTCTCCTTTTGCTTTTCTTCTTCTTGAACATAAATAGATCGGATTTCCTATTCTGCTAAAAAATTAAGCAGACAACATTTCCTATTTCTAGAAACTCAAGAACAGACCCTTGATATTAGTAAGTTATTCTTTCTTTCCTTATTTTTTTTTATGTTTTTTAAATATCTATCATTTTGATATCGTCATATCTTATCTACTGTTTATTCCATTTTTTCTTTGTTGTTTACACCATTTTACCTCTTATTTTCATACTCATGTTGTAAAATAACAAATTCTATATTCTTATAATTATATTGTGTGATAGAATTATATTATGTTAGTATGCCACATTTTTTTTATTATGCTATCTTCATTTTTTAGTTATTATAATCATGTTTTGTAAAATACACAAAATTTTCCATCCGTTCATATTTTCAACTTTCAGTTCCCCTTTTAAGGCTGCACTTTAAATAACTAATTAGATTTTATTCCATTTATATTTTTTATTGTTTTTGTTACATATTAATGAAGATTATTAATTTTGTCTATTTCAAATTATTGATCGTATATTATAACTATGTTTAATTATATTACCAAAATATACCATATAATATTCTGTTGTACTTGTTCAACGCATATTCATTTTTATTGATATGATAATTAGTTTGTTCTTTATTTTTCCATATCTCATGACTTAGATAAATTACAGATAAGTTTCTAATTCATGAAGCATTAAAAGTATTATTTCACTAGTTTAATAAGTTCTTGATCAAATAAATAAATTTAATCATTCCCGCATATGTCCATAAGTTCGCTATGTGTTTCACGAAAAGACTTCATTATTTTGTACACTCTTTTGATTCCTGAAAATTTATTTTCTAGCAAGATGCCAATTATTAAGCGAACGCCCAAGCTTATATGATGTGAAGCACAGAAAAAACACATTAGCAACATGCATATAAGGTTGGCTAATATGCGTTTAATGTTTGGAGACGATCCAACTGAGCATGTTATTTCAGTTAATAACATCATGCAGGAGTTATATTTTGAAGGTTGCCTAGTTTATTCAAATGTTGAAGTGAAGTTCATGAGTTTACTTGCAACATTATCTCAATCTCAAGGTGAACCGTTACAAATGCTCTGGAATAGTATGCCTAGCAACAAGACTTATACCTTGTTAGTCATGACATTTATTCAAGAAATCTGTAAAAGCAAGATGATTAGAACTTTGCACCCTTTGGGTCTTCCAACAGAAATTGTCAACCCTATTGTACATCAAGCTTCACAAACTATCTCACGCAAAGTAGTTGACTCATTTCCACGTAGAGTTCATTATTTATAGATTGTTCGTTGCTTGTTGTTTAACTAATACAATGTATTGTTTTATAAGATCGTCTTAGTATTTATATAATATGCTTAGATTAATTTTATATAAGTATTCATTTACAGTCAAATTATTAAGATTTAATTCTTACACGACTAATGTGACATTACCACATATTTAATTTTCTCTGAATTGTTTTTAGATGCATCTATGATCATTTTAATTATTAAGCGTGAAAAGTTTACTAAAATAACATCATCGTGATCTTCGAGGATCACCTTCAAAGTCACAATCCTGCATACGAGAACCTATAATTTAATGTCTTGATCATGTCTTCCAAGAACCAACTTTTCTATACATAAGAAGAATAAATAATGGAAGCTTGAAAATCTATCAAAATAAATTGTTTTTTAATTTTATCAAATCAGAATAAATATATTATAATTTAAAGACGAATTTGATTATATCAAACTTACAATTAACACAAAATATAGGAAAATTGTACAAATGAATTAAAATGTAAACATCCTTTCTAAAATTTTAACTATATTTAAATCACAAAAATCCTTCAAAATAATTTCTGTTATTATTTTATCAGATCAGAATAAATAGATTATAATTTAAAGAGACAATTCGTTATATCAAAATTACAATTGACGCAAAACAGTGGATAATTTTTGAAATGAATTCAGATGTAAACATGCTTTCCAAAATTTTAGCATGTAAGAATAAGCATATTTAAATTCCTAAGAAAAACATTAATTATAGGAAGCATATATGAATTTCAGATTCGTTAAAATTTGCAATATAAGTTTTATTTACTTCAATTTTAAAAATGTATGGAGCAAAGATCATTAAAAAA
>JANVCQ010000002.1:37716463-37732431 GCA_025531925.1 Erythroxylum plowmanianum
TTGTTATTTCTCTTCTTTCTCTCCTATTTTCATTTTTCCCCTTCTTAAAATAGCAAGCCAACATTTCTTCTTCCATTCCTACCCTTAATGACTCTAAAATGTCCATTTTACCCTTCCTTATAAGCTTAGGTTCCTTTAACCTTAAATGTCTTGCCAAAAAAACCCTTGAACATTCTTATAACCTTAATACTTTAATTCAATCAACCTATATCATATAATCTTTCTAACATCAACATAATAATTAACTCCACAAACTTTTATAGAGACCTCTTATTTAATGTAAATCATACTTATTCATCAAGAAAAATTTTGGGGGCCAACACAATTAATTTCGTCTAGCACCTTTTTCACCTTCTCTAACCAAAATTTTGCCCTTTCAAACTCCTCCAGAGATGTTTTTATAAATTTCTCAACTCTATACTTCCACAACTGATTAATCGAAGCTTTAGGTGTGGTCATACAATGTAATAATGTCATCATGTCCTGCGACAACTTAACCAAAACCTCCCCCTAAGCTGAAGGTAGAGGAGGTGGCACTTCAGCTTCACCTCGGTTAACACCAGACGATCCCGGTATAAATTGATGAGATCATGCAAGATTATTACTCTCCATAACCTTGTCAATGGCTTCATGAGATCTTTCCATACTCAAAACTAAAACCAAAATATGGAACAACATACATTAGGTCAAACACAACTCTAATATCTAAGTATAAGCAATAGTTAAGTAGTAGTTAAACTAGAATCTCCTAAACCATGCTCTGATATCAAATGATGTAACACCCATATGCCCCCTAAGAGGATATGCAGATGCCACACAAAACAGTACTGAAACAATCCAAAACATGCTAAAGCATTTCCAGAAACTCAAATAACATACATTTCATTTCATAGGTTGGGTCATATTCAGAACATAACATACACATGGTACTTATCACTTACAAGCCTTAAATCTAAATCCAACCTATATTAAGGTTATTACAAACCATCAAACAAAATATGAATTCCAATATGTCTCATTAGATTAAATATAACTCAAAAACAAACTGAACATTTCCAAAATAAAACTCATTCTCCTTGGCCACTGCAGTTGTCTTTGTCCCAGTCTTTAAACCTTCTTATCAGAACCTACATAGAAGGCAAAACGACCTTCCTAAACATAAAAGCTTAGTGAGGAAATAACTAAATGAGATATAATTTGACGACTGCTTCTAATAGTCATCTAACATTCACATATACAAAATCAAATCACATCTCAAGCAATCCTTAATTGTTCATATTAAAGTGCAATTCAAATAATATGTATCTCAAAATAGAATATAACATATCAAAACAAGATATATCAACTTCAGAGCAAAACTTAGAAGTATCATAACATAATACCATAATATCATAACAGAACCTTAAAGTACCAGAACAAAAATTGATTGTATCAAAATAGTATCTGATTATATCAGAATAGAACTTAGTTATTTCAGAATAGAGCTTGATTATTTCAAAACTGAGCATATAACATAATACAAAACAAGTTAGCCTGTTAATCCTTTTTACAAAAATGGGTAACAAGACCAGAACAGAAGATACCCATATTTGGTATCTGAAAAAAAGGAGACTTAAGTCTCTAAAACAGAAGACGCAGAAGAGTCTAAAATAAGAAGACACCAGAGTGTCTAGCAAAGGAGACACTGGAGTGTCTAGTCATAGAAGGCACCTTAATGTCTGGTTACAGAAGACACCTTAGTGTTGTTGGATAAAAAAAAAGCATGCAATATTTGGCTAAAATTACATAAGAACAAGGTGGTAGAAATATACCTACTCATTGCTATAGCTCTGACTCCTCGATTGTGTATCCTCTCTGAATCCTTGCTATAGATTTGACTCTTTTGTACCCTTTCCTTTGTCAATGTATCCTCTCCTTGTTGTTGTAACCTCGACCAATCTGATCTACCACTTGTTCTTCTTAGACAACTTAGTTAACAAGATCCTTTAGTAGGAAAGAAGAAGAAATATTTTGAGGAGATTGTTCTTAGAAAAAAGAAATCAAAAATGAGACTCTTCTCTCTCTCTCTCTCTCTCTCTATATATATATATATATATATATATGTTTTGGCTATGCATGCATGAGAGGAGAGAGTAAGTCAAAAATGCAAGAACACTTCTTACACTCCTTGTTAATATCAGTTATCATGAATGAAAGAAATGATGTGCTTCCAATGCATTACTTCATTCTTTAATCAATCATAAAGAAGCTAATAAATGAGACTCTTCTCATTTGTTTAAGATGGCTATATGAAAAGATCAATAACCTAAATGAGACCTTCTCATTTTCAGTTATGGATGAAAGAAGGAAAAGAGAGTACATCAAATGCACCTCTTCCTTTCTTTAATCAAATGAATGCTAAAAGGTTACTTTACATGCCATCATTAAAAGACAATCATTAAACCATTTAATGATAAGATTTTAATGATTATAAAGCATGATAAAACCCATCTTTAATTTAGAAATTCAATGCTAAATATGCAACTACATATTTAGGTATAAAAAATCTAAATATGCCTTCCATCTTTCTTTAATAACTTTATTTCAATTTAATTAATCTAATTAATCAAATCAAACTAAAGTCAAGGTCAATATTAAATGTTCATTTGGGCTTCTAATTAAAGTAAGCCTAACATTCAATCATAGGCTTTAAAACCTCTATTTATATTTCTTACTTTGCTTGATAACCTTCCTAGAAGCCAAATGGAGAATCTAATCGCACTTATATAATTCAAGCTCTAATAAGCCCGGAATTAATTTAATCTCATTAGATTTAATTCCAACTTATTAACCAAATGTCATTCCACTAAAGACAATTGTTTGATGTCCAATTGCAAACTTTATTGTTAACCTTATTATAGTCACCCACAAAATAAAGGATAAAATTACCATTTTGCCCTTATGGTGGTTTTTCCTTCTAGATCTCCCATTTTACTCTATATGGTGATTAACACACAAGATCTCATCTTGGTGTCAAGACTTGATGGGTAGCTAATCCATCAAACTACTAGCACCAGTTTAATCCCTAAACTTTGTAAAACATCTAGAAGTGATGATATCACTATAGACTCTTTATTTGAGTGAATATTCCCTGATACATGTTTCAATTAATAATTCCAACATGCAAACACTGGATTGATAATCTGTAAAAATCCATTCTGATCATATCAAGAATTACAATGAAACACATACGAGTTCACCACTCATCAAGATTGTGGTTCGCGATAAAAGAAACGTTAAGTTGTATGTTTTAACATTAAAGTAACGGTACTTTATTCTTTAAAAACATACTTGATTACACATTCATGTAATAGAGTCATTATCGACAGTCAGCCACTATCATGATATGAAACTCACCATTTCCTTGAAGTAAACTCTTTTAATTACATGGAGATAAATCACAACACAACAGTCTAAACCATAATCAAACGACTAACTTGATTATTCAACTATGAATCAACTAATTTAGATTCTAATAATATACATGTTTCCTATACATCTCCATGTATATGTATATTACTTACTAAAGAATCTTGGTACTTTATGAATAGATATATAATGCTCATACAAATAAAACCAAACTCTTTTGTTTTATTAATAATAAATATTTTCATTACAAAATAACTGGAAGAAAATTAAGTTATATGTAAATACACTTGCTTTCTAGGGTGCTAGATTTATATAATTCCAACAATCTCCCAATTTCCCTAAAGCAAGATTGACATATCCCTCATTCTCATCCCTGTGTTAGAGTTATGTAAATATAGTGCCTTAGAAAGCAAGTGTATTTACATGTAACTTAATTTTCTTCAGTTACAGTTTTGTAATGAAAATATTTACTATTAAAAAACAAAAGAGTTTGGTTTTTTTAGCATTATATATCTTGTCATAAGGTACCGAGATTTTTTTGTAAGTAATATACATATACATAGAGATGTATTAGAAATATGTATATTATAAGAATCTAAAATAATGGATTCACAGTGGAATAATCAAGTTGGTTGCTTGATTATAGTTTAGACTGTAGTATTACAATTTATCTCCATGTAAGTAAAACAGTTTACTTCAAAGGAATGATGAGTTTCATATAATGGTAGTAGTCGACTATCGATAATGGCAGTATGAAATGAATCTGGAATCAAGTATGTTTTCAAGAATAAAGTAGGCCATTACGTTAGTCTTAAAACATACATTTTAGCATTTGTTTATTATGGACCACGATCTTTATAACTGATGAACTCATATGTGTTTCATTATAATTTTTGATATAATCAGAATGAATTTTTAGAGAGTATTAATCCAGTGTCTGTATGTTGGAATTATTAATTGAAACATGTATTCGAGAATATTTACTCAAATAAAGAGTTTATAGTCATATCATCACTTCTAAATGTTTTATAGAGATTGGTGATTAAACTGACGCCAGGAGTTTGATGGGCTAGCTACCTATCAAATCGTAACACCAAGATGAGATCTTATGTGTTAATCACCATATAGAATAAAACGAGAGATCTAGAAAAAAAACTAACATAAGGATAAAACAATAATTTTACCCTTTATTATACGGATGGCTATAATAAGGTTCATAATAGGGTTTACAATTGGACATATTATTTAAAATATGTGTTCTCATAATATTTAGTAATTCAAGGGTTCAACTAATTGTCTTTAGTGGAATGACATTTAGTTAATAAGCTAGAATTAATTACAATGAGATTAAATTAATTCTAGGTTATTGGAGTTTGAATTATCTAAGTCCAATAAGATTCCCTACTTGGCTTGAAGGAAGGTTATCAAGCAAAGTAAGAAATATAAATGGAGGTTTTAAAGCCCATGATTGAATGTTGGGCTTGTAATAATTAATGGTTAACTAAAAGCTCAAATGAACATTTAGAAATGGGCTAGACTTTGGTTTAATTTAATTTATTATATTAATTATATTAAAATAAA
This sequence comes from Erythroxylum plowmanianum, assembly GCA_025531925.1. NCBI lineage: Eukaryota > Viridiplantae > Streptophyta > Magnoliopsida > Malpighiales > Erythroxylaceae > Erythroxylum > Erythroxylum plowmanianum. The sequence continues at coordinate 37,721,453 of JANVCQ010000002.1, forward strand.
ATTCTTAAAGAAATGAAAGGGAATTTCAGTTTTTAATGGCTGCACATTTAGCATTGAATTGCTAAATAAAGATGGTATTTATCATCATTAAATGGAGTAATGATCATACCATTGAATGGTTTAATGGTTGTCTTTTAATGATGGCATGTAATGTAACCTTTTTAGTATTCATTTGATTAAAGATGAAAGCTTCCTTCTTTCATCACTAAAACTAGAAATTGACATGTCATTTTAGGTTATTGGTCTTTTCATATAGCCATGTTAAAACAAATAGGAAGAGTCTCATTTAATGACTTCTTTATGTTTGATTAAAGAATGGTGTGATGCATTGGATGCTCCTCTCTTCTTTCTTTTCATGCATAACCGAGATTGACAAGGTGAAAGAGAGGTGTTATTGCATTTTTGGACTATCTCTCCTTTCTTGCATATGTTAGCCGAAATTTTCATGGGAGGTGTCTCATCTTTGGCTTCTTTCTTCTAAGAAAAATCTCCTCAAAAGTTTTATTCTCCTTTCCCACCAAAGGATTTTGTTAACCTAGTTGTCCAAGAAGAACAAATGGTAGATCGCATTGATTGAGGATTCAATGTCGAGAAGAGGAAACAATAACGAGAAGAAGAGGATACATCACCTTACAGAGGATATATTGTCGAGGATAGGGTAGCATAACAAGTAGTTAAAACTGTAGTGAAGGAGTCGGTAACATTTCTACCACCTTGTTCTTATGTTAAATATTATCCTTATACCATATCATTTGGATTGACATGTTGATTTGTTTATCTTGTTTCTGCTGTGTTTTGATTTCTAAAAAAGTTTTGAAATCCACCGTTTAACCAAATCTTGCATGTTTTCTTTTCCGATCCAACACCCTGCTATGTGACTCTCAAAACTCTTTTGAGACAGCGTCTTTGTAAATGGGTCAGCAAGGTTTTGCTTTGTGGGAATCTTTACCACGTTCACCTCACCACGTTGTATTATCTCCCTTTTGACATGATACTTTATCTCAATATGTTTGGCAGCTTTATGGTTCTAAGGCTTTTAGAATTAGCCACTACCCCACTAATACCATAATAAAGTGTAATAGCCTTTTCTACCTCAGGATCTACCTCCAAATCATTCATAAACTTACAGAGCTAGACTGCTTCTTTTGTTGCTTCACAAGCAGCAACATACTCAGCCTCCATAGTTGAATTAGCAACACAAGATTACTTGAGACTCCTCCAAACTATGGCTCCACCTCCTAAAATAAATATAGAACTAGAAGTTGATTTCCTTAAATTAACATATGATTGGAAATCAAAATCTGTATACCCTGTCGGAATAAGGTTACTTCCAAAGTAAATAAGCATTAAGTTCTTCATCCTACGAAGATATTTTAGTATGCACTTAACCGCATTCTAATGCTCTATTCCTAGATTGGATTAGAATTTACTTACCAGTCTCACTGCGTAAAAAATATCTAGTATAGTGTAAAACATAACATATATTAAACTTCCAACCGCCGAAGCATATGGAATGTTATGCTTGCATGATTGAACCCAAGTTTTCTATATTATTTAGTGATATTTTAATAGATTTTGTTATACTTTTCATCTCTTTTTGATGGATATTGTGCTTAATTTAGCTGAAGAGTGCTTGTTTTGAATTAATATAGTTTGAGGGTAAAATTATCATAATTAGTTAGTAATTGCACTCACTTAGTTTCTAGGATAATTGATATTGCAAACTATTTCTTTTCATTGCAGGACACTCAAGAAGTAGAGTAAAGAGTGAAGAACAAGAAATTGCAAGTCACAAGATCAAGCAACAAGACCTCTCAGGAAATGTTGACCGCGACAAAGAAAACGTTCTGCTGCGCGAAACCAAAGAATATTACCAAAGAGCTCTCAGGAAAAGTTTGCCACAGCAAAGTTGTTCTTTCACCGCAGTGAAACATTCGAATCAGCAACTCAAACTCGAACCATTTTTAGAAATTTCACTTACCCAGGCGTGCAAACCAACTTGGAACCAATTTTAGAAACCCTATTTTGAGATAAGGGACATAAAGACACGAGAGACAACCTCCACATCGTTATCTCTCACCTATCTATCATTTTCCTCTCATCTCTCTCATTTTCCCCCCATTTTTCCACTATCAAACCTCCACCATGGGTAGCTCAAATTCATTCCCAGTTGTGAAGCTCTCGAATGCAATGCTTCGCTAAGTGTTTCTTTTCCTCTTGAAGAAGTAGCAATGGCTGGAGTTCAATGAGTTTAAAAAGGGAGTAGTTTAATCCATTGTTTAGCTATGAATTTATAAATTCCTAGTTCTAGGATTTGTAATTTGTAGTTAAGCTACTTGGTTAGAGTTTTAATCGAATGTTGGATATTCATTATGTGTAGTTTGGATTGGTTTATGTAGAACTTTGAGCTTATATATATGAAGTTTCATATAAGTCCATTTGTGATCTTCTTGATTCTCTCTTATCTTGCATGGTTACGTATGATATTGAGTTGATTGTCGATTTCATTTGACCTATTGCATTGGTTGATCCTACTACACACACTAAGAGCACTTAACAGGATCTTAAGAAATGGAGTCCCATTGATTAACATCATGGACTTAAAGAGTACTTTAAGGTTTACCATTTTGAAGCTTAGTGATTTCTACTCCCACTAAAATCAATTTTGAACTATGATAGTTAGAGCTCATTTTTGAGAGGATTCTATCACTGTTTAATCTCTTATTTTTCATCTTTCTATTTTCTATATCCCGAAAATCCAAAAATACATTTTACAATTCAATTTATCTGTAATCTTAACCATTCCCTCAACATAATGCCTACTTGGTATACCTTCTTCATCGATAAAGATGTGTGTACTTTTGGAATCCACTAATACCCACATTATTACCTAGTCATTATAGCTTGTAATTGCATGGTGTAGAAGTTCTAGATTCCACTTATGGCATGCAAGGAAATTTTAGGATCCCCTATAGTTTCTTCCTTTTGTATGGTATTTGAATCTAGTACTTTTATCTAGAAAAGCCTTTTATGCTTATGCCCCATAATGTTCAATTAAAACACATCCCTTTAACTCTTATTCTATAAATTTATGCTTGATAAAGTTGCTTGAAAAATTGGTGATGGTTTATTGATCAAATTATTGACAAAAAAAGATGACTTCCCTCTTCCATTCACCATCTTATTATTTTGATTGTCAATTGAGACAACACTATTTTTTGAATTTGGAGTTATCCACCTAACTGAAATTATAGAGCTATCTAATTACAAACACTTAAGTTTCCTCTCCAAAGCCCTTATAATGCTCACTACAACTTTTAGATTTTTCAGTTTTTGTATCTCCACCTTAATCCTAAGGCTCTTCAGCAATCCTGTGGTGAATAAATTCACTTATTAATGAGGTTTCAAATTGAAGGTCCTTGTTGGAAAAGACTAGAATGGATGTTGATAATCCTCCATTAATGCATTACTTCAAATTGGTTAATTCTATTAGAGGATTGTAATCATGGGTGGTATGAACCTGACATTGCAATGCTCCTTCAACACTTAATCCAACTCTGGTTCTTCTTACTTCACTTGACAAAGCCTTAACTAGGCTTCTTCCACGAGACGGAAAACTACTAATCCCACCTTATCTCCTTCAGGAGGATTTTTGGTTCCTAAAGAACTATTCAAACCTTCTCAATTAAACCAAAAAGTCCTCTAACCCATCAAAGGATGAAAATCTAAGTTTGAAATACCACGACACCAGTTGTCCCCGGGTTTGTTCTTATGTCTACTTATTTGAATAGTTGTGGTTACCTCGATCACCATTGCTAGAATCATGAAAATCATTCCTTCCTGACTCTTTCCTAGATTCTATGATATGACATATGAGCTTTTTCATCTACTCTTGTGATGACTTTTTCCTCATTGTCATGTTTAGCATAAAAGCATCAAGCTTGCTTTTGAAATTTTAAAAGTGACCTATGACATCATGCTTTGATTCCACGTTGATATGAGACCTAATATAGGATTTAGTCATGGGTCAAGACATGAGAAAGTTTAATTCCTTTAGTTATGATGCTCCCTATTTTGGATGAACTTACACATCAAGTAAGAAATTGACTCATCCTTAATAGAGCCCTAACATCACATTAGTTTATATATATATAACATTCTATTTAATTCTTGTTAGTATCTTAAATAAGTTTGAATTAACAAACATTAATCTTAATTAAGATTTTTAATTAGGTATTATAATGCAAAAACACTATTAAAATTGAAACTTAAAAATATAAAGATAATAAAATCAAGTTTAAATCTCAATTTTCCTATTTGTAGCCTTCTCCATATTAATTACATCAACCACCACTTTCTTGCTTCTTGAATAAATCTGCCCATAAAAGCATCCTTAACACTTCATGACCAAATGCAAGGCTTTGAGAAAGCATCAATTATCGAAATGGATATGATTAAGAAAAGGTTTCATAATTGCTTTTAGATAAGGCATTAATGGAAAGGATATTTCTTCAACTTTTACCTTGTTAAATGCCATTACAAATCTTATTGATAATGTTATTCTCCTATATATTGTAGTTTTTTTATTTCATAGGAAACAGGAGATTGGGAAATGAAATTAGGATGGTGGAATCAAAATTAATGATATTTGATTTAGAAATTTTGATTTTAACTTATGAATACTAATTCTCTTTCCAATAATTATTTTATATATGATTAATAAATGAGTGATATTGTTATTTCTTCACATAGCAAGAACTAAACAATAGGAGATTAGTCAGTGACATGATTATATTAATTTAATGAAATGCTAATATTTTATTTTATAGTTATATTATGCGGCATCCGCTTTTGGTGAACAAAAGAGATTGAAACACATATGATGCCAACATAGACTATAGTAAGATTTGTAAGAAAGATCAATTGGCTTCTTGTAGTTTTGTTTTTATGATTATCATAGACATAACAAAGAAGTGATATGCTTATAAGCATTCATGCTTTGAGAAATTTGGTTGTCACCCTCATTGAAAGTTAATTATATTATTGATAGCATTTTTATGATATGTGTAGTTTTAGTATTTTAACCTTGATATTCCATAAGCGTACAAATCGTTCACATAGTATCTATGGTGTCGATCCCACGAGGATGGTTATTCTAATCCTAAACTTTAAGGCTGAAACAAATTGCCGAAATTCAACTGTAACTAAGCTAAAACAATAACGCAATTCGATCAATTAATTCAATCAACCAATTTAACTCAAGAATAAATCATGAAATATTAACAAATCAACAAATTGTAATGCACACACCAAGAATCAACCTAAGGAACTACCAATTGAGCGAAAGGGGAAATTTTTACCTATCTCTAACATTAACCTAATTAATTATAAAGTGTCGGATTATTTGGTCCAGGACTATCCTAGGGTTGGTTACTCTCTCTCGAGTTATAAACAAAAGCCCTAAATTATAAACCCTAATCAGATTATGAAAATTTACAATTTCTCAATTCACAATTTATCCAAACCATAATCAGATCTGAAATTTTCGACTAGACTATTGGAACTTATGTGAGATCTCTCGTCACACAATTACCAATTTGATTGATTTCTCATTCTTATTAAATTACCTAACTCTTATTATCCCAATTTAATTATTTTTCATCAATTCACCCTCTCAGTTTATTACCGATTTATGAAAATGCAAAAATCAATCACAATGAATCCAATTCACATAAACAATTAGATTTTTATTGAATCAAAGATCAAAATAACCCCAAGGTGAGTTTAGACAATCCTCAACATTCATAAATCCTATCTTAACATCTATTCCAATTATATACATAGATAAAAATAGAAATAAACTGGAAAATAAATTTGAATGGATAATGGAGGCAGTAACGACAGGAAACCTCCTGCTCTGGGAAGTACTTCGTGTAGACTTCTTCTCCACATCTCTCTTTCTTTGTCTCTTTCTCAATCTCTCGATGAACTCTCTCTAAGGTTTCATGATGTTGACTGATGCAATAAGCTCCTCCTACTCTCTTTTGTATCATTATTTATACACTAAATGTGTTCTGGATAGCCCCATTTCGAGTTCAAAGGTTTGAAAATCCATCAAAACTTGACTTTTCTATATGTCTAGGCATCTGCCCGATGCAAGCCATGATTGTCAGCCACTTGTACACTTTCTATCATAATCATAGCAGGCAAGCCACGATTGTGGGCTAAGTCTTATGCTTCTGTCACGATCGTGGCGATTTGGCCACAGTCATGGGTTGTTTTCCTTGCTTTTGTCACGATCGTGGCAAATAGGCCATGATCGTGGGTCATTATTTCAGTCCAAGTCTCTTTAAAACTTCTCCGTTCTTCGTTGTTGACCTTGAAATACTAACAAAAACATCAAGGTACCTCAAAGACATAATAATTAAGCTCAAATACTTGTACTAACCCATAAAAACACTTAAACACAAATAATTTACAAACTAACACAATTCTACCGAAAATACATATTAAACAGTCGAATAAACAGATAAACACATATTAAACTATACTCTAAAACACGATGCATTTCACACTTATCAACATCCCCACATTTAAACGTTTTCTTGTCCTCAAGTAAAAAAAATAATAAACACATACTAATTCACACAGCACACAATGCAGTAATGAGACAATGGCTTTAACTTTATGAAATAAACTTAATTTAAAACAAAATCATTCAAGTCATTTCAAATCATTAACATGCAAAATTCGTGTCTTAGGGCTCTAAACTAAATATACATATTAATCCAGACTCAAGTGTAAAATTGTTTACCCTTATCATTTGCACACACTTATTAATAATTCTTTGATCGTTCAACTAATCCTAAGTACATTTTCATGAAAAGTCAAACTATTACAGGTTCTGTAGGTTTTATTTGAAAATTTTTTATTTTATTAATTTTTTATGAACATAGACTTAGTCTTCTTATGCGGAGGCAAACATTGGTAATGAATGTCAATCGGTTACTCAACTAAATCATGTTTTTTTATTAAGCTGCTTAGTAGGAACGACAATTTGGCCTCTTTACATGAAGGCACACATTTGTGACGCTTATCAATCTGGTTACTGAGTTATCTCACGTTCTCAACTGGCTACTAGCTTTATTTATAACCCAAAGGCCAACGAAATAGTCACTTATTTTTAAAATAACTACTTTTTATTTTTTTATTGCCTACCTTATTGCTTTAGCTACTCATTTTCATGAAAAAATACTAACAAATTTGCTTAGGTTAAAAGGCCTCAAATTATGAATAAATGTGACAATTTAGATGGCTACACTTAAACACTAAATCCTAATTAAGTTGCATATTTAATCAAACAACCCCAATTCACTAATTCTGCAAGTTAATAATTCTCTACAACCTAATAGACTATGTTCAAAATTAAATCAATTTCAATTCATCTAAGTCATTGACACATTCACACAATTCACAGAATGCAACCTAACAACTATAATATGCAAAATTCACATTCAAATAAGCACATAACCCTCCCCACAATTGAACAACATATTATCCTCAATGTGAGAAGGTGATCACAAACGCACATAAAGATATAAGAAATATAGATTAAAGTAAAACAAAAATAACAATAAATAACAATAAAAAATAAAAATAAAAATAAAGATTAAATTTAAAAAGAAAGGGTGGGTTGAGAACAAGGTTTATGGTGATGGAGGTGCTGATGGGGTTAGAGGTGGTAGTTGAACAAGTGAGGGAATTAGTTATCCCAACTCAACACAAATTACTAAAGTTTTATTGAAAACTCTAAACAACTCTACTTAAACCTAAAAATTTCAATCAAACTACTAAACATGCTTATTTATGGTCCTTAGCTTAACCTTGCATCTATAGAGTTGTCTTAATTATTCAAAGAGAAAGAAATCACTTCCTTGTCCTTGGGAATTGTTCTTCTGAGATATAGCTTGCAACGATGCTCGTTGACCTTAAAAGTCTCCTTGTTAGCATTTTCTAGTTTGAGGGCTCCATGATTGAAAACTTGAATGATTGTAAATGGTCCACCCCATCTAGATTTTAACTTCCTTGCAAACAGCCTCAACCTTGAATTATATAGCAGAACCTCATCTCCTACTTTAAATTCCTTTTACCTAAGACAAGCATCGTGCCATTTCTTTAACTTTTCTTATAAAGTTTGGCATTTTTGTATGTATTATAACTAAAGTCTTCAATTTCGTCCAATTGCAGAAGTCTCTTTTTGCCTGTTTGTTTCCAATCAAAATTTAATGCTTTAATCACCCAGTATGCTCGATGTTCTAATTCAATCGACAAGTGACAAGCTTTCCTGTATATGAGCCTATAATGAGTTGTTCCGATAGGTGTTTTGAAAGTTTTCCTATAGGCCCGTAAGGCATCGTCTAGTTTGATTGCCCAATCCTTCCTGGAGTTGTTCATTGTCTTTTCCAAAAAAAATTTAGCTCCCGATTGACAATTAATTTACGGATGGTAAGGTGTAGCAACTTGGTGGTGCACTTCATATCCTTTTAAAAGGGCGTGAAAAGATCTAGTATAGAAATGTGTGCTTCCATCATTTATTATCGTACGTAGCACTCCAAAATGATTGAATAATCGTTTAATCAACTTTTGTATTGCCTTCCCATCATTGGTTGAAGATGCTACTACTTCACCCAACGTGAAACATGATCCACTCCTACTAGAATGTACATATGTCCCATTGAAGATGGGAACGGACCCATAAAATTGATTCCCCATATATCAAAGACTTCCACTTCTAAAATATTAGATAAAGGCATCTCATCTCTTTTGGAGATGTTACCTATTTTCTGGCATCGATCACATTATGCTACGAAGGCTTGAGCATCCTTAAACAAATGTGGCCAATAAAAGCCACTCTCAAGTGTCCGAGTTGTTATTTTGTTGGCTCCATAATACTTAGCATATTGACCTGCATGACATTGCTTTAGGATGTCTAACATTTCTTCCTCCGAAACACATTATCGTATTAACCCATCAACACATGCTTTATATAAAATTAGCTCATCATATATATATCGGTTACAATCATGCAAGAATTTCTTCCTTTGTTGGTAAGATAAATTTGATGGAAGTTTACCACTAGCAATATAACTTATGATATCGACAAACCATGGTATAGCTAAACTCTCGAATAGCACAGGGCCTCAACGGGGAAAGTTTCGTTAATATTGTCAGTTGGTTAGCATTCCCCTCCTTTTAGTCTGGATAAATGGTCTACAATCACATTTTTTATCCCTTTTTATCTCTCACCTCTACATCAAATTCTTGTAAAAGTAACACCCATCAAATGAGCCTTGGTTTTGCATCTTTTTTATTGAAAACGTATTTTAATGCCGTGTGATCGGTGAACACGATTACCTTTGAACCTAAGAGGTATCGTCGAAACTTATCACATGCATACACTACTGCGAGTAATTCCTTCTTTGTAGTGGTTTATTTTAGCTGTGATCCTGTAAGGGTCTTACTAGCATAATAAATTGCATGCAATCTCTTTTCTTTCCTTTGACCTAATATGCAACCTATGGCTTAGTCACTTGCATCATACATAACTTCGAATGGAAGCATCTAGTCTAGCGATGATAGAATTGGCACTAATATTAATGCCTCCTTTAATGTATTGAATGCAAACATACACTTGTCATCAAACAAGAAAGGCACATCCTTAACTAAAATATATGTCAAAGGTCTTGTAATTTGTGAAAATTCTTTGATGAATCGATGATAAAATCCTGCATGACCGAAAAATCCTCGCACATCTTTTATATTGCTTAATGGTTAAAGTTTCTCTATCACTTATGTTTTTGGTTTGTTAACTTCAAACCCTTGATGTGAGATTTTATGCCCTAGCACTATCCCCTCTTGCACCATAAAATGAAATTTCTCTGAATTTATTACCAAATATGACTCTTCACATCTTTGAAGAACTCTATCCAAATTAGTTAAACGTATTTCGAAAGAATCTCCAAAAATTAAAAAATCATCCATTTAACACCTCCATTATTTCTTCTATCATGTCGATGAAGATAGACCCCATACATCTTTGAAATGTAATCAAGGAATTGCATAGTCCAAAAGGCATCCGTCTATACCCGAATGTACCATAAGGGAAGGTGAATGTGGTCTTCTCTTGAACATCAGGGTAAATGAAGATCTTATTATATCCTGAATATCCATCCAGGAAGTAATAAAACAAATGTCCAGCTACCTTTCATATCATCTAATCTATGAATGTGAGAGGAAAATCATCTTTCTTAGTCACTGAGTTGAGTTTATGATAATCTATGCATTCTCTCCATCCTGTGACCATTCTTGTTGAAATTACTTCTCCACTATCACTTTCTATTACCATCATTCCACCCTTCTTAGGTACACATTATACTAGGATAACCCATTCACTATCAAAGATGGGATAAATTGTTGGGACCCGATCTCAGAACTGGATCCCAACCAGAAAGAACGAAAACGGAAATGAAAAACGAAACGAAACGAAAGACGAATCACAAATCGGATCGGAATCGAAGCAAAAACACAACGCGAAATAAATGAACGGATCGGAAGTCATAAAGCGAAACACAAAGCGAAAATATCGAATCAAAACGAATCGAATCGGAAAACAAAAATGCGGAAACAAAATCGAAAGCGGAATCGAACTCAATCAAACTGAACAACACATTTCCGACATCCGAAAACAAAAAACGTAGAAAACTATCGCGTTGGAACCCTAAGACTAAAACAATCCAAAATCGGTATAAATTTTTTTTTCTTTCTTTCTCATCTTATCCATCTTTATTCAATCTTATACAAATCAAACAATATAATTTGCCCTTTGGAAATTCATCCTCAATCAAAACTCACTTTATTTGATTCTTCATATTCAAAACATATCTCATCAATTTAATCAAAAACTTATTATTCTATTCTTT
>JANVCQ010000002.1:37732531-37742759 GCA_025531925.1 Erythroxylum plowmanianum
CATTTCTTGCTTTTCAACTTCCATTCAAATCAAATTATTCACTATAATTGTCATGGTACCCTTACACATACAAATTTGTTCAAAATTTCCAAGTCATCAAAAACCAAAATTCACTTCTTTTCACATCAATTTCATTTAACTCGAAAACACCCACAACACATACATACTCAAAAACACCCATTTAATTTCATTTAATATTTTAAAATTTCACTAAAAGATCGGCATCCAACATACTTGGCCACTAGCTTATGGATGGTAAGGTGTAGCAACTCAGTGGTGCGCTCCATATCTTTCCAAAAGGATGCCAAAAGATCTATTTTAGAAATGCTAGCTTCCATCACTTATTATCGTACGTGGCACTCCAGAATGATTGAGTAACCGTTTAAAAATATTCTCCACTACCTTCCCATCGTTGGTTGAAGATGCTACTGCTTCAGCCCAACGTAAAACATAATCCACTCCTACTAGAATGTACATATTTCCCATTGAAGATGGAAACAAACCCATAAAATTGATTGCCAAAACATCGAAGACTTCCACTTCTAAAATATTAGATAAAGGCATCTCATCTCTTTTGGAGATGTTAACTATTCTTTGGCATCGATCACGTTGTGCTATGAACGTTTGAGCATCCTTAAACAACTATGGCCAATAAAAGCCACTTTCAAGTATTCGAGTCGCCATTTTGTTGGCTCCATAATGTCCAGCATACTGACCTACATGACATTGCTTTAGAATGTCTAGCATTTTTTCCTCCAAAATACATTGTCGCTTTAACCCATTAGCATATGCTCTATATAAAATTGGTTCATGCCATTTATATCGGTTACAATCATGTAAGAATTTCTTCCTTTGTTGGTAAGATAAATTTGATTGAAGTTTACCACTGGAAACATAATTTGCGATATCGACAAATCATGGTTTAGTCAAACTCTCGAGTAGCATCAACGTCTCATCGGGGAAAGTTTCATTAATTTCGTCGCTTGGCTTGCATTCCCCTCCTTCCATTCTGGATAAGTGGTCTGCAACCATATTTTCTACTCCCTTTTTTTCTCTCACCTTTATATCAAATTCTTGTAAAAGTAACACCCATCGAATGAGCCTTGGTTTTACATCTTTTCTGTTGAAAGGTATTTTAATGTTGGTGATTAGTGAACACGAGTACCTTTAAACCCAAGAGGTATTGTCGAAACTTATCACACGCATACACTACTGTGAGTAATTCCTTCTCTGTAGTGGTGTAATTCAACTGTGTTCTTGCAAGGATCTTACTAGCATAATAAATTGCATACAATCTATTTTCTTGCTTTTGTCCTAATACGCAACCTGTGGCTTGATCACTTGCATCACGCATAACTTCGAATGGAAGCGTCTAGTCCGATGGTGATAAATTTAGTGCTAATTTAATATGTTGAATGTAAACATGCACTTGTCATCAAACAAGAAGGGCACTTCCTTGACTAAAAGGTTTGTTAAAGGTCTTGCAATTTGCGAAAAGTCTTTGATGAATTGATGATAAAATCCTAGATAACCTAAAATTCCTCCCACACCTTTTACATTACCTAGCTGTGGAAGTTTCTCTATCACTTCTACTTTCACTCTGTCTACTTCAAATCTATGGTGTAAGATTTTATACCCTAGCACTATTCCCTCTTGCACCATCAAATGACATTTCTCCCAATTCAATACCAAGTGTGACTCTTCACATCTTTGAAGAAGTCTGTCCAAATTAGTTTAACACATTTTGAAAGAATCTTCAAAAACTAACAAATCATCCATGAACACCTTCATTATATCTTTTAACATTAAGTAACGATAGACATCATACATCTTTGAAATGTAGCTGAGGTGTTGCATAGTCTGAAGGGCATTTGTCTATATGCAAATGTACTATAAGGGCAGGTGAATGTATTCTTTTCTTAATCATCAGGGTAAATGAAAATTTGATTATATCCTGAATATCCATCCAGGAAACAATAAAATGAATGTCCAACTACCCTTTCTATCAATTGATCTATGAACGGGAGAATAAAACGATCTTTCTTAGTCACTAAATTGAGTTTGTGATAATATATGCATACTCTCCATCTTGTGACCATTCTTGTTGAAATTACTTCTCCACTATCATTTTCTATTACCATCATTCCACCCATCTTAGGTACACATTATACTAGGCTAACTCATTCACTATCAAAGATGGGATAAATTATCCCTACATCTAAAAGTTTGATTATCTCCTTCTTGACCACCTCATTCATGTTACGATTCAACCTCTATTGACACTCCCTCATCGTTTTACATCCTTCCTGTAGGTTTATTCGGTGCATGCAAGCATTTGGGCTTATACTTCAAATGTTAGCAATCTACCATCTAATGGATTGCATTCGCTTCCTAACAATTTCTACCACCTTACTTTCTTATTTCTCATTCAATTAATTTGAGATTATTATTGGTAATGTTTTACCTTCACCTAGAAACGTATATCTGAGACGTGCTACTAAAGGTTTAAGCTCTAATAGGTGGGTTTTTTGGTAGATGGTGGTATTAAGTTCGAACCAATTTATCTTGAGGCATTTGAACATCCGATTCTTCCATCTCATCATGTCCTTTAGATTCAAGTTTTTGATATCCATTATCTATCTCCACTTCCACTGACTATACTTCTGTTATGCAACTTTCAACTTGGTTTTACACATTTTTTATCCATAATTTCAACCTTTATGTATGCACTGCTCGTTATTATATTCTTTAAGGCCTTATTCATATTGAAATCAATCTGATCCTCGCCTATTTGAAATATTAATTTCCCTTCATGAACATCAATTATGGCCTTCCTTGTATTTATAAATGGTTGACCTAAGATTAGTGGACAGTTTTTATCTTCTTCAAAATCCAGAACCATGAAATCTACATGAATAATGGACTTGTCCACTTGCATTAGAACATCTTCCACTATTCCAAATGGTCTTTTAACAGATTGATTAGCCAACTAAAGTAACATCGATGTTGGTTTGACCTCACCCAGTCCCAACTTCTTAAATACCGACAAAGGCATAAGATTAATGCTTGCTCCTAAATCACACAAACTCACCAACCACACTGGATATTGTGAAACTTCCTAGATCTTTCAATTTAGATGGCATCTGATTGGTGACTATGGAACTGCATGTCCTAGTTAGAGCTACCATCTAATTATCTTCCTAAGTATGCTTCTTTGACAATATGTCCTTTAAAAGTTTTGCATATTTAGGCATGTGTTCCAATGCCTCTACAAAGGAGAGATTTATCTGTAGCATCTTTAATTTCTCAACGAATTTTTCAAATTGTGCATCTAACTTCTTCTTTTGTAATATTTAAGGAAAAGGGATTTTGGGTTTATATGGTGGAGGTGCAACATAAGGAAGGTATTCACTCATATTCACTTCTTTCTCCTTTTCTTGATCTTTTTTAATAGGATGGATAGGCTCCTCTATTTTCTTTATGGGTGGTTCAAGTTCCTTTCCACTTCGAAGTGTAATAGCTTTTAGTTGCTCCATTCTTCCCAAAGCGTTAGGAAGAATTCCCAAATTCTGTATAAAAACAACGTTTGACAATTGGTGTACTTGAACTTCTAAATTGTATATTGAAGATGCATGGTTCTTTGTTACTTATTCAAATTTTCCTAGTAGCTTCTTTTTTGCATCATCTAAAGTACCAAACTTAATCCTATCCAACTTAGATTCCATTGAGATTAGTTTATCTTGTTGGAAGCCTAATTGTCCTTGAGATCTGAACTGTCCTCCCAACTTGTTTGTCCAAGAATAGTTTGGGTGATTGTTCCACTTAGGGTTATAGGTGTTGGAGTAGGGATTGTTGCCCCCTCCTCTTCCATACTGACCTCCCTTGTAATTCACTTGCTCTAAATCACCTTCCTTCATTAAGAAATAGTCCACTGTGTCATAGTCCAATTGTCCACAAAGTTCACACTTAAATTATACAACCTCATCGGAGTTAAGGACGAAGCCTTCATGTTATTGAGCTGTCGAGTCAAGTTATCAATTCTTGCTTGCATTTTTGTCATTTGATCAACAACCACAATTCCTTTTTGTTAATGAAATGTAGCAGTTTGTCTACTCCACTCATTCATCCATAAACAGCTATTACTTGCCATCTCCTCTATTAATTCTTATGCTTCATCAACTGTCTTTCTCATCAATGATCCTTCGGAAGCTACATCGATCATGCCTCTTGCAAGCAACAAGATGGTAAAAATTTGTATGAGTCATGAGAAAGGTTTAAAGAGTTACAACGAAGTTGTCCTCACCATAATTTACCTCAGGAATTATTGCTACAAACTTTTTACAATGGAGTTAACACCACCACCCGTGGTACAAATAATGCAGCGATAAGAGGATCTTTAATGAAAAAGACAATTGATGCTACATATGATCTATTAGAACAAATGGCAGCCACTAATGCATTGTGGTCATCAGACAGGTCTCAGTCTATGATAAAAGAACAAAAGGGGGTTTTGTCTCTAGATCCAGTCACTGCTTTACAGGTCAAAGTTGCAAATCTTGCGAAACACATTAGTAGTTTTACCTCAAATTTATCAGTGGCAGCAGTTCAGAGTGTATGTGAGTTATGCAATTAGTAAGGGCACTTTACTAATGACTGTCCAGTAGTTGCTACAGCTGAGCAAGTCAAGTTTGTGGGAAATAATCATTCAGGAAACAACCCATTCTCAAACACCTATAACCTTGGATGGCGGAATCATTCCAATTTTCATAGAGTAACAACAACAAAACAGTGGGAGAGCAAAGACAACTTCAGCCTAGGAATCCATTTGAAACTAAGATGGAGAAATTTATGGAGATGATTGGGACTAAACTGAATCAACAAGATGAATCACACCAAAAGCTAGATGTAAAGGTTGATCAAATAGTGAAAAAATCACTCTTCATTAATCCACAATTTGGAGGTTCAATTAGGACAATCGATAACTTCTCTTGCTCAGAGGAATCATGGAAGTTTCCCGAGTACCACAGAGCCAAATCCAAAGCATTCTTTAAAAGCTATACGTCTAAGGACTGGTAAGGAGTTGGAAAATCAAGTAAAAAATAAAGCAGATGAACAATCAACATAACAAAGCAAATCACATTGCATCGATCGCAATCGCAAGGAATCAGGGTGTGATCGCACCATATTTATTGAGTCAGAACTGGAAGAATCAAGCATCAAGTGCAATCGCAACAACGCAAGGTGCAATCATAACAATGCAGGGTGCACTTGCAACAATGGAGGGTGCGATCGCATACACCATAAAGCAGGTAAAAATAAGCAAGCTGAAGTAGGTAAGTATGCACCAGTTGTTCCTTTCCCTTAACGACTTAAGAAACAACAATATGATAGTCGTTTGCCTCATTTCTTGAAAAGTTAAAAAATTGTAGATTAATCTTTCTTTTGTGGAGGCACTAGAACATATGCCCAATTATGCTAATTTTTTTATAATAAGACGGTGCAGCTTCCAGTAAAATGTAGTTCAATTATTTCTAATGCTATTCCTTCCAAACTACAAGATCCTGGAAGATTCACGATTCCTTGTGTAGTTGGTGATAAACAATTTAACAAATGTTTGTGTGACTTGGGTGTACGTACCAACTTGATGCTCCATTCAGTTTGTCAGAAATTAGGTCTTGGAGAGGTTAAACTGACGTCTATGGTGTTGCAACTAGCGAATCAACCAATGAAGAGGCTGTTTGGGATTTTAGAAGATGTGCTCGTAAAAGTGGACACGTTTATCATTCTAGTGGATTTCATGGTGTAGGATTACGAAGCTGACTCAGAATGCCCATTGATTCTAGGCCATCCATTCCTCTACACGAGAAAAGCTTTAGTAGATGTCTACGGAGGGAAACTTATACTGTGTATTGTTAAGGAGCAAGTTGAGTTTTGTATAAGGTCGGCCATGAAGCACCCCATAGATAATGAGGTTTGTATGAAGATTGATGTTGTGGATGAATGTGTGCTGAGTATGACAGAAGGTAAGGAAAAAGAAGTTGCTTTTGATCTAGATGTAGAGAATATTGGTGAAGGTAAAGATGAACAAGAAAGAGTAGAGAAGTTGCTGAGAGAGACTAATCTAGCTCCCCCATCCATTGTGCGTCCATCATTTCTAGAGATGAAACCATTGCCTAGTCATTTAAGGTATACATTTCTAGGGGAAGGGGAAACTCTCCCTATTATTGTATCAAATAATTTGACAAATAAGCAGGAACAACAATTGGTAGAGTTAGTGAGGAAGCATGATAGAGCTATAGGTTGGCAAATTTTGGATATAAAAGGAATTAGCCCCGATGTAGTGATGCACATAATTTACTTGGAGGAAGGAAGCAAGTCTGTGAGGGAAAGACAGAGGTTAAATCCAAACATGAAGGAAGTTGTAAAAAAAGAGATAGTCAAATTACTGGATGCGGGCATCATCTATCCTATTTCAGATAGTGAGTGGGTGAGTCCGATTCAATGTGTGTCAAAAAAGGGAGGTATGACTGTCATTAGAAATAAGGAAGGTGAGATTATTCCTACAAGAACAGTAGCGGGTTGGAGAGTGTGCATTGATTTCAGGAAGCTGAAATTTGCTACATGAAAAGATCATTTCCTGTTACCATTTATTGATCAAATGGTGGAGAAAGTATCAGGTCATGCTTTTTATTGTTTCTTGGATGGATATTTAGGTTATAATCAAATTTTTATTTATCCTCAGGATCAAAAGAAGACCACCTTCACATGCCCTATGAAATGTTTACATATAAAAGAATGCCTATTGACTTGTGTAACACTCCAGCAAAGTTTCAGTGGTCTATGACGGTAATTTTTGCTAATTTAACAGAGGATTTTATGGATGATTTTTCAATTTCGATGATTCATTTGATGCATGTTTGCAGAATTCAGGGAAGGTGCTTACACGATATGAGGAATCAAGTTTAGTTCTTAACCAGGAAAAATGTCATTTTATGGTAAATGAGGGCATGGTACTCGGGCATAAAATTTCTAGCAAGGGAATTGAAGTTGATAGGGTTAAGATAGAAGTAATAGCAAAGTTACCACCCCCTACGAATGTAAAAGGAGTTCGCTCATTCTTGGGACATGCCAGATTTTACAGACGATTTATTCAAGATTTTTTCATAATTACTCGACCTTTAACTAATTTACTTGTGAAAGATGCACCATTTGATTTTGATGTCTGTTGCATGAACATGTGACTTGGCCCCTCAAATGTCAAATAAGGTTGGCGGTGATTGGTTGCATGCATTCAATAAATTTATGTCAAATATGGCTGCAATTGGTTGCATTCATTCAACAATTACGGCCACCACCATTTTCTTCTTTGACTTCTTCAATTTTGTCAATAATAATGGCCACCATTTAGAAGAATTTGGACGAAAGCTTAGGTTTCATTAGCTATAAATAGAGGAAATGCTGAAGCACCAAAGACGCACCATTCTTTCCTAAAATCCTCTCATCCTCTCTTAAATTCTCTTCTGTATACTTATGAATTTTTGAAAGCCTTTTATTCCAGCCTTTGTACTTGTATACATTCTCCACATATTAGTAAAGTTGCTCACCCTCCAACAGTGGACATAGGTCACATTGACCGAACCACGTAAATCTTTGTGTTCTGTCCCATTTTATTTTGTCTATCTTTATTTTCATTACTAATTTTTCGGACTATTAAATTCAACCGGTATCCGATCCGAGGGCATTTTATCATAACAAACTGGTATTAAAGCTTCTTTTTTTATCTAACTTACCGTATGCTCTGTGATTGCCATTAAGGTGGATCCTCCACATCAGAAAGTAACTTAGATTATTTTTTATTGTGAGTCTAAACGAGGCCCACTACCTCGATTTTCTCTCGTGGGGCCCACAGCCTTAATTCTGTGTAGTGGGGCCCACTCCATTGATTTTGTAAATGAAGTTCAACTTTGCTTGTGGGGTCCACATCCCGACTTTGCCTATGGGGCCCACAATCAGTGCTTTTCTAGGGTCCATTGTTTCAGTTTCTCGCGTGGGACCCACTTGTAGAAAAATAGTTTGAATATCAATTTTTGGCCATCATGACGATAATGAAGACCTCTATTGAAAAGTTTGACCGGAGCATTAATTTCGGTATGTGGCAGTTCAAGATGCAAGCCATTTTAATACAAGATGGATGTGAGATTGCTCTTGATGGAGTGGAGAAAAAACCAGGAGATATGGCATCAGAAATATTCACGGATCTAGATAAAAAATCTAGATCAGCCATCATATTGAATCTCCCCGATGAGGTTTTGCAGGAGGTTGCTGATGAAAACACAGCTAAAGGTATGTGGGACAAATTGAAAGCTATGTACATGAAGAAGATGGTGGAAAATCGGCTTTATTTGAAACAAAAGTTGTACATGTTGAGGATGATAGAAGGTATATCTATTCTTTCACATCTGGATAAATTTGATTCTCTTATTTTGGATTTGAAGAATGTAAACGTAAAAATTGAAGATGAAGATCAAGCCATATTATTGTTATGTTCCCTTCCCCAGTCCTTTAAATATTTTCGTGATACTAAGATTTATGGGAAAGAGTTAGTCCCATATAATAGTATTAAGTCTGCATTAAAGTCAAAAGAGCAGATTGATAGGGACATCACTGGAGAGACTAGTGGAAGTCAGGCAGAGGGACTATTCGTACGAGATAGATCTGAAAATAGAGATTTTGAAAGAAGTAAATCCAAAGGCAGGTCAAAATTCAGACATAGAAATAAAATTTGTAATTATTGCAAGAAGAAAGGGCATATAAAGGCTGACTGTTATAAATTGAAACATAAGGAGAAAATTAAAGTTGAGCAGAATAACAGCAACACCGTCGAGGCTAGTGTAGCAGCAGATGAGAATAAGGAAATTATCTTTGTAGCCACAGAAGATAAACTTAGGTCTAATAAGGAGTGGATTTTAGATTCGGGTTGCTCTGACCACATGAGTCCCGACAGAGAGTGTTTTTCCACTTATGAGTTATTGAATGGTGGAATTATTTTGATGGGTAATAATGCTGCCTGTAAAATTATTAGTAAAGGTACAGTTCAGATCAAAATGTATGATGGTATCATTAGAACACTCACTGACGTTAGACAGGTTCTTGATTTGAAGAAAAATCTCATCTCTTTAGGCACTCTCGATTCTCAAAGGTGCAAGTTCTCAACTGAAGGTGGAGTTTTGAAAATTTCTAAAGGTGCTCTTGTATTGATGAAAGCTTGCAGGTCTGGTAGTTTGTATGTTTTGCAGGGATCTACAGTAACAGGTGTTGCAGCAGTCTCTACTAATGGTGACATTACCAAATTGTGGCATATGCGTTTGGGACATATGAGTGAGAAAGGTTTAACGTTGTTAAGCAAGAGATGCCTACTTTGTGGTCAAAGTATCGGTAAGATGGACTTTTATGAGCATTATATCTTTGGGAAGCAGAAACGAGTCAGTTTCAATTCTCCAATTGTTCACAAAATTAAAGGTACTTTAGATTATATTCATTATGATCTTTGGGGGCCCTCTGTGTTCCATCTAAAGGTGGTGCCCAGTATATGTTGACTTTTATTGATGATTATTCAAGGAAGGTTCGGGTGTATTTCTTAAAACACAAAAATGATGTTTTCTTAACCTTTAAGCAATGGAAAATTTTGATTGAAAAGCAGACAGAAAAACATGTTAAACGGCTACGGACAGATAATGATTTGGAATTTTATGGAGGTGAATTTAATGAATTTTGCAAGAATGAAGGAATTGCTTAGCATCACACTGTCAGAATGACTCCGCAACAAAATGGAGTTGCCGAGCGCATGAATCGGACTCTTTTGGAAAGGACTCAGTGTATGATCTCTAATGCAAGGTTGACACTTGATTTTTGGGCAGAAGCTATTGCTACAGCTTGCTACATCGTCAACCGCTCTCCTTGTGCTCCTCTTAATTTCAAGACTCCAAAGGAAGTTTAGTCAGGTACTCCTACTGATTACTCTACTTTAAGAATATTTAGGTGTCCAACATATATGCATATACATGAGGGAAAGTTAGAGCCTAGGGCTAAGAAATATATTTTCCTTGGTTATGCTTCAGGGGTGAAAAGATGTCATTTGTGGTGTCCTGATTCCAAGTCACCTAAATTTGTAATTAGTAGGGATGTTACATTTGATGAGTCCTCTATGTTGTATCCTAGAAAAGAGTCT
>JANVCQ010000002.1:37761642-37775612 GCA_025531925.1 Erythroxylum plowmanianum
TATGTATACCTTATTAAGTTGAAGATAAATCAAATCAATCTTTAGTGAAAGAATGATGATGGTATTGAATTCTTAAATTTATACATATGATTTGTTGGATGTAATAACAATTCATAAAAGGATTATACTTATATTACTAATAACTTTATGTGATATAATCATATGTATTAAATGAAATATGGATTTAAAATTCTGAAAAGTTTAAAGTGTTTAAATTTGAGTAGAAATTAAATATTAAGAATGCTAAAGCACTTCGATAAGACCAATGGGGTGTGATATAATTTTTTTAGTTATCTATAGGGAATGAGATTATTTAGTAAATACCTTTATAACAAAATTTCATAAGAGTATGAATTTACGTAAGGAGGAAAATACACTATGATATATTGTATAATGCAATATTTATTTTTTCTATAGTTATGCCTAGTACTACAATTTACCTTCAATAGTTCCAATAAAATCAATTAGCAAGATTTTATATTAAGTATGACACGTTAAGACTTTGAAAAAGTCAAAGTTAATGATTTAGGTATGTGATACTTAACTTAAGCATGAATTATCCACTAAGTTTAGAATTATATTGGATAATAAAAGGTTATAAGATATCCAAAAGGTTGAATATAATCTTACAAACCCATTGAACAAATTGTTTGTTTAATGTATACTTATAAGAGAATGGTTCTCAAAATAAATAGTGGGAATAAGATGAAATATGAAAGGTTCAAATCTCATGGTGCCTTTAATGATACATTTAATGTATAGTTGAAAGGCTACAAGATGTTGAAAGATTCACTTTCATGATGAATTCAAAGAGTTTATTTTAGAGATGATTATGGATTTATCATGTCTACAATAAAGTTAGTAGGAGTATAGTTATCCTCTGTAATGGGAGTATATAAAGACATATTACTCATAGAGAGAACAATATTTAATATTTTCAATTGTTGAAAATATAATTTTCCAAGAACAATTCATATTAGATATGAAAAGGTAACAACTTAGTTCTAGGAATTAGATCTATAGAGATATATAAGAAGTTGTTTACCTATTCTAAGTCCAAGTACATAGATAATGTAGTAAAGATGTTTAGTATTTGAAATATCTGCTACTTGTAAAGTATTAAAATATCCATTATTCTATGTATGAGTTAATAATTGAGTTCAAGATAATAAAATACTAACTTTAGAAGTAAATCCTGATTAAGGCATATTTTACTTAGAACAATATTATTTAGAAATTGGAAAGGTTCCAATGTAGCAATGGTTGCTAATTAATTCATAATACATTTTTCATTTAGTAGAAATGATTATTTGGATTAGAAAGTTCTCTAATGAACTTGATATAATTCCTTGCATTGTTCAAACAGTAATGTACTGAAGAACATTAGAGTTTTAAGGCATGAGAAATGAGCTAAGGTCTTATCAAAGGTCTTAGTATATATTTAGGCAATATCTCTTAATTATGATGCTAATTAAGATAAGAATTTAAGATTTAATCAAGTAATCACTATAAAGAATCTTGTATAATTCTCTCACTAAAACACTTTCTTAACAGTAGCATGATTATCGTATGTTAATATGGTATAAGATACTTAAATGACTAGCTTAGTGTAAGTGGGAGATTGTTGGTTTATGTCCTATAGCTAATCGGTTGGTTACAATTTAGTGACAAAATAATTTAAAAACATTCTTTATCTTATACATATTAAGATGTATATGATAAAGTCTATAAGATAAATACATATTGAAAATAAAATTATGATAAGATAATAATTATTAGATTCATATTGTATTCATATATTATCCTTAAATTATTCCTAGTCATTGTTCTACTGAAAATGGATATTAATAAAGCATTAAAGACTAGCACACATTATGTTTTTTCTTATAAAGGAAGTAGTCGATTTTATAGACTAAAGTATGGACATACTTAAACAAATGAATGGATGCTTATTAAAGAACAAATCCACTGACCCCATATGAGAAATCCATTTAGAATATTACTTATATGTCTATAAAAATTATCATTGTGATGATTGTATAAGTGACTCTTTGACTTGAGATCTCCAAAGTTATCTTGTAGAGGGATTATTATGTTTTGATACTACTTATGATATATTCTAATCAAAGATAGTTCAGTTGATAGTCATTAGATGTAGCATGAACTATATAAAGGTAGTTGAATGATTACTATATGATTCATTATCTTAAAGTAATCAGGTAGATTCTCGATTGATATTGAATTTGGAAATTCTTGGCCATAGTGGAATGATGCTTTATAAATAGTTTTCAAATATCATTAATTGAATCAATAGCAAATAGTCAAAAATTAACATGATTGGACTCAAATAGACTAGACATTAGTTTCATACTATATGCCTAATTGAAACATTATATGTTGAAGTATTGAATTATACAAAAAAATCATACACCAAAAGGCTAGTCAAAACCACTTTGATATTCCTAAATATTTAGATGGTCATAATGTGTTGCTAGACTCTGATCTTGATCTATGAATATAAATTGTTTAATTAAAGAATTAAAGATAAATTAAACTTTAATTGATCTAATCCTAAATACGATTTAGGGTTATAATTTATGTCTATTGTTAACATATTTAATAACCTAATAGATCACACACAAAGAACGATTTGAAAAGGAAAAAGATATTTTAATCAAGTTACATTTGATTAAATATGAAATGTTTAATAAATAAGGATCAATATAAATTATTAGATCTTATTTAGATATAGCTGGTATTTAATTAGAATTATTTATAATTATAATTAAATTTTAGTTGAAATTATATTGTCTAAAATATATTATAAATAGGAGTAAGCTCTAAAAGAGCTAACACTCCTTACTTAACTCTTTTTGCAATAATCGCATAGTTCTCTCAATACGTTCTATGGATATCGTTAGAAATTGGATATTTGTGCGATTGTGGTAGTTGAAAAGAGTCAGTTTCAAAAATGGTTTGATAAAAATGACAAAAAAAATGATCAATCTTCATTCATGCTTTATTATGCTTCATGATTAATTATTTTATAAAATTTTAAGTGATCTTGACTTTTAAAAAATCAAAATGAAAATATCTCGTAATTATTCCGTTACATGCAAGATCAAATTCCAATATGACCTTTCAATTGGTCACTAGTCTTGTTCATTGTCAAAAGCATTCCAACATTAGAAAACACCCCCAAACCATACTAAGTTGCTAAATGCACAAGACTTTCTTGCCTAAATCAGCATACCACCTGGCCAGCCACTAAAAGCAACAATGCATGTTACGGAAAC
The DNA here is from genome assembly GCA_025531925.1 of Erythroxylum plowmanianum. NCBI lineage: Eukaryota > Viridiplantae > Streptophyta > Magnoliopsida > Malpighiales > Erythroxylaceae > Erythroxylum > Erythroxylum plowmanianum. The sequence continues at coordinate 37,764,939 of JANVCQ010000002.1, forward strand.
GCCAACGTCCTTAAAAACAAAATGGGCAGAGTTTGTATTCTAGGGTTAAATTATTAGTATCTACTTGTGAAGCCCAGAGGATAAATTGGGAATGCCAGAGCGCAATGATTATTAAGGGTGCATGCCTGCCAAATCGACCGCCATTTTGGAGCCGTTGATGGTTCCAAAAGCAATATTTTTGTGGCATAGCATAGGTATTCTACTAAATTTCGATAAGTTTAAATTGACAATGGGTCATATGCTCAACAACCTTCCCAAACCATTGACAACAACAGGGCAAAAGGAGTATAGAAGCAAACGGCTGTGATGATCACAAATGAAACTACTTACCAATTGACAATGCCCAATAACTTGGAGGACTACAAGTCCAGATCCAAACTTTTGTGGGCGCACACAGATTTTGCCCACTAGGATGTGGCCCTCCTTGCAATTTACCTTTGTACTTCCGATTAGTAGGAAAATATTTTTTAAAAAACTTAATTTCCTCAAACTATTTTTATTTAAACTAATTTCAAACTTATTCTGGTCTGGGCTACTCCGTTTTGGATTAAAATTTGTTTTTTTGTATAAGACCCTTAACAGTAACACAAAGTAAAGTTAAATCACACGTTTCCGTAATGTAATAATTGAAAAGTAGGGGAAGGCAAAGTAAAAAAAAAAGGACAGCTAAAAAGCAAAAAACGGAGAGATCCCCCCAACAGTCACGTGAACATGTGTCAGCAAAGTCTGCAGTCGCCCCCACCAACGCCTCACCGTACTATATACATCTCCTGTGCTCTTTTTCTATTAAAACATTATGCTTTATATTAAAATTTTATCTGTTTTAGAGCATCCCATTCACATAATAATAAACCGAGTCAAACACGCCATGTAACATCTAAAGACTCAACTCGGTTCTGTCTCCTGCTGCTCAGACACCGCACCCCTATGTACTCTCCACGTGAGGTCTCTGTACTATATACCCCTTTCCCTCCCTCCAAAACTCAAACAAAGAGCTGTACCATCCAATGACTTTCCGACACGCCAACCCCACACCTCTGCCCACACCTGATCGCTTCCATCTCCCTACAATCATTTATCATATCACCTCCAATCAAATATCATTTATCTAAAATTATCAAAAGGCCGGCGCCGCTCATCAGCGCCGTACAGACATGGTGGGGCCCCTAGGGCTGACATCATCACCGGCGTCTCGCATCTAATCAGGCGGCGGCTATATGTCTTTTTAAATGTTTATAATTGTTTGAACTGTGGGACCCAACCTCAAGTCTAATAAGATATTCATAGGTCTGAGGGTGACATCAAATCATCACCGTACGTGGGAATCTGAACGGTTGAGATGGGAGGCTTCAAATTCTTTTTTGTTAGCCTAATTAAATTAGATCCAATATATATATATATATACATGCACACACATACATGAATAACCAGGTCGTGCCGTCCAACCGACGATTACGGGTGTCTGAGTGGGACCCCCAGACTTTCCTACACAAATCAACACTACCTCCTTTCCTTCCCTTCCTTTCCCTTAACCATCTTGTTTCCTTCCTTTGGCCTTATTTTTTTTCACTTCTTCTTCTTCTTCTTCTTCATCATGACGTCTTCTAGAGAAGCCCACTACAGAGGAGTGAGGAAGCGGCCATGGGGACGCTACGCAGCAGAGATACGTGACCCTTGGAAGAAAACTAGGGTTTGGTTGGGCACATTCGATACGCCGGAGGAGGCTGCGCTCGCCTACGACGGCGCTGCTCGCTCTCTCCGCGGCGCCAAAGCTAAGACAAACTTCCCTCCACCGACTACCACCGGCAGCCTCTCTCTCGACCTCAACCTCCCCAGCGATCACCACCCTCGCTGGAGCTCTAACATCTCCACCAACCACCACCACCACCGCTTCGCCTTCAGTGAGTTTTTGCAAACTGGGGTTTTAAAAGACATGAAGTTTAACGGCGAGCCTTCGGGGACTGTAGTACATAATGAGGGGTCTGTTTCTGTTGTGGGTAATGGTGCTCCGGTGCCGGAAAGTAATGCTGCTGCTATTCCAACGTCGTTTCTTGGGATTGTCCGACGTGGGTTGCCCATAGATTTGAACGAACCACCACCGTTGTGGCTCTGATTATATTTGCTTGTGGTATACGCATGACGAGGTCTCATTATGTTAGGGCATTTTTACGGCGTTTTATCAGTTTTTTAACCTTCCAAGATTCTATCTTTATTTTATTTACATTTTTTTTCTAGTTCTTCTCTCAACAAGACTCTTCCGTTCGTTATTTTATGTTATATGTTTTGAAGGAAGAGCTGAAACAAGGAAATTGGTAAAAGCTTAGAACGAAGCATCCCCCCTCGTCGTTGTACATATATTATATATGAATATTGATATGAACTTGGTTTCTTTGATTTATCATGGACCTATACACTTGTACGCATACATGCATGTTAGCCGTTGATCTGGCCCACTGATTCATCGACTCATAAAAGTTTTTGGTCCTGGGTTTTAGCAAAAAGATTGAAAGTGCGGTGTATGATACTGAAAAGCGAGGACCAGGTCAAATCATGCGCGTGTGGAAACGCCCCTAATATGCGAGAGTTGGGGTGTGGGTGTGGGTGTGGTTACTGGGTTAGATAGGCAAGCGTGTGGGTTTGGGCATATTATGCAGAGAGATACTGCGTCTGCTAAATTTAGCAGAGCATCTTTTGGGTAAAGGCCAAAAGTACCAGTACCAGTACCAGAGCGCGCGTTGTTATTTTACTTTGACAAAATTGCCCATCCTTGCCCTTTTCCCCTACGTGGGTTCGCGTCCTCCAAAAGTCCCAACAAGCGGTCAAAACCCAAAACCTGTGCATAGTTAGCGGAAGCAGTGATTAATAGCCGAGGAGGCTGGTAGAAACTAAAAGCTGCGGAAGAATAGTACGAGAAATGGAGGACGTTCGATCTCGTCGAGGCTGATCCAAAACTAACGCCGAGTTGAATTTTAAAACTTGATTTTTAAAATAATTATTAATTATTAGTTACTATTATTTAATAGCCAATGGGTCTCACTCTCATATGGTTTTTCTCTTTTTTGATGCGTGTGGTCCATATTCTGTTTCCCGTATTGCATTGCCAAAAATCCTTTTCAGTCAACCGCACTTTTCAGCAAAAGTCGTCAAATTTTTGGCTTTTGAGCATCTCTTCCTCTACTGTGCTCGCAGGAAACAAAGAGCTTTAACTTGTAGATTATTCACTAACAATGAAAGGGTTTAGGACAAGATGCATTTTGTATGGATTTTATTCGAACCGGTAAAATTACCCAGTTTAACCATACGGCTCCAATTTGAGTTAGCTCATTATGAAAATGATTATTAGCTTTGAGATGACAAACAAAAAGAGGTAATTTATCTTATTTCTAAATTAATTAATAATTTAAAAAATTCAAATATGATAATTACAAAATAATTACAATAAAAAATAAAAAAGAGAAAACTATTTTATAACCGTTCAATCAAACAACATTTATTTTACATCGACACTCCAAATCTTGTTTAGCAATTCATTGTCTTCTCTCGGCAGGTAAATAACAAACTTTTATATAATATTTTGTTTATTATAAGTGAAGCAAAATCTTTACAATTATTTTTTTATTATTATGGAAAGAATAATCTTTAATAGACATTAAATCTTGTTTTGGATCAAAAGGAGCTTTCACAATATGTATACTAATCAATTTCCTTAATTGCAATAATTATATAATTCAAAATTTATTCGTTTACTCCAAACAAAAGTTCAATATATGCTATGTAATGTTCATATGCACTCTTTAACATGTCAAGACTCCTAATAATTTTCTAGTATGCCCAACATACTTTTCACAATTCATATATTTATGCTAAAAACAACTTAAAATATTTGTTATAAATCAAAAGTAGTAGTTACAATGACTAATAGCAAAAGCAGTGATAGACTATGTTATCAGATGACTCGAATGATATGCCATATTAATCGATAAATGTATCAAACACTGCATTAATACAAATTCACAATGCATAACATGTTATTTTTCAAACCAAATTGATCAATTATAGACATATTGGTTGATTAATGTGTTACAATGGTTGACTAATGTATAAAATAATGTAGATACGAACTCTCGATACACATCTGTTTTTTTGGACCAATGCATAAAATAATATAGTTACAAACTCACAAAATAGATATTTTAAAAAAAAAGCATTGATCAACCACCACATATATCAATCAACTAATCCACCCAAAAACCTAATGTTGGTTACCCAAATTATCATATGAGTTTATCAAACTTCTTGACATAAAATTTTCAAAACTTCTTAAGTTCTTTTAAAGATCAAAATGCATTCCTTTGATAAAAACCATATCAAATTCATTTGAAAGCTCCCAAAGGTCATTTAAAGGTCAAGAAGTCTTCTTTCATATTAATTATAAAATGATTTATGAAGTATTCCTTATATGAAATAATTAAGCGATGATTTAACCCCCTAATTTATTGAAATGATCATGACAAAATTACAAAAATGATTATAATAATTTGCTTAAATCTTGATGTACTTGATTTCTCTTTATTCTTGATTCTTTACTTGAATTATATATATGCTTTATTTTACTTATTTTCTTCATTATTTTATTGCTTAATTGATTTAGTTGGCTCTTTTACTCACTTTATCCTTTTGTTAAACTTTATCTTTCATACATTAACTTACTAATATCACTAAAGAAAAAATATTCGTAGTAATATATTTTGTTATCATTAACAATATACGTTAGAACCTCACTTGGTCTAACGATTTCTTCTTTTTTAATAATGAAAAATATTTATTGATGTTAAATAAAATAAATGACATTAAGTTCTCCCTATGTTAAAGCAATATGTAATGCATGTTCCCTTTAATTCATACATCATAAAGATGCCTATATGAATGAGAAGGACGTCTCCTATTCTTTTAGGATAATCTGGAACAAAATTGTCCTATTTTTGCTTTAGATGCTATACCTTCTAGATTTAAAATGTGACCTATACACGAATACATGAAAATTTCTTTTTGCTTGGAACTTAGAGGAAGATGGATGAGAATGTAATTTTTGTACATATTTAGAAGATGCAATATGTTCATGTAATTATTGAAGCATAGGCTTATCATGCAAATGTTTGTCCCTTACAAAAATTGTATTAGAATTGGAAGATGCACTTTCATAAGTGAAACTAACTTTATACCTATCCTCAAAGTTCTTTTCGACTTTAAATATGATATTTGATTATTCACTTCATATAGTGAACTTAAACAATGATTCTTTCACGATATTAATCCCTTCTTTAATGCCTCATCCTAATGCAACAAATCATTCACTTTAAGATTAAAAATAATCACACTCTTATAATCTATCATGTCATTTATGTTACATTTCAGTCTCTTACTCCCAATTATGCACTTGTCTAGGAGATTTTATATCTCTTTATATTTAGAAGATACGTTTATATTTAGAAGATACGTTCTTCTTTTTCAAACCATAGTACTCTAAATATTTGAATAATTGATCATGTGAAAGACCAACTTTATAATCATCATTATTATCATAAGAATTTAAAAAAGGGAGTACCCCCTTATTATTAGCCCATTAAGCACATGCTTATCACCATGTTTTAGATTCGTCACTCTCCGAATTTAATAGTACTATCCTATGTAACCTTAAGTGGTTTCTTCTTCTTCTTCTTCTTCTTCTTCATTAATTAGTACCTCTTCTTTTAAAACTTTTTTAATTTTTTTGTGTTGAGCTTTCTATCATCTTCATCGCTCACACTTGTGGAGGTCTCCCCATCATGAACTTTCTCACCCTTAAATACTTTAAATATCACATATCTTCTTGTTAGAGCCAATTCTGCTTTATATAATTCATTCATTCGCATCTAAAAGGTGAGGAGTGATCGGACTAACTATTTCAATGACAAGATGCTTGAATTTTTAGTTTTTTATATAAGCACCACTTTTGCGTCCCAAATCTTTAGTAAATATCTAAGTAATTTTCTCATAAATTCAAGATTAGTGTGAGTCTTATCAAGACCTTTAAGAGCATTAATAATATAAATAGAGTGAGCATATATATATTAGAAATAGACTCATTTTTAATGTAAAATATCTTATATTGGTGCATTAATAAGCTTACTTTGCTCTCTTTTACTTGAGTAGTGTTATCATATGTGATTTCAAGTATATGCCATATCTTATGGGTGGCTTCATATGTAAATACTCTATTTAACTCATTTATATCAAGAGAATAAAATAAATATGCACTATTTTGTTATTTAATGTAATGAGTCTTTTATCATTATCACTCCACTCACTTCTATCATTTGGTATTTTAGTCTCTACTTTATCTATAATTATTTTTTCATTGAAACATAAGGACTACTCTATACAATTCTCCAAAATCCAATCACTTTGGCTAAAACAAATGTAACAAAAAGAAAATTAAATTGTTCTATAATAATCCTTACTCAAAATTTTGCCAAAAGTCTATATACAAGAAATGAGACCTACTTTAATACTAATTGCTAATTCCCAAATGACACACAAGAGGAGGAGAATTGTGTGTATTCACTTTTTTTTATTTCTAAACTAATAAATAATTATGAAAAATTCATATGTAATAATTATTATAAAAAAATCACACTAATAAATAAATGAGAGTAAGGAAAGAGAGATAAAACTAATTTGTAGTGGTTCAATCAAACAACCCATGACCTATGTCCACTTCCAAAGCTCAGTTTGAAATTTCATTATCTTCTTCTTTTAATAGATAAAAAATCTCCATACAACATCTTCTTTATTACAGATAAAGGGAAATCTTTACAATCATCTTTTTGAAAGATACTCTTATAGTCATCTTACTTCACCACGTATGAAGAGCAACTGTTTACAAATGCCTTGCTTTATCATAAGTGAAGAATAAACCTCTACAAATACTATTTAGGGTCAAGATATATATATCCCAAGCAATTTTCACAATTACAATAGATATAAAACTTAAAAACTTTGTTCATACTATTAAAAACTTTGTTCATACTAAAGAACAAAGGCTAAATATATATTATCAAATACATATGTACACTCTTTAGCATCTCAAGGATCTTACAACTCTCTAGTTTACCCATTATATTTTTTACAACTCATATGTGATTTATTTGTACTTAAAAAAACAAAAGAAATCATTACAAACAAAATATAGTTGATATAGTGATTAGTAACATATGTATTAGTTAACCATTAATGTCCCATAACACAAATCACGATACATTAACATGTTACTTTTCAAATTATATTGGTCAATCACACATATACATTGTTTGACCAATGTAACACACTGGTTGACTAACATATTAACCAGTATGGTTATGCACTCATAGTACAATATTATTTTTCGAAAGACTTTGGCTGATCACACACATTTATGGATTGAACAATTTAATCAGCATATTAGATTAACAAACTATCTGAAATAATTTTTTAAAAAAACTTCTCAAGTTCTTTCAAAGATCAAAATACATTCCTTTGACCAAAGCTTGATCTAAATTAATTTTTCAAAGTTTGTTTGAATATCAAGGATGTCTCTTTAAAAATCAAAATAATATTTCTCTTGATTATGAAATAATTTATGCATTATGCCCTATATGAAAATTATCGTGCAATAATTAAGTTCTTAATTTATTAAAATAACAAAGATAAAGTTACCAAAAGAATTACAATGATTTTTTCAAATCTTGATATGTTTGATTCCTTCTTATTCTTGTTTCTTCACTTTAATTGTATATGTGCTTCACTTTTTATTCATTTTCTTTATCTGTTGTCTATTCAATTAATTTAATTAACTCTTATACTCACTTTATCCTTTTGTTGTACTTGATATTTCATGTATTAACTTACTAATATCACTAATGATAAATTGTTAATAATAAAATATTTTGTTATTGTCAAAACTAAGAATTAGATACTCATTTGGACTAACTAAGTATGACTTAAAATTGAGATGAATTTTTTCACACTTAATCAACCCCCTGCTAATTTTGACCCATGACCAGGTCTAGTACAACCTTTTCCTTCTTCTGTTTTGAGTGAGAATACGAGAACAGTGGGTAACAATCCAAATTAAAGTTTCAGGTGTTTAGCAGAGATTAACTGAGAATATTAGAGCAGTTTGTGTAAAGTCTGCTTGTAGTGCATCCGCGGTTGTCTTAAACTACCTGTGCATGCATAGTTGCATACTCGATATTTGGCTATAGCCAAGGCAAGGACACAGTCATTTCAGTCTCAGTTTCAAATTCGATTTATTTTATTTTTTCCTTTTGACTATCACGGTGAAAAGTTCTTCATTTGTTATTCTAAGTTCACATTTAACTATTTAAGATTAGAAAAACAAACAAAAAATACTTTATAGGATTCCTTACTTTATAGGTCCGACCGAGCAGATTGAAAAAATCTTATTACTTGAGAAAAAAGTCACACATATATATCCTTCAAATTGCCTCTCCAACTCCAACACGAGGACGAGGTACCAACAAATTCAAGTTATCCTTAGAAAAGGAAAGTTTCCAAATAATAGAAGAGTATAGAATGAGAATATTCAATATATTAAATTAAATACATATGTAGCGCGACATGTGACACAAGATTCTTTTTAGATAATCGAACGGTGCGAGTATGGTTCATGGAGTTAGGACACTTACAGTACGACCATAATAGAGCTGGGAGTAGACTGGTCTCCATGGCAATTAGTTGGTCAATTTCCCTCTTTACTAATTTTTTTTAATGAGACATGAGAACAATTTATGTGAAGAATCCTCGTAGCCCCCATTTAGTGGTCTTATGATTATTACGAGGAAATATTGTGGTAGTAAAACAACTAAGACAGTTCATGCTCAATTTCTGATAAAAGAGCTACAGGCGGCCTTCCGACCAAGTAAAAGTAGATTTGCCAGAAGCAAAGTTGCTGCTGGAGATGAAAATCAGACATAAACAGTAACGATAGTCAGGACAAGAGTGGAGTCTGCAGTGGCAGTACCTACTACCTACTCTATCAGAGGATAAGAAAAAGGCCCAACCTAATTTATTTAAACCAACATACGTCAGCACGAGGGAATAGTCAGTGTTCAGTAAACAAATCTTAATTTATTTTTATTTTATCACATTCACAGATTTATATTATATTTTTAAAAATGTAAATAAAATAAAGTAATAAAATAATAAGATAATCTCGTCCTGGAGCAGCCAGCATCAACAGTGCTGCACCTGCACCCAGCATCACCCGTATCTGCCTCCACCTGCACCAAGCCGGCCGTCATTCAAATTTCTCACTAACATTTGATTTGACCCCACCTCCCACCTTCTCTCTCTCCTTTTATTCTTTTCTTCCTATTTTTCTTTTTCCTTTTTTCTTTGGATGCGAAAACAACTGGCGTAGAGAACCCGCATGAACGTGGCAGCGTCACAAGATTGTTGGGACAGAGTGTGGGGCACGAGCAAATCTGTCGGCAGCAGATGCGTCACGGCGGTCTAACGTTTGCCCCATCACCACAAATAGGCATAGCGAGCGGTGTTCTAAATCCTAATCCACTCGCGAGAAGCTTGTCGTACATGAAACTCCGTGACCCTGTCAGTCATTGGTGGGGGCGGCGAACCGTCTTCGTCAGTTTGTCTAGTCCTCGGCTGATGTTCTCCCCCACTTTGTCATAATTAACGGCGCCGTTAGATGGCTTTCTACTTTTGCGTGCAAATGTACGCGGTGTGGGGGCGGCGAACCGTCTTCGTCAGTTTGTCTAGTGCTGGGCTCTTGTTCTCCCCCACTTTGTCATAATTAACGGCGCCGTTAGATGGCTTTCTACTTTTGTGTGCAAATGTAAGTGTATGGTGGTCATAATGATGATGATTCGTGAATGATGGATGTGATGGTGTGAACTTATTAATGCATGGCTGGCGACTGATGAATGGTGATGCTGTCTTCCTTTGAAGATGGTTCCATCAAAGAAGTGGGCCATTTTCTGATTTTCATTCTCGGGCAAATATAATATTAAAAATATGGGCACTCAAATCCTTTTCGTTAGTAAAATATCAGCAAATGGGACTCAGAAGGCAAAAAGACAAGTTGTCGAGCAAAGAATAGCAAACTACAATTTGACAACAGGAATTGAATTAGATCATAACTAAGTAACTATAATTACTTTGATAACTATAAAAGTCAAAAAAGTTGAGGAAATAAAGGGGGAAATCGTGCACCACGTGGTAGAGCGTTGGAGGGGCGTGTGAAGGTGGCTGAGGGCTCGCTCTCTGTCCCTTGAGGACCACTCCACTCTTCTTGTCTGGTATCAAGATGTCAAAAATGCAGTGGGCGTTTGTAATCGTTTGTCGTCGGATATAGTAGGCCCCATGCCCTCTTTAATAGTAACAAAAATATCGTGTGTAATTATGAGGCAGTGAGTCACCGAATGGGAGCATATAACCACAAGAAGACCATAAGAGTAACTATCTCCTATCTAAAATAAGTATCATTTTAAAGAGATTTTAATTATTCAAAATAAGTATCATTCACAATTTTTTATGTATGTTTATAATTTTATTTTCAAAATTACCCTTTAATTTCTCTCACATCCTAATTATACAGATTATATTTTCAAGACA
>JANVCQ010000002.1:37790561-37817176 GCA_025531925.1 Erythroxylum plowmanianum
AGTAGAACTTACCCGAAAATGGTTCGAAACTGTCGGAAATCGCTGAATCACAAAACTCTCTTCTCTTCTCTCTTCCTTCACCGACGGCTTCTCCCTTCAAAACAAAGCCAATTTTCTTCTTCTAAGTCTAATTTCCTCTTATATACTTTCATCCTCTAATTCCCACTTACTTCATACTAATCTTAATACACTTCAATTAATCACTAATACCCTCAATTTAAATCAACTAAGCCATAAACACACAATTATCACAATCCATGCTTAGTGACATCATAAAAAAAAAATTCGGGGTCTAACATTCTCTCTAGCTTGCAAGTTTATTGGTGTGCTTGTCTATTCCTCCCCCATCAAGTTCATTAAAGACATTGAAAGGCTATAAAAGAAATATATGTGGAATGGAGGCTTGAATAATAATAACAAAGCCAAGGTTAAATGGATGTGTGTAAGTTTAAAGACCAAGGTGGCTTAGGTATCAAAGCAATTAAAACTATGAATAAATTCCTCTTAGCCAAAAGAATATGGAAGCTCCATATTGGCCAAAAGTCTTTATATTTTAAATGCGTTAAGTCACATTTTCTTAGAGGTAATAGTTTTTGTAAAGCCTAACTAAAAGCAAATACTTCTTGGTCTTTGCTTCACACACTCAAGATGAGGGATAAACTAGATCCTAGTATTAAGAACATTGTAGGATATGAGGGATAGAACTTAGTTTTGATATAATATCTAGCATCCTTTAGGTCCCTTTTGATCTAAATTGCTTTAACCTGATGCATCGCATTTCAACTTTCTCTAAAGTGAATATGTTCATTAATGACACTAAATGGTCTTGGCCTTAACACCACTCAGGTAGTTGCTCCACCGTCTTTAGCAGCATGCCCTCTGTCAGTCAATTCAACTAAATTTGATAAGATCACCAAGCAAAATCATAGTTCAGGCACATTCACTAATAAGTCCTATATGAAACTCTTTAAAATGCCAAATCCCAAGGTGCCTTATTTATACCATATTTTCCTTGTTTTTATCTATTGTTTCATTGTTTTGATTATGATTTGTGTAAATGCTTTTATATGTTTAGATAGTGAAAACTCTAGTTCTTATTTTTATATGATTGATTTGTTTTAATTTATGAAATTAGATATATTTATGTGAGTTGCCTTTTGTTGATCTTAATGTATATTTTAACTGTAATTATAATTTACTTACGAATGCGTCAATAGAGTCTATTTGCGAAGGACCGTGACATAGGCAATAGGGGTTAAATAGGATTCTTGAGATAGACCTATGTGATCCTTTAGTGTCAAGATGAAACTTTTCATAGGATTTCACATATCAAAATGCATTCATATGTATAGGTAACGTTTTAAAACTAGTAATATAATTTTATAATGTAATTTTCTCATATTTAATAAGCAATGACCAATGATAATCTCTATTTATCAGTCTCAAAATATTTTTCATCTTACAATGATATTTGCATATTTAAAATTTCAATCACCATGTCTATCTAACCTAATACTTCCTGACATTTCTCCTAATATATATATGTATAGCCAATTAATTATGAGTTTTGGGATTAAACAACACCTAGAAGAATAGTGAGTAACTATATACATACACTACATTAAAAGAATTAATATTGACTTTTGGGATTAATCAACACCCATTGGAAGTGAGGAACTTGGAAGCTTCCTTATAATTGCTTCTCTAGCGTGCCCACGTAGAATCGTCATATCTAATGTCTAATTCCGTAATTTGGAATTACAAACATCACCCTCTTAGGTTTTTAATTATTAAGCCTAGATATCTATTGAAAAGGGCAATGGAATGCCCCACATATCAAGAATCATGACGCGGATAGAAATATAAGGTTTGAGCACTAACATCAAATTAACTAAATCTATCATAATTAGTCTACGAATCCACCTACAATAATGAAGATCATTTCGCTCTCACTTGTCTAATACATTTTGATTAGTAAATTTAATGTGCATACGTTCACTTGACTTCGAGGACAAGAATCTTCAGATTTTAGAAGCAAATATTTTCAAAGTGGGGCCATTATACATGTAATTTATGTTTCAATTATTCGTCACTAAGTAAAAGACACTAGCAAAGTTCTTTTTCTCCCTTTAAATATTTGTCTTGTCATAAAGGGTTACTAGGATTTAAAGTATTAGTATTTAATTTATAATGGACAATAAACATTTTAAGCTTCTCTCTTAATGAATATCGATTCAATAACATGTAATTAGATGTTATCAATTTATTTATATTTACCATAACTTGCCATTTATTATTAATATATGAAATATTTAACATATACAATTTACCATATTAATATGACATTTACTTGATTACTTAAGTAAATATCCAAAGGTGTGATTTCAATAGCTAATACAGAGAAACGGCGTCGTGGCGCCACATGCGACCCCTGGTGTGATTCTGTTGAAACTTGGACTGCTAACTAAATAACAAAAATGTTGCGGCTCTCACGCGTATAGACTTTAAACAAAAGACCTGTGAGCTATCACCTCAGGAAGCAACATAAGTCCACTCATTCCATTTAATAGGCGGCAGCTGCCGGCCCATATCAGCCTCCGACCCCATCACCCATACACCTTAACCTAACCCCTCAAACAAAATATAAATAATTCTTTATGAAAGCCGCTTCTTTGCTTTTCCCATTTATTTTAATTGAAAGGTGTTTGGTCGTGTTCATTAAATTGGGGGTTTTGTACGTCAAATCAGTTAGGCGACAAACGTGGCGCATTTGTGGGCAATCTGCTGTCAAACGGGTCCCATTTTACGGCACCTTCTTTACTCCAACACGCCGACTCGCCGGCGCAACTGTCTGTCCCTATCGAACACGTCGTCCATTTGTTTCACGGCTTATCCGCCACTTTTTCTTTCTAATTCATAAAGCCGTATTTGGTTTAAACCGGCTTTTGTTGTTGTGTCATGTCATGTCCTTCCATCATCATATCTTTTTACTATCTTTTCAAATCCACATAATTTAAACAGCACTTTTACGGTGAAGTTATTACTACCATTTATGATCACCCCAAAAACGATTATTGTGTAACTTCATTCATACAACGGCATTTCAACACTTGAATTTCGAAACTAATTAAGCGTTAAATACTTGTTACAAGACGGCACTTAGTCTGTTACCTATGATGAGAAAAACAACAATTTTTAAAACAAAGAAGAAGGAGAAGACAATAACCACCAGCGGTTTAAATATTAAAAGTCTGAACGCGAGACAATTTAACAGCTTGATAGATACAAAGTGAACGATTACGTGTTAACTATTAAACAACTTGATAGGTACCAAGTGAACAATTACGTGTTTAACGGAAAGCGGAATAGGACATTAATTTGACCAAAAGCTATTAGTGTTATTATGTTTTTTTTAGTTTATTACAAATGGAGGTGAGCCTGAGCCGTGGGGTGGGGGTCAAGTTTAAGTGACATGATCATTAATGTTCAATAAAGCAATTGCGAAAAGCGATAAATTTGGGAAATGCGAAATCTTATGCAGAGATATCGTGTACAGGTGACTGGGACGCACCTAAAAAAGAGGCAGCCGCGGTTACATAGGTCTTCCTGTTTTGTCTCCATACCACAGCCTAACCCTTCTTTTGTCATTTAGTCTTTAAGTTTAAGATAAAATATAAAAAGACACCGCCACTCACTGTGCTCAAGGATCGGACGGCTACGCAACACGTGCAACCAAACACGAATCTCTAGAAGTTTCAGTCAACATGGAATAACCTTTCGGTCTCCTTCCTAGTAATGCGTCCGCCGTTGTTGTCTCCGCACGTGTTTTCGTTTTTTAATATTTACTATTTTTTTTATAAAATTTAAAGACAGAATTACTAAAGAAACGAATTTCGATTTTTGAGGCGAAAATACAAGCTGTAAAAACTGAAAAGTAATTATAAGTGCGTTCACGAGCGTAATTGGGGGGCAGAAGAAACGGTTGCATAAAAGTAAAGCAAAGGAATTGAAGGCATAAACATACAATACAATTGTTCACACTGCCTTTTTCGGTTGTACTGGTCAAAAGCATGATCATGACTGCTCTGCTCCATTGCAGTTTTTGACTGTTTCTTGCAGCCAGACGGTGGGTATCTGTCCCCTTTAGCTCACCTTTAACAAAACTGTCTGTTTAGTCAAATTATGGCAGTCATCAATCAAGCAATATAACTTACACAATATTATTTGATTAGAGGTGGGCTGAAGTAAGTGCTTTTATAATTTTGAATTAAGCCAATGACGTTCAATTAGGCATAGCCTTCAACTCACTTGCATAGGATAGAATCTCAATCTTGGTCAAGTACCCAAGTTAAGAAAATTGGAGTACTAGAAAGGACTACCAAGAAAATGTTCACATCTTTTTTTTTTGTTTAATCAAACGCGCAAGTGAAGTTTGTGACCAAATTGCTTTCAGTAGCTGCAAAGGCAACCAAGTTGTTTTCTTTATCTTGATTCTTGCTAATGAGGAAAGCTAGTAAAGCATCAAATTCTGCTTTAACCAATCATGACAAATTAAACGTAACCCAGGCAAGGCAACACATTATTCATCGAGAATCTGCCACGTTTTAGCTAGTCTACGGCGCTGGTTCTATCACTGCCCCTTTCGATTTTAACGGCACAAACTGGGGCAAGGAGCCCCCAGCAACAAAACGTGGATGTCTCCCTACCAACGGGACACTACACCACCAGATTTAACAAATTTCGGTCACCTTTTCCGGAGGCCAAAGCTCATTAGCAGAATCGAACACAAAAGTGGTAAGAACCCAGGACTTAGTACAAAACAAAAAGTAATATTGATGTTAAATCAATTGATTAGATAACAGTGGGAAATTGGAAAATTTCTCCTCTGCAAAAAAAGAAACATCGTTGTTTAGGTATTCACAATGAGCAGCTTCAACCATGTGATCAACAACCCAAATGGACCACGCTACAAACCTCACTCACTTCCTTTCGTTTAATCTTTTCATTAAAAACATGTATTTATCTACGCCCTATCTTATTTCCTACTTCAGAAAATAAGACGAAATTAGAATCCGGAAGAACCAAAACATTATTAGAAAAGGTTCAAAACTCAAAGGGTTTCTGGTTCCAGAGGGTAGTTGAGATCTAGATCGAGAACTCGTTGCCTAGGCTTGATGACGTCATGGTGGTTCAAGTCGACGACGGATGATGAATCGGAATCACTCTGGACCCCACCACCGGCACTACAGAACACAGCTCAATGATGTTGGTGATCAAACATCATCCGTGGATACTGACTCTTCATCAACGGAGCCTGGGAAAAGACACCACCGACCGTCGCCATCGGTTGAAACGGAAATCTAACGGCGGGTGGAGGAGGTCCGAGGTTGAGATCCAATGGTTGCGACTCGATCATCACGGCCGGCATCTCTCGACTTGACAACTCAACAGTACTGCTCTGGCTAGGACTTTGGTCGTTCTCATTCTTGTGGTTGCTAACAACAACATTATTAGTCTTCGTCGGAAGTGGGAAATTAGTTTTGGCCTTGGCGCCGCGGAACTCGCTTGCGGCGGCATCGTAAGCGCGGGCGGCTTCCTCCTCCGTGTCGAATGTGCCCAGCCATACGCGGCTCTTCTTATCGGGATCTCTGATCTCAGCTGCGTACCTCCCCCATGGCCTCTTCCTTACTCCTCTGAAATGCACCTCCTTAATTGCTCCGTTACCGCCATCGTTAGTTTTGAAGGCAGCAGTCGTTTTGTCCCTTGGTGCCATTTGGTTCACTTCTTTCTCTGAGCTGTTGCAGGCTGCTTTGTAAGAGGAAACAAAAATGTGGGTGGGGACGTTTGAGAAAGGGCAGTAGTGAGGAGGTGGTTTTATATAGAGAGGTCATGGGGAGAAGATAATTAGCAGTCAACGCGGCGTTTGACTGAGAGGGGTTGCTGGCGAGTGGAATTAGATAATTATTATTAGGCGCGTGGGAGTTAGAACAATATGGTTGAATAAGTTGTCGGCATATTCTGCAATTTCGCCGCGTAACTTGGATATGTTTTTTTTTCCTTAATTCCCACGCGCCTCGAACAATTGCGCTCTTTCCTTTTGCAGGCCCGCGGCTTTATCCTTTGAACTGCTCTCCTTACAATTACCCAATAGAAAATCGATACGAGTGTCACTGTCCCAGTTGGTGAGTGAGTGCGTGAAACTTCAAATCCTGTCTGAATCTTCACCCCACCGAAACACCTCCTAACCCCGTGCACTACACGCGCCGGTTTTCTTACTTTGCATCATCTTCTCTTTACCGTCTATCAAAATTCTCATAATTCTGTACTTAATATTAGATAAATATATACTTTACCCATTAAACTTAAAAAAAAGGCCCAATTTCAACCATCCATACTTATTATCTATGAAATACACGTTTTAGTTAGGGCAACATCTTTTGAGCTTTGAGATCCTTTATTTTTATTGCCATGTTAAAATTTCCGAATTATCATCACATAAAATTTATTTTTTAAACTTTTGATATAACACACCCAAATGTAATAAACTAAAAATCAAAATTTTTAAAAACCAATCTGAAAGTTAAACCAATAAAATAAAATGTTTAAAGTTTAAAAGATTGAATTAATATTAGACAATCATAAAATCGACTAAAAATTAAATAATTTAAAATATGATCAAAAGATATTGTCTTTAACTATCAAAAAATTTAAAATTTGATTTAAAATATTATTAAATAAAAATTAAGTAACTTAATTTAGTTTATAAAAATTTATTAATTAATTAATAAATTACTCAATTTTTAACAAAAAGTTATTAAAGTAAATTGAACCGAAAAATTTGACAGTTTAACATTTTTACAATTGAATCAATCAAATCGATTAGATTTTTTAATTACTGATAAAAATAATATAGCTTCTTTTTGTAAGTTTATAATCCATACAACTAATTGTCAAGTTTCATCTAATGATTTGAGTTATAAATGTGTTCTCAAATAGTTAAAAATATTATAGAAAATTTGATCGAGTTTGTCTTTACCTTTTGACAAAATTAATATGTTTATATTTAAATCTTATTTATCGAAATTTAATTTCCTTTTACTATTATAGTGGTAGATCTTGTAAATATTTGTAAAGTGATAGAGATGGTATTAATGGGGTTATTCCGTTTTCATAATCATATAAAATCAGTTTTTGATTTTAGTTTTGTATACGTATGAATAGTTAACATGGAATTTTTTATTTATAGCCATGATTTTATTTTCTTTTTACAAAATATTTTGTTAATACTAGCTTTGTTTATTCTAATCACCATGAAGAAAGTGAAACTAATTCAAATTCATCATATATATGTGAGTGACAATTGGCAACTTCTCTGACATTTCTACATGTGTCAACAAAAAAGTGGTACCGTTCTTGATACGTTTGTACATGAATGTGTCCAATCAATTGCAAGAGCAAATGACAAGGCAACGGCTGCTATCTATGTGAAACTGTTGTATGATCTATACTTAATATGTTTATACATAGAGGCTCTGCAAAGTTGACAGTAATCGGCATGACCTATATCGAATGGTTAGAAGGCTTGTTGGCTTCTCTTGTATCAGAATGCTAATATTGCAAAATATCTCATTCTTTTATCATGTAATAAAATAGTGATAAGGCGAGCAAAGATATTTATTTCGTTTATATAAGCGAAAACCAGATAGCCTTAACTTTTGGTTGGCCATCATGCAAAAAACATGTGAGGCTTAGTGATAGATTTGTTTCATACAAGAATGTCGTACGCTAAGATTTTATTGGTTTTTTGGAGGTATATGTGTTTGATTTTTTTTCCAGGGACACTAATTTTAATAACTAAAAATATTTAAGCCTCAGAATCTTTGGAAAAGCATTTGTCAGGATGGGATCCTATTTGCTTATGTGGTCAATATAAACACCTCTATTGAGTAACTTGTCGTATAGGGAAGCACAATGATTAGAACAAAATTAAAAAATAAAAGAAGAAGAAGAAATGTCTAGAACCTAGAATATAAGATCGAAAATGTCATTCAAGTCTTAATTAGACTAGCGAAAACAGTAGGCTCAAGAATATAATATACAAGCATAAGTAAGAAGAAAAGAAGCAGTAATAAGCAAATATTTTATATATGCAATTGAAGGATTAAATGGTCTAATGCATGCTATCAAATAAAACAGATAAGCCTCAGCTCTTTATCTGTTGTTGTCAACTGAAAGGCGAAAAGAGAATATTACCAGAAAAGCAAAAGATAACTTTTCTTTCTGAAAAGTTAAATAACTTGATAGATAAGGAGGAGGTTGCTAGCTTGAACCCAACAATTCCAGCTTACTAGGTACAGCTAGCAACAAGGAATAATACAATTCAAACATTACGCTGAGAAGGGATGGCCAAAAGATAACATTGGTGGTTGATAATAATGTAGCTCGATAGATACCAATAGAGTAGGATGACCCATACACAAATAGGACCACGCACACCATCTATAATTATTGCACCTCATGTTTCCGGGAACAATCACTCCATAAAACCCAGGCATGGTCATTAATTTAGTGCCAACAAGCACCCAATATTAAGCTGCAAAATTGGTTAAGGAAAAAGATAGTAATCGTGCTCTTGATGATCATCATAGTAACTGCAAACTTGAGTAAGAGTAATTTAAATAATATAAATTTTAATGATCATAAAAATTTTCAAAATAATTATCATTATGTAATTAAGTCAATTAAATCTAAAGCATTCCTTAAAAAAAAAACATATTGAAAAAGAAAAGCCTTGGAAATATTGGGACTTCAGGTTGTTGTGAAGACTTGGAATTGTCGATATCTCAAAACATTATATATTTTCATCCTAATAATTAGACTATTAATTTTCGTTTTCATATAGTCTTTGCTGAAGTTGATGCAGAGGATTGGTTGTCAAAGGTGACGAAGGAATATAATCATGGGGCAGGCTTTACATGGACCTTGTGTGGCAAGGAAACGTAGGGCGGCGGCCGTCATGTGTTATGTGTGTGTAACTGTGTGTATATATATATATATATATAATAAATGTACAAATCAATAAATGCTGTGTTATATGTGTGTGTATATATATATATATATGTAATAAATGTACAAATCAATAAATGCTGTCTCTAATGAACATATATTTAACGCATGACGGCCGCCTCCCTGCGTTTCCCTGCCACACAAGTCCATGTAAAGCCTGCCCATATATTATAATATCATTGAAACGTGTTCCACGTTTTGCGACTGTAGCAGTAGTCGTCGTTTAAACGAAACCTTATTGGCGCTGTATTTTAAAATGTGATAAGACGGGTGATATGATGGAGCCTAGTGTGACGTTGTCTACAGAAGGAGAAGCTGATGATAAATTCCACTCTCCATGTGCTCCACACATTAATTGCTTTCTTTCTTTTTTACGAAAGGATGAATTGATCGGCCAACTCCCTCCTCCTTCGGAAAACGCGATAGAGTCATGTGGAACTAGTTCTTTTCTTAGGTTAATCTCATTCCAGAAGACAGAGAAGGCAATTCTCTTAAGTTTTTAAAATTCCAAACAAGTTAACTTCGTCTTTACATAATTTTAGAAGGCCAAAACTGATTGAAACATAGGAAAGGTGGTACTTATACAAATGTAAACCTCGACATGCGTTTTACAGTTGCTTAGTTGTTCAAAAGTTGGGGAGATCTTCCAATGAGCATTAGCCAAAACAAATGTCGAAGATGTGAAATCGTGTGTTCATGCTACGTACGAACTCCGTCCATTTTGGCTCGTGGAAAGTGAACTCTTTAATTTACTCCTTCGGCTGTAACCCAACAACTCTTTCGGCGTGTTTTTTAACAGTATGGTTTCATTTCCTCCGACTTGAATGATGTACATGTCCAAAACACCACAATCAAGTAGGCGTAGAAACCTTCGAATCCGTTAAACAAGCTAGCGGGTTCATTTTACAGTGGGAAGAATCCAATTTTTATCCTTCGTACCTCGTGTAACTTAAATGTAAATCAACGAATTCAACTTTAAAAGAATATAAAGTAATTGTTGGGCAATTTAATTAAAGGGTTTCACAATTTTAAATAGAAGAAAAAAACCTAAACACGTTTAATTTTGTAACCAGAGTCGTGAATTTCCAGTTACTAAACACGTTTAATTTTGTAACCAGAGTCGTGAATTTCCAGTTACTCTTTGTTGAAACGTCTACCATTCGTTTTTGGCCTTATTAGGCTATTATTTGCTACAAATGATTTGAGTCTAGAAGAGATGGTTGGTTAGTAGCGATCGATAAGTCTCTAGTTTTACATTTAGTCAACTGTAAAGTGCGTCAATGCGAGAATAAACCGCGTTGTTTTCGTTTTAGTTGTTGTTATTTGCCCTCGCCAACGACCCACAAGCTTAAAAGTCTTTGCTTCTTCGTCTTTATCAGTAGTACAATGCTATAAACCCAAACACATCTATTAAAGGTGTAACATCAACTAGCTGTACTTACCAAAATTTGGTTTGAAGTGATCAAATTTAACCCGATTCTCAATGGCCATTTTCACTAGAACAAAAGGACCTTTTCTGGATGAACTCTATAACCATGGTTTGATATTAATTCACGAACATGCTCATGCAGTGTGAAGAGGCGGGCCATTACAAGATCAGCCTTTATAACTATATTTTGCGTTGTTACTGAATATGAAGCAAGCATATCCCAGTTGTTCATGTATAAATTATATATATGTAATAGTTAAAGATACCTGCGAAAATCGCGTCATATGATAGGTGTAATATTTTAGGACATATAAGAAAATTCATTTCTATAGGCAAGTATATAAGATAAGGGAAGTTGATGTTTTGAACTAAAAGATGCAAATTTCTTTTGTAGTTGTATTTGATTTAGAAAGCACCCTTATAATGTAAAATTGCAAAAAAAGAAGAAGAAGTTATATTACATATAATTTAAGGACTTTTTTCCTCAATTTTTTGGGTTATTTTACAAAATTTGTTATTAGAATTATGTTAGAGGAGTCATACAGTTTGTTTCACATGTTTAATAGTCTTTTGAGAACATAATTAATTGAATTAAAATGTGTCAAGCATTACAACTACTTAATGAAAAAGCACCATAGTTGCTAAACAAAGTTACTAGCTGTTATTTGATTAAACAAGTAAGTAATTTATGGAAAATTAAGTTAATTAATCTTCACGACTTGAAATGTATATTACTAATAGGACTGATTTTTTATATTTTTATCCCAAACTCAACTCATTGTTATCAGCATGGTCTAACTAAAGGAAGCCTCTAATTGTTAGTCATGAGTAGATTGCAACTGAGGTGTATTTGACGAGTTACCAAGTGCAATTTTTTCCTTTTAATCAAATAATAGAGCAAGTTGCTCATCTGCCTATTTTAGTTAAAGACACGCATTTGATTTCACTCATTCCGTAGCTATATACTATGTAGCTTAATGAGATTTTGTATGCCAATTGATCTCTTTGACTTACTGCTCTATAGTGGCAGCTCCACTTAATGATATTTTTCCTTAGGAGCGTTAAGATTACAAAGTTGCATGATGTTCTTCCATAGACAGGAGGAGTAGCAATAATAATTGAAGAAGAGGTGATCCAAAGTTTTATCGTCTAATCTATATGATATACACAACCCTATTATGTTGAGGAATTTGGTTATCTTGTCTAAAGTAATTAACCTTCCTTTAATTGCAAGCCACTAAATGAATGGTTGTAGGGGATAAGCTTGATTGAACCACAACAGTCTATGCCAAATAACTTTTAGAGTATAAGATCTAAATAGGGATTTAGAAGATGAGTTGGTGTACATACCTGATGTAGTTTTGCGATCAATCAATGGAGATCATGTTATTATATCCAAGTGATTACAACAACTTCTAAACACTCCTTGATAGTGACATTGTGAGGGATAATGCTTCTTAAAGGAACTCAATTATCCAATTATATCAAGAAGGCCACTTTGATGTCACACTAAAAGAATTAGCTCCATTTCCAACCTTATGCTTAAACTCCATCTTTACATTTTCTTTCAACTTAAAGATGTAGACCATGGTCCATGATGAGTTTGATTTAGGTTGAATCCAAAAGTTATCTTCCTTTAAGTAATAAGATGCATCCATTTGATCCATAAAACTTGTTTGCCACTTAAAAGTATTCCATACTCTTTGATCATGAGTGCTTTGTTATAAAAGATATTATCCCCAATCCTCGTTCATCCCTTGGTAAGCATATTTTTGGCCTTTTATTTTAGCCTTAAAGTTCCTTAATATATCTCCTGAATATAGAAAGTTCCTTAGTAACTTTTCAATTATCATAGCAATATTTCTTGGAAACATTAGATATGAAGATCAATATATGTGAATGTTACTCAGATAAAATAATAAGTTGAGCTCTAAGCTCCTGTTACAATAGTTACATATTCTTTTTTGAATCTTTTTTAGTAATGGTTAAAACTCATTGTATGTTGGCCTTTTAGAAGAGATTGAAATCCCTAAATATGTAAGGGCTTCATAGACTTCAGACTTATAAGAGAGGACAACCAACCTCTATATTCATGTGCATTAGAGGAAAGATATATGAACCTTTTATCCCTATTAATGGAAAGGCTTGAGAGCAATTTAAAGGTTCTTAGGGTAGAGATTAGAGCACTTTAGAAGTTAGATTTAGCTTTAGTGAATAAAATTAAGTCATTTACAAAGGATAAACTAATGAGTTTTAATTTCCTTCACTTGGAATGGAACTTGAATTGCTTTCTTAACCAATGATCAGTTTAATAAGCCTAATGAGCACCTCTATACTTAAAGTGAATAAATAAAGTGAAAGTGGATCACCTTGCCTCAGCTCCCTTAGACTCTTAATGAGTTTGGTTTGTTCTCCATTATCAATAACATTGTAAGAGATTGAGTTAATGCGTTACTTAATCTATACAATAAAAATTGGAGGAAAACCAAATGTTTTCAGAGTTTTCAAATTAAAATCCCAATTTATGGGGTCAAATGCTTTTTAGAAATCAATTTTGAGTCCACAATTTATAATAATATGCTTTCTATTGTAGTTCTTAAAGAGCTCTTGAGCTATCTGAGATTGTCTCCTATTTGTGTTTCATTAATGAGTTCTCCCTTAACAAGCATAAATGTAAGTAGGTAGAATAAGTTTTAATCTATTCACAATAAGCTTAGAAATTACCTTATAGATAATGTTGCAACAAGCAATTAACCTACATTCCTTCATTGTTTTTGGAAATTGGACTTTAAGGATAAGATATATGAATGTCTTGTTTATTTCTTTCAACATACTCTTACTGTAAAATAATCCAGCAGACCATGTTTTCTGAAAGAAGAATGCATTGAGAACATTTAGTATTGGTGCTTTGTAGGGATTAAAGGAAGCCAAGGCTTTCTCTATATCATCCTCATTGAATGGCCTTAAGAGGAATTAAACCTCTTATAGAGCGATTTGATATTTGAATGAATAATCTGAGTATAAAAGGGTTCCTTCAGTTGGGGATCCTAAGGTCTATAAGAAGAAAGTATGAGCCTTTTGAAGATCTTTTGAGAACTAATAAGAGAGTTTACATCATTCAACAAAGAGATAATTCTATTGTTATTTCTTATTGCCAATATTGATTATAAAAGAAAGTCATATTTTTATCTCCTTTTAGCCAAAAAGTTCTAGATCTTTGCTATAATAGTGAATGATTATTAGTAAGGATTATACATAACCACTTAAAGTTTTTTTTTTTTTTCTAGTTGGAGGATGGAATCTATGAGGCATAAATAGAGTTGTGATTGAACTTTGTTTAATCTCTTTAATGCTTCCTTGAGTTTTCATTTAACTATTATTGGCTTTAAGAGAATTGAGAATCTTTAATTCCTTTTTCACTTTATAGGGCTTCTTCATACAGATTCCTTACACCTCGAGACTTAAGCTTTTTTACATTGCCTCTTCAAAGCCCTCTTGTTTAACAAGGAAGTTATTAAATTATAATGGTGATATCCTTGACATATTTACGAAGAAATTTTAAACCATAATTGGTTATGTTCGAAAAATAGTGGATTGCTAAAGCATACTTTACTCTCAGGGAAGGAACCTATCCATTTTTTAATGAATAGGGCTCCATCAATCTTTTTCCTTAAGTACCACCTTTCTTTTTGTTTATTGTTCCTAATGTAGTATTTTTCCTCCATTCTTAGATTAGTAACTTAGTTATCATGTATTCTCTAAAATCCTTTGAATAGTTGATAAGTGTGAATTACATCGTGTTTTATGGCTTAGTTTGATATGTATTTAATGGTTAATTCAATAGTTTAGTATGTGTTTAGGGTAAACTTTTGTTAGTCTGTTAATTATTTATGTTTTAAGTGTTTTATGGGTTAGTATAAGTCTTTGAGCTTAATTAATATGTTTTTGAGGTACCTTGATGTGTTTGTTAGTGTTTCAGGATCAACATCGAAAAACGAAGAAGTTTTAAAGACACTAGGATTGAAACAAATAGCCCACGATTGTGGCACAACAAGCCATGATTGTGACAAAAGCACTGGAGTCAGCCCACGATTGTGACCCATACGCCACAATCGTGACAGAGGCCCAGGACATGACCCGCGATCGTGGCCTGCTTACCATGATCATGACAGAAGGCTCAAATGTGGCCCATAATCATGGCCCTATATTAGGCAAATGCGTAAACACTAAAAAAGTCAAGTTTTGAGGGATTTTAAAGACCTTTTCGACCCCCAAAAAATCCTAGGGCTACTCAAAACACAAAAGATATTTAAAGAATAAGATAAAGAGGAGGAAAAAGCTTTACATCAAACACTTTTCAAAGAAACTCTAAAGAGAATAGTTGAGAGATAGAGAAAGAGAGGAAGGATGAGAGAAGAGGTGAAGAAGCTGACTTAACGTACTTCCCGGGTCAGGAGTTTCCCAACGTTGCTGCCTCCTATCTTCGTTCATATCATATTTCCTGTTTATTTTCCATTTTTTATTATTATATAAAATTGGGAATGATAGTATGATGATAGGATTTTTGAATGTTGAGATGTTCTAAACTCACCTTCGTGGTTTTATTCTTGATTTAATGAAATCTGATTGTTTTATGTTTATTGGATTTATTGTGATTAATTTATGAGATTACATAGATTGGTAATAAACTGAGACGGTGAATCGAATAAAAAATAATTAAATTGACCAAGGAGTAACTAGGCCACCTATATAAGTAACATCGTTTGAAATCAAACTGGCCCTCCTAAACATGCTTCAACAGAACATATAATTTTATAGACTAATGAATGGAGATCCTAATGCACATATAATGAACTTCCTTGAAATCTGTGATACCTTTTGATACCATCAGATGTCAGAAGATGCTGTTAGAATTAGGCTTTTCTCTTTTACCTTTAGAGATAAAGCAAAGCCTTGGTATCATTCCCTTAACCTAGCTAATGTCAAAACTTAGGATTAGCTAGTTCGTGCCTTTTTAGATAAGTATTTTCCCTTGACCAAGACTACGAAGATCATTAAAGAGATTACTAACTTATAGTAGAGTGATGGGGAATTGATCCATGAAGCGTGGGAAAGATACAAGGATTTGCAACGAAAATGCTCACACCATAACTTACCCAAGGAATTCTTGATGTAAACATTCTATAACAAAGTAACCCCGGATATGAGAGGCATAATTGACGTAGCTTCAAGAGGATCATTGATGAGAAAGATGGTAGATGAAGTAGAAGAGCTGATAGAGGAGATGGCGAGTAATAGCTATCTATGGATGAACGAGCAGAGTAGACATACCTTTTGAGAATAAAAAGAAATTATGGCTGTTGATCAAATGACAAAGATGCAAGCTAGAATTGATAATTTAACAGCTCAACAATATGAAGGCATCGTCCTCAGCTTCAGTAAAAGTCATGTAGTTAAAGTGCGAACTCTGTGGACAAATGGACCATAATATAGTGGATTATATTTTGATAAAGGAAAGTGATCTAGAATAAGTGAATTATATAGGAGCTCAATATGGACAAGAAGGGGGAAACAACCCCAACTCCAACACTTATAACTAGGTAGAAGAATCAACCTAACTTCTCGTGGACGAACAATGCTGAAGGATAGTTCAGACCTCAAAGACAATCAAGCTTCCAACAAGATAAACCAAACTCAAGGGAATCCAAGTTGGATAAGATTTTAGATGAAATTGGAGGCATAGAGGATGCACATAGGAGGCTCAAAAGCAAATTCAAGCATGTCCCTAAAAATGACGCCTCTTTAATACACAATCCGGAGGTCCAAGGAGGAAATTTCTACTCGAAATGCAGGAACCCTTCCACGTAATACGAGTCTAACCTAAAGGAACGATTCATGGCAATTACTCATACCCAGTAAAAGAAACTCGAACATGCAAAAGAAGAAGGAGACAAGGGAGAAGGACAACCAATTATGGAATTCCTTCTAAGTGATCTCGTAATTGAGGAACCTCGACTAGAATTTTTGTACCCTATTCTAGCTCAGCAGAAGTCAATTTCAAGTAGGGCAATGAGGAATTCTAGGAAGGTTGAATTAAAAAATTTGAAGGCATAACGAAACATTACAAACGAAGCTCACACTAAAGGAATCAATCAAGAAAAAGGTTAAGAAGTGCATAACAGAAGAAAACCCTAACATAACACAGAAGAAAGAAGACCCAGGGGATTTTTACATTCCTTGTAGTATCAATGGAGTCAAAATAGACAGGGTATTTATAGAGTTGGGAGCAAGTATGAAATGATGCCCTTTACCTTTAGTTAAAAATTGGGATTAGGAAAGTTAGAACCCATAAAGATGCTAGTGAAGACAGCGGACATAACAATTCATCAATCGAAGGGGATTATTAAGGATGTGCAAGTACAAATTGATAAATTTACCTTTCTCACAAACTTTTATATATTGGCTATTAGAGAAGATGTGGAAACCCTTATGATCTTTAGATCACCGTTCTTGGCTACTGCCCATTTTATAATTGACTTTGATGTAGGTGAACTAACTCTGAGGGTCGGTAAACATCAAATAACCTTTAAATTGTCCAAGAAAGAAAAAAGTTCTCCCTTACTTCCAACTAATATCAAGGAAACCGAACCTTGAAGACAATGAGAAGATATTGAGGATCTTAGGAATGCATCTAGAAAGGAACGATCGCAAAGAGGAAGCCGAAGGAAGGAGAATCAGAGGGAGAATGGAATCCAAGGCATGGTAGCTCATATGCAAATTGTAAGATCGATGACTGCGCTACCATTACACAATTTATTTGAACCATCTTGAGTGCAAGAAGAGCGTCAAGCTATCAACATTAAAAGAAGCGTTGCATGGGAGGCAACCTATGGTCTGTTAATTTGATGTCATTTCCCTTGATTTTTAGATATTTGGATTCCGTAGTTAGGTTATTTAGTTTCCAAATAAAATTGAGAAGGCATGAGACTCTACATAAATTTGATGATCGAGGAAGTAAGCAAAAGAGAGGTGAAAGGGCCATAAAAAGTTAAGAAGTGATTTCAAAAAAGGGAAGAAGGACAAAAGAAAAGAAATAAATTAAAAATTGGTAAAAAAATTGCAGGCCACGATCGGGGCTTACGATAGGGAAAAAAGGGAAACACGTGAATTTCAAACTCATTTTTACCATTTTACCCTCTATCCACCTATATATTCATTCATAACTTCACTTTTTCACTCACTTTCATTTTTACTTTACCTCTCTAAGTTTAGAACCTCCATACTCTCACTTCTCGTTACCTAAAATTTCAAACTACTAGTCTCTTTCAACTTCTACCTACTCATCAGCCAGTATGTCGTGCATTAAGCAATCAACAAAGCAATATCAATCATCGGGACAAAACTAAGTCTTCGGACGAGGGAGAAGGGACAGGGCAACATACTTCGAAGTGCCATTCCTGATCTATACAGAAGAGGAAGGTATTCGTTTCCAATCCTTCAATGCTAAACAAATCGTAGTCCTGGAATATTTTGATTTTGATGTTTGATAGGCTAAAACTGCTCAATAGGGTAGAAAGCTTAGCAGAAAGAATTCAATTGGCAAAATTCATACACTTCCAATTTTCTGTCTACCAAGAGCTCACTCTAGAATTCTTTACTTCCATTTCCTATGAACCTAGGAACCCTAAAGAAATGTGGTTTAGGTTACAGGGATGAGCTTATGAACTAAACATAGAAATCATGTGCGATATGTGTGGGTTCCCTAGGTCTTCCATTATTGATCAACACGATGGTTCCAGTGTGCAGTGCTAAACACTATTGTTGCAACTCTTCACAAGAGAAGCAACAATTTAGGTATGAGGTACTTAGTTTCCGCCATTGTTGAGTATTATGGTGTGGACTATAGTAGATTAACTGTCCATCTTCTAGAATTCCTAAATCATCATCATCTATGGCGTACTGAAATCCTTAAGTCCTCTAACATGAAACTCTGGGATATCAGCCAAAAGGCGTATGTGAATATCAGGGTTAGTCAGGAGAGTTCGAGTACAGTGCTGCCTCAGCAGGCAAAAGGGGACTCGGTTAGAGAAGAGTCCAAGGAGGAAAAAGAAACAAAAGAACCTATCTAGAAGAAAGTGCTCGATACAATCTCCCCTAACACTAAGGTAGTCATAGATACACTTGCGGAAAACTCTAGAAGAATGAAGGAGATGGCTCGAACTCAGTGACGTTAGAGCCGGGGCATACTTCATATCCATCATTATTTCGAGGCTCAAGGCAACCTCCAACACCTTCCCCACCTCTATCACTATGAGGCCTTGTTCTAACCCTTTCCTTTTAACCTTTAGTCCTTTTTGGCGTTTTGTTTTACTTTAATTTTATGTCTCTTCTTTTCATTTGTGTTTGTTTTTCCCCTTCTCACATTGAGGAAAATTTGTTATTAAGGTGTGGAGAGGGTTATGTGTTTTGATTTGAACGTGAGTTTTGCATATTATATGATAGTTGTTAGATTGCATTTTGTGAATTGTATGAATGTGTCAACGGCTTAGATGGATAGAAATTGATTTAATTTTGAACGTAGTCTATTAGTTGTTAGGTTGATTGATTAGCTCACAAAATTAGTGAATTATGGGTTCTTTGGTTAAATATGTAGCTTAATTAGGATTTAGTGTTAAGTTGTAACCCTCTAAATTGTCACATTCATTCATAAATTGTGGTCTTTTGACTTATAGTAGCTTTGATAGTATGTTTTCATGGAAACGAGTAGCTAAAGCAACAAGGTAGGCATGAAATAAAAATTTAAAAAATAGTGTGTTTGTTAATGTTAAATAAATTACTATTCTGTTGGCCTTCAAGTTATGAATAGAGCTAGTAGCCAGTTGAGAACGTGATGTAGTTAAGTAATTGAATCAACATGCATCACAAATGTGTGCCTCCGCTTCAAAAGGCTATAATGACGCTTTAACCAAATGGCTTAATCAAAAATTGACTTATTCGAGTATCCAGTTCGACATTCATCACCAATGTTTGTCTCTGACTAAAATACTAGGTCCTTGTTTAATAATAATAAAAAATGTGTGTTTTCTAATAAAAATCTATCGAACTTATAATAGTTTGACTTTCATGAAAACGCCCTTATGAGTAGTTACAAAGTTTGAATGACCAAAGAATTATTAATGTGTGTGTGCAATTGAAAAGGTTTTAAATAAATTAACACTATCTGGATTAATAGGTATATTTAGTTCAAAGCCCTTAGACGCAAATTTTGCATATTAATGATTTGATATAACTTGAATTATTGTTTTTTAAATTAATTTTATTTCATAAAGTTGAAGCCATTGTCTCGTTACTGAATTGTGAGTCGTGTGTTTGTTATTTTGTTTGTTTGAGGACAAGCAAACATTTAAGTGTTGGGATGTTGATAAGTGTGAATTACATCGTGTTTTAGGTCTTAGTTTGATACGTATTTAATGGTTAATTCAATAGTTTAGTATACGATTAGGTTAGAGTTTTGTTAGTCTGTTAATTATTTTTATTTTAAGTGATTTATGAGTTAGTACAAGTCTTTGAGCCTAATTATTATGTTTTTGAGGCACCTTGATGTCTTTATTAGTGTTTCAGGGTTAATATCGAAGAATGGATAAGTTTGAAAGACACTAAGCTGAAATAACGGCCCACAATCGTGATAAAAGAACTAGAGTAAGCCCACGATTATGGCCCATATGCCACGATCGTGACAGAAGCCCAAGACATGTCCTATGATCGTGGCCTATTTGTCACAATCATGAAAGAAGGCTTAGATGTGGTCCACGATCGTGGCATACAAGGCCATGATCGTGGTCTACATCGAGCAGATGCACAAACACTAAAAAATGTCAAGTTTTGAGAGATTTTTCAAAGTTTTTTCACCCTGAAAAAGCCCTAGGGCTGCTCAGAACACAAAAAGTATTTAAAGAATAAGACAAAGAGGAGGAGAAAGCTTTTGCATCAACCACTTTTTAGAGAAAACCTAGAGAGAGTTGTCAAGAGATAGAGAAAGAGAAGAAGGAAGAGAGAAGAGGAGAAGTAGTCGACTCGACGTACTTCCCATATCAAGAGTTTCCTGATGTTGCTGCATCCCACCTTCGTTTAGATCATAATTCCTACGTATTTTCCATTTGTATTATTATATAGAATTGGGAATAATAATATGATGATAGGATTTTGAATGCTGAGATATTCTAAGCTCACCTTCGGGCTTTTATTATTGATTTAATGAAATCTGATTATTTTATGTTTATTGGATTTATTGTGATTTTCTGAGATTGCATAATTCGGTAATAAACTAAGAGGGTGAATTGAATGAAAATAATTAAATTCAGCTAACAAGAATTAGGTGATTTAATAGAATGAGAATTTAATTAAATCGGTAATTGTACGAAGAGAGATCTTGCATAGGCTCCCGATAGTTTATTGGACAACTTCATATCTAATTAGGGTTTTGGATAGATTGTTAATCGAAAGACTGCAATTCGTATAATCCAATTATGGTTTATAAATTAGGGTTAATGTTATAACTCGAGAGAGAGTAATCAACGCTAGGACCGTCTAGAACTAATAATCCAATAATTCATAATCGATTAGGTTAGCATTAAAGATAGGTAAACTTTCCCTTTCTCTCAATTGTTAGTTCCCTAGGACAATTCTTAACTGTGCATTGCAATTGCAATTTTTAAAAATATTTTTGTGATTAATTCTTGGATTGATTTGCTTGATTGAATTGCATTCTAGTTTTAGTTTCGTTACATTTGAATTTTTGCAATTTGTTTTGGCCTTAGATTTTAGGATTAAATTATCCCTCTACGTGGGATTGACACCCTAGGTATTATGAAAATGACCCATTCACTTGTAGATTATTGAGGTTAATCAATTAAAACTTACACATATCGAAAAATCACAATCAAGTTTTTGGCACCGTTGCTGGAGAGATGATTAGTTTGATTCTATAGTTTAAGGCTTTTAATTTGTTTTTAATTTTTGTTTTCATTCTTTTTTCTAATTCTGAAATCATGCTCTTGTATGAACACAAGATTCATGAGAAGATCGAGTTATGTAGCTGACATTTTAAACTTAGACATAACTCGATTAGAATAATCCATTAGGAAAACTCGACGTGAAGAAGAAGAGGAAATCGTGAAAGCAACAATGACCAAGGAATTTCAACAAGATTTAGACCACGGAGCAAACCAAGGGGGTCAACAATAGACCCTTATGGACTTCATGAGACTAGGGTGTCCAATGTGACTAATCAAGGAGAAAGAAGGTAGATGAAGCAGAAGAGTTGACAGAGGAGATGGAAAGTAATAGGTGCCTATGGACGAATGAGCTGAGTAGATAAACCACTACCTTTTGAGAACAAAATGGAATTGTGTCTGTCGGTCAAATGAAGGAGATGCAAGCTAGAATTGACAGCTTAACTCAACAACTCAACAATATTAAGGCGTCATTCTCAACTTCTGTAAAAGCCGTGAAATTAAAGTGTGAACTCTGTGGATAAATGGACCATGATACAGTGGACTATTTCTTGATGAAGGAAAGTGATCCAAAGTAAGTGAATTATATGGGAGCTCAATATGGATGAGGAGGGGGAAATAACCCCTACGCTAACACTTATAACCCTGGGTGGAAGAATCACCCTAACTTTTTGTGGACGAACAATGCTGTAGGACATTTAAGATCTCAAGGATAGTCAAGCTTCCAACAAGATAAGCCAAGCTCAATGGAATCCAAGTTGGATAAGATTTTAGATAAAATTCAAGGCATGGAGGATGCACATAGGAGGCTCAAAAGTAAATTCAAGCAAGTCCCTAAAAATCACGCCTCTTTAATACACAATCTGAAGGTCCAAGTAGGTTAACTAGTGGAGGAAATTTTTACTCAGGATGCAGGAACCCTTCCAAGAAATATCGAGTCTAACCCAAAGGAATGATTCATGGAAATTACTCAGACCCAGGAAAAGAAACTCAAACATGCAAAAGAAGAAGGAGACAAGGGAGAAGGACAAGCAATCATGGAATTCTTTCTAAGTGATCTCGTAATCGAGTTAATCAAGGAACTTGACTGAAATTTTCATACCTTATTCTAGCTCAGTAGAAGTCAATTTCAAGTAGGGCAATGAGGAATTCCATGGAGGTTGAATTAAAAAAGTTAAAGACATAACAAAACATTAGAAATGAAGCTCACACTAAAAGAATCAAACAAAAGAAGTTTAAGGAGCACATATCGGAAGAAAAACCCTAATATAACATAGAAGAAAGAAGACCTAAGGAATTTTTACATTCCTTGCAATATCAATGGAGTCAAAATAAACTGGTTCGTAGAATTGGGAGCAAGTATTAATATGATGACCTTTACCTTTAGTCAAAAATTGGGGTTAGGAGAGTTAGAACCCATAAAGGTGCTAGTGAAGATGACAGATAGAACAATTCATTGATTGAAGGAAATTATTAAGGATGTGCAAATATAAATTGATAAATTTACCTTTCCCACAAACTTCTATATATTGGATATAGATGAGGAAACCCCTATGGTCCTTGGATGACCATTCTTGGCTACTGCCTGCTTTATAATTGAATTTGATGGGATGAACTCACTCTGAGGGTCGACAAACATCATATATCCTTCAAAGTGTCATAAAAAGGCAACGATTCTCCCTTACCTCTGATTAATATCAAGGAAATCAAACCTCGAGGAAAATGAGAAGATATTGAGGATCCTAAGAATGCATCCAGAAAGAAACGATCACGAAGAAGAAGATGAAGGAAGGAGAATCAGAGGGAGAATGGAATCCAGGGCATCATAGCTTATGTGCAAATTGTAAGATCGATGACTACACTACCATTACTCGATTTATTCAAACCACCTTGAGTGCAAGAAGAGCATTTAGCTACCAATGTTAAAAGAAGTGTTACATGGGAGACAACCTATGTTCTGTTAATTTGATTTCATTTCCTTTGATTTTCAGATATGTGGATTCCGTAGTTATGTTATTTCATTTCCAAATAAAATCAAGAAGGCATGTGAAAGTGTCAATGACTTAGATGGACTGAAATTGATTTAATTTTGAACATAGTCTATTAGGTTGTTAGGTTGATTTATTAACTTGCAAAATTAGTGAATTGTGGGTTCTTTGGTTAAATATACAGTTTAATTAGGATTTAGTGTTAAGTTGTAACCCTACAAATTGTCACATTCATTCCTAATTTGAGGTCTTCTTACTTAAGTAGCTTTGTTCGTATTTTTTTCATGGAAATGAGTAGCTAAAGCAATAAGGTAGTCATTATATAAAAATTTAAAAAATAGTGTGCTTGTTAATGTTAAATAAATTACTATTCTGCTGGTCTTCGGATTATGAATAGAGCTAGTAGCCATTTGAGAACATGATGTAGCTGAGTAATCATATTGACATGCATCACAAATGTGTGCCTCTACGTCAAAAGGCTAAAATGACATTTTAACCAAGTAGCTTAATAAAAAATTGACTTAGTCGAGTATCTAGATCGACATTTATCACCAACGTTGCCTCTGAGTAAAAGACTAGGTCCTTGTTTAATAATAATAATATAGTGTGTTTTCTAATAAAAACCTACCGAACTTGTAATAACTTGATTTTTCATGAAAACATGCTTAGGAGTAGTTACAAAGTTTGAATGACCAAAGAATTATTAATGTGTGTGTGCAATTGAAAAGGATAAGTAAATTAACACCTGGATCTGGAATAATATATATATTATTTCAAAACCCTTAGACGCAAATTTTGCATGTTGATGATTTGATATAACTTGAATGATTATGTTTTAAATTAAATTTATTTCTTGAAGTTGAAGCCATTGCCTCATTACTGAATTGTGTGTCGTATGTTTGTTGTTTTGTTTACTTGAGGACAAACAAACGTTTAAATGTGGGGATGTTGATAAGTGTGAATTACATCATGTTATAAGGCTTAGTTTGATATGTATTTAACGGTTAATTCAATAGTTTAGTATGTGTTTAGGTTAGAATTTTATTAGTTTGTTAATTATTTATGTTTTAAGTGTTATATGAGTTAGTACAAGTCTTTGAGCCTAATTATTATGTTTCTGAGGTACCTTGATGTATTTGTTAGTGCTTAAAGGTCAACATTGAAGAACGAAGAAGTTTCGGAGACACTAGGGCTGAAACAATAGCCCACGATCATGACACAACAGGCCATGATCATGACAGAAGGCCCGGATGTGGCCCATAATCATGACATAAGGCTCAGATGTGGCCCATGATCATAGCATGTAGGGCCACGATTGTGGCCTACATTGAGTAGACTTGTAAACACTAAAAAAGTCAAGTTTTAAGGAAATTTTCAAACCTTTTTCAACCCCAAAAAATCCCAAGGCTGCTTAGAATGTAAAAGGTATTTAAAGAATAAGACAAACAGGAGGAAAAAGCTTTTACAGTAGCCACTATTCATAAAAAACCTAGAGAGAATTGTCGAGAGGAAGAAGGAAGAGAGAAAAGGAGAAGAAGCTGGCTCAATGTACTTCACAGATCAAGAGTTTCTCGACGTCACTGCCTCCCGTCTTCGTTCAGATCATATTTCCTATTTATTTTCCATTTTTTATTATTGTTAGAATTGGGAATAACAGTGTGATGATAAGATTTTTGAATTTTGAGATGTTCTAAACTCACTTCGGGGTTTTATTCTTGATATAATGAAATCTGATTGTTTTATGTTTATTGGATTTATTTTGATTAATTTATGAGATTACATAATTTGGTAATAAACTGAGAGGGTAAATCGAATGAAAAATAATTAAATTAGGCTAACAAGAGTTAGGTGATTTAATA
Source organism: Erythroxylum plowmanianum (assembly GCA_025531925.1). Classification (NCBI taxonomy): domain Eukaryota; kingdom Viridiplantae; phylum Streptophyta; class Magnoliopsida; order Malpighiales; family Erythroxylaceae; genus Erythroxylum; species Erythroxylum plowmanianum. The sequence goes on from JANVCQ010000002.1 coordinate 37,815,916, forward strand.
GAATGAGAATTTAATCAAACCGGTAATTTTGTGAAAAGAGATCTTGCATAGGTTCCTGATAGTTTATTGGACAACTTCATATCTAATTATGGTTTTGGATAGATTGTTAATCGAAACACTACAATTCCCTTAATCTGATTAGGGTTAATAAATTAGGTTTAATGGTACTAGAGAGAGAGTAGTCAACCCTATGATCATCTAGAACCAATAATCCAGTAATTCATAATCGATTAGGTTAGCATTAAAGATAGGCAAAATTTCCCTTTTTCCTGTTGTTAGTTCCCTAGGTTGATTCTTGAGTGTGCATTGCAATTGCCAATTTGTTAATATTTTCGTGATTAATTCTTGGATTGATTTGCTTGATTGAATTACATTCTGGTTCTAGTTTCGTTACATTTGAATTTCTGCAATTTGTTTTGGTCCTAAATTTTAGGATTAGATTATACCTCCTCATGGGACTGACACCTTAGGTACTGCGTGAACGACCCGTGTGCTTGCGAATTATCGAGGTTAATCAATTAAAACTTACACACTTAGAAAAACCATGATCGATGGTTTCTTGAACAGTAATTACTCTTAACTTTATAAGGATGACTCATGCTATTTAAATCCCATAATATGATCCATGGAATTTTTATAGTAGATTATATGTCTTTCAGCTTATTCCAAAAGGGAATTCTTTAGAAATTGAGATTAAATGCATACACAAATATCACTTGTAAGCCAATCAATTCCTTCTTTATTCTCATTGAAAGATGGAATAATTGATCTATAATTAAATTCTAAATTACGTTAATATGATTATTGTTAAAATCCAAAATTATTCTTCCATTAAAGTGTCTTTAATGATTGGTGATTGTTCCCTAATGGTTCTTTAGAAATTTTAGCTTCTTACAATAACTTCCTTTTATCTTAGTTTTTGAATGGCCCATAATAAAATGCTTATTAGCTTATATATAGTTCTTTAGAGCTAACTACTTAGACGGGAAATTGAACCCTCTGACATTTCGTGCAATTATGGACAAGTAGGGGAAAGGTTATTTTCCTTCTTCTTATTATAAGAATTCTCATCAAGTATGACAACGTAACATCCCATCACCGATGGGAAGGGTAAAATAGTAATTTGAGACGGGTTATGAGTGTGTAAATTAGTCTCGACATGTTCATGCATTATATGGCCTCCTTATATTCATAAATTGGAATTTTTGTATATGCACATGATTGTACATGCATTCATGACATTTCTCGGCATATGTGTTTA
>JANVCQ010000002.1:37837889-37848918 GCA_025531925.1 Erythroxylum plowmanianum
GACACTTGTCACTTTCCTCATATCTAAGCTCTAACTTAGTTTCTTTTGAAACTAACTCCCTTAAACTCTTATCTTTATAATCCAACTATCTCCGAGTCTTCATTTGATGTCTTTTTTCCTATTTTCTATAATTTTTTGAAATTTATGCCTAAATTCCAAAATTCACAAATACAATATTCTTACTAACCAATAGAATTTTCAATATAACTAAATTCCAAATTCTCAAAACACCTACAAATCACAACTCAATCTAATTATACCCGAAATTATTCATGAATGCATGTACAATTATTTTTATGTGCCACAACTTCACTATTCATAGATATGTGTATGACATAATATGCATGAACATAGAAATGCATTTCTAACTCTCATTAATCACTCACATTTACCATTTCAACCTTCCCACAAGAATGGGATGTTACACAAACACCACCAACTACATCAACTTCAGGACCTTGGTTTACCTTTGATGATCTTCCATCTAAAAAAAGTAAAGAGTGTCTCCTTGAATTTGACGCTTGGATTGGATTTACTTGCAAATGACTAGACCAAATAATCCATTAAGGGATATTTTGTCCGAGTTTACTTCTCACTTTACAAGCACTCTGCAAGAATGGTGGAAAAGCTTAGATGATTATTACATACTTCAATATTACAAGTCACATATGTCAGATTACTCCTTGGAGTAATTCATAAAGAATTCATTGGTGACTTCAGCTTATTGATAAACAAATCAGGTAGGAGTTTTTTGAGATGAAATGTTATTCTCTGGAAAGAAAAAGATCTATAAAAACATTTTCAGCATATAACAAAGCATTATTATCTTTTTAATGGATTCAACGATGTTATTGTCCATTATACTCTCATTTCGTCTCTTCTAGAAGAATTACAAAAGACCATTGCTATACTTGGAAGATATATGAGGGATAAATCTCTTAGAGAAATATATTAACATGCCTTAACTTTTTTTGACAAGCTCTGTGATCAACAACTGTTTCTCTAAAATATGATTAAAGATGGTCATTTGTTGAAAAAGGCATGTAAAAAGCCTTATTTGAAGATCAAGTGTGAGGAGAGAAAAAATTGTGACTGTCTAATTGTGGTTTTCCAATATGTGTAAGTTTTAATGTTTTAACCTCGATATTTCGCAAGCATATAGGTCATTCATGTAGTATTTAAGGTGTTGATCCCAAGAGGAGGGTTAATCTAATCCTAAACTCTAAAGTTGAAACAAATTATAGAAATTCAACTACATCTACGCTAAAACAATAACGCAATTCAATCAATCAATTCAATCAACCAATTCAACTCAAGAACTAATCACAAAATATTAACAAATCAGCAAATCGCAATGCACATGCCAATAATCAACCTAAGGAACTACAAATTAAGAAAAAGGGAAAAAATTTTCCCTATCTTCAGCATTAATCTAATTAATTATGAAATGTCGGATTATTGGTCCTGGACTATCCTAGGGTTGATTACTCTCTTCGAGTTATAACCAAAAGGCCTAAATTATAAGCCCTAATCAAATTATGGAAAATCACAATTTCTTAATTCACAATTTATCCAAACCCTAATTAGATTTGAAGTTTTCAACTAGACTACTAAAACCTATGTGAGATCTCTCATCACATAATTACTAATTTGATTGATTTCTTATTTCTTGTTAAATTACCTAACTCTCGTTAATCTAATTTAATTATTTTTCATCGGTTCACTCTTAGTTTATTACTGATTTATGAAAATGCGGAAATCAATCACAATGAATCCAATTCACATAAACAATTAAATTTTTATTGAATCAAAGATAAAAGTAACCTGAAGGTGAGTTTAGACAATCCTCAACATTCATAAATCTTATCTCAACAACTATCCCAATTATGTACATAGATAAAACTAGAAAAACACTGGAAAATAGATCTGAATGGATGGTGGAGGCAACAATAATGTGAAACCTCCTATTCTGAGAAGTATTTTGTGTGGACTTCTTCTCCACGTATCTCTTCTTCATCTCTTTCTCAATTTCTCGATGAACTCTCTCTAGGGTTTTATGATGGTGACTAATGCAAGAAGCTCCTCATCTCTTTTGTCTCACTCTTTATATAGCTTATGTGTTTTAGGCAGCCCCAGGGTTTTTTTTTTTTTTCTGGGGTTGAAAAGTTCAAAACATCCCTCAAAACTTGACTTTTCTGTATGTCTGAGCCTTTATTCGACATAGGCCATGATTGTGGCCCACTTGTAAACATTTTGTCATGATCGTGGCAGGTAGGCCATAATTATGGGCCAAGTCTTATGCTTTTGTCATGATCGTGGTGACTTGGCCATGATCGTGGGCTATCTCCCTTGCTTCTGTCACATTTGTGGTAGATGGGCCACGATTATAGGCCGTTGTTTTGGTCTATGTATCTCTGAAACTTCTCTGTTCTTCACTGTTGACCCTAAAATACTAACAACCCATCAAAGTTTCTTCAAGACATAATAATTAAGCTCAAATGCTTGTACTATCCCCTAAAAACACTTAAACACAAATAATTCACAAACTAACGCAATTCTACTGAACATACATACTAAACAATCGAAAAAATAGATAACCACATATCAAACTATAGCCTAAAATATGAAGTATTTCACACTTATCAACATCCCCACACTTAAACATTTGCTTTTCCTCAAGTAAACAAAACAACAAACACACACTAATTCACACAACACACAATGCAGTAATGAGATAATGACTTCAACTTTAAGAAATAAATTTAATTTAAAACACAATCATTCAAGTAATTTCAAATCATTAATGTGTAAAGTCCTTGTCTTGGGGCTCTAAACTAAATATACATATTAATTCAGATTAAATTATTTACCCTTCTCAATTGCACACACTAATTAATAATTCTTTGATTATTCAACTTTATAACTAATTCTACGTACGTTTTCATGGAAAGTCAAACTATTACAAGTTAGGTAGGTTTTATTCGAAAACACGTTTCTATTTTTATTAACTTTTTATGAACATGGAATTAGTCTTTTTATACAGAGGGAAATTTTGGTAATGAAAGTCGATCTAGTTACTCAACTAAATCATGCTTTTTTATTAAGCTGCTTAGTTGGAACGTCATTATAGCCTTTTTACGTGAGGGCACATATTTGTGATGTATGTCGATCTGGTTACTTAGATGTATCACATTCTCAACTGGCTACTTGCTCTATTCATAACCTAAAGGCTAGCGAAATAGTTACTTATTTTAAAAATAACAACTTTTAAAAAATATTTTATTACTTACCTTGTTGTTTTAACTACTCATTTTCATGAAAAAAATACTAGCAAAGCTACTTAGGTTAAAAGGCCTCAAATTATGAATGAATGTGACAATTTAGAGGGCTACGCTTAAACACTAAATCCTAATTAAGTTGCATATTTAATTAAAGAATCCCCGTTCACTTAGGTTAAAAGGGATCAAATTATGAATAAATGTGACAATTTAGAGGGCTATGCTTAAACACTAAATCCTAATTAAGTTGCATATTTAATTAAAGAATCCCAGTTCACTAATTCTACAATCTACAACCTAATAAACCATGTTCAAAATTAAATCAATTTCAATTCATCTAAGCCATTGACACATTCACACAATTCACAGAATGCAACCTAACAACTATAAAATGCAAAGTTCACATTAAAATAAAACATATAACCCTCCCCACACTTAGAAAAACACATTGTCCTCAATGTAAGAAGGTGATAACAAACATACATAAAGACAGAAGAAATATAAATTAAAGTAAAAAAAAAATAACAATAAAAAAGAATAAAAATAAAAATAAAGACTAAATTTAAAAAGAAAGAAATGGTTTAGAACAAGGTTTATGTTGATGGAAGTGGTGATGGGGTTTCAGGTGGCAATTGAACACCCTAAGCCTCGAAATAGCTATGAATACGACGTATGTCCCAACTTTGACATCGTTGAGTTCAAGCCATCTCCTTCATCATTTTGGAGTTCTCTGCAAGTGTATCTGTAATTACCTTGGTGTTTGAGGAGATTGTGTCCAATACCTTCTTTCAGCCCAGTTGTTCTGCATCTTCTTCCTCTTCGAACTTCTCATTGGTCAAATCCCCTTCTCGTTATTATTGGACACTTGAACTTGCTTGACTAATCCTACCCTTGACATGTGTCTTGGCGCTAATATCTCAAAGTTTCATATTATGGGACTTCAAGATTTTAGCCCGTCATAGATGATGATGGTTCATGAACTCAGGACTGTATACTGCAAGTCTGTTGCACTCAACTCCATAGTAGTTAGCTATGGCCGAAACCAAGTAAACCATTCCTAAATTATTGCTCATTTTCTTATGAGTAGCAATAATTGCATTAAAAATGTGGGTAGTTATGTACCCTGAGATGCTATGATCCATGCATCACAATATAAATAGTTCCTTCGTCGAGCACTTATTGGTTTTTGTTTTGTCAAAAATGGTTTGGCATATGAATTTATACATCAACAAGTGTTTGTAACTCCTAATAATGTTGATGTCTGCATTCTTAGTGTCAAAATGCTCTAATCTAGTTAGTTTTGTCCAGTAGGGACTGACATGGAAGTCGTCATGCTGATCCACTACGGAGGACTCGGGGAAACCAAAAATTTCATACATGGTGTCATAATCAAGCCTGTGGGGTTATCCCCACAACCTAAACTATAGTTCCCTAGGTTTGTTGGATTCATATTGAAGAGAAGTAAAAAATTATAAGGTCAGTTCTTTGTAAACTGGGAATTGAATTTGAATGAACTGACCTCATTGAATTTTTTCAGTTAAGCTCTTGACCTTGTCTCGCAGTTCTAATCTACCTAAAGTTTCAAAGTGAAAATATTTTAGAACTATAATTTGTTTACTACAAAGGGAATGGAAATGAGTACCTTCCTCATCTAAGAAGATCAAGAAAGGTGCTCCGTAATCAGTTGCTCTCTTCCTCTTCCCTTTTGCTAAGAATTGTGTTCGCCTCGCTGATTGATCAAACATTACTATTTACTTGATGCACGACATATTGGCTTGTGAGTCGTTCGAAGTCAAAAGAAATTTGGAGGTTTGAAATTTTGTAGAGAGAAGTGAGAGTGAATGGAGAGATAAAGTTTAGAGAGATAAAGTGAGAATAAAAGTGAGTGAAAAAATGAAGTTAGAAATGTATTTATAGGTGATTGGATGGTAAAATGGTAAAAAATTTAAGTAAAATGCACGTGTTTGTCATTTTTACCCTACCGCAAGCCACGATCGTATCTGTTAGGGATACCGAGAGACAAGGAGAAGAGGCCTTCATTTACTACATTTGAAAGAACCAAAAAGGAGAGAGAAAGGGGGCTCTTGGGAGATAAGGAGAAGAGGGCAAAGACACTTTCACATATGGAGAGACCTATAGAGGGTTAACTTCCCGACATTGGGTTGGAGGTGATATCGATGTTGACGAACCTTATTAAGTATATTTCTCACTGAGATTGTTGTTCTTTCTCTCTTTAGGTGTAACACCCCACAACTATAGAGTATCTGCTTGAAACTCCAAAAGACATTCAAGAACATACCCTACGATAGTGGCATGTTAGAGCAATCACATTCACTGATTAGGGCATCACATATAACATAAGTAATTAAAAATGATCAAACTTCTCATTTCATATATAGACATGTATATACATTGTCATTACACTCCAAAATCTATGTATTTGCATTACACATTTTCTGAGAGCTTACTATTCAATATATAAAAGTTTTTATATGAAATGCAATATACAAATAAAAATGACCTAGCTAGATCCCTTTAGTGTCAGCTGACCAGACCTTTGATCCATTTTATCCCCATAGTGCAGGTAGTATCCTTCTACTCTATCACTCTAGGAGTTAGAACATACGTATTTAGGGCATATAACGTCGATTAATCAAATATATTAACATATTCATAAGCAAATTCCATTTATTACATTATCTATCATGTTTCAACAACACCTTAGGAATTACAAGCACTTGATATAGTCACTTCATAACAATCCAACCATTCATCTCAATCTCTCATATCAACAACATATACATAAACATTGTATATTACCATACAAACATAATTCAACAACCAACCTCGTGGATACATGTGAGGATATAGATGTAGATGCATATGAGACTCCACTTTCATTTTTAGTTTGTTGTGATAGAGCGCCTATTTACTGGCTTATATCCCTTATGGATACCGGGCTCATGTTAGATATTGTCCCATATTTCTTGTAGATACTGGGAACACTATGTAACATCTCATTACCCACGTGGAGGATAGAGTAGGAAATATGGCATATTACTGAGAGATTAGAAATGCATCTCATGTTCATGCATTATATGATATACACATACACGTGAACATTGAATTTTTGCACATGAAAATAATTGTATATGCGTTCATTGATAATTTTGGGTATAATTGAATTGAGATGTGATATTATTAAGAATTGTGAACATGTGTGTTGAAAAATTTAATTGAAAATTGTGTTTGTTAATTTTGAATTTTGGTGAATTTTAGGAATAATTTTTGAAATTGATGATTATTATTTAGACTAGGAAGGATGTCGTTTGGCGAGTAAAATGATGGATGGAAATAGAAATAAGAAACAAATGATATTGGAGAAATTTGAAAATTCAGAGATGACTTTAGAATTTGTGAGAAGATGTTATTGGAAAATTTTGTTGATAATTGGAATGACCAAGTCAAGTTTCTTGTAACTAGAAAGACTAAGTTACTATTCTTATCTTCAACTTCTTTATAGCTAGTTTCTTCAAACTTCTCCTTTTACACAGAGTTTTTCATGAAACCTTCATTTATTTGCTTTTATCTATTCATTTCTCCTCCCAACTTCGGTTTTCTTTCATTTGCCTAAAAAAAATCGAAACTTGCTAACCTCTACAATGGTATACGTGAGTTGCATGAAGATTAGGGCTTCTTTAATTTTTGAATATTTTTTAGTTTTATCAAGTAAGTATCTTGTTAATCCTTTAGAGTTGTTGGTTTATGACACAAAAAGGTGATTTATTGTCATGACATGAATAAGAGAAAAATGGACATTTTTCATGTTCACCATGAATATAGTACGAAAATGTGGATTTGTTGATTTTTTCAGTTTTGATGATCATTATGCTATAAGATAGCGTAGAAATGATTTTGGAGTTGAAAGATCATAGAAAACGTGTATGATTAAATGCAAAAAAATTTGGAGAAAAGAACAAGAAAATACTCTGTTTATGGTTATGTATTCACTGTGTACATGAGTTTTGAGAGTTTTTAAAGATGAACAAAAAAATGAATTTTAAGTTAAAAAATAGTTATAAGATGATGTTTTGAGGTGAAAAAGATTGCTTAAATGATAATTAGAGGAAGAAATTTAAGAGAATGCAGAAAATGAAAATGTAGGAAAATGACAGTGAAGAAAGTGTAGAAAATGGTGGAATGAGTGGATGGATTTTCTGTTTTTGATGACTTTTATGAAAACTTGGATTTTGGATTTTTTTTTGATGACTTTTATGAAAACTTGGATTTTGGATTTTTGTTTACGAATGTTTAGTATAATAAGAGTCAAAAATGAAGAGAAAATGAGGATAGAATCAAATTAGAAATGTTAGATAGAGAGAGAAGAGAAAAAGATGAACAATTGCAGAAAAAATGAAGACATACATGGATAATTTTTTATTTTTGATGTTTAATGTTAATTCTTGGTTTTTGATATTTTTTTTAATGTGTTGGGTTGCATGGAAGTGGAGATGAGTTAGAGAAATTGGTTGAAAAAAAAAGGAAAGGAAAAAAATGTAGAGTTTCGGAAGAGGAAGAAGAAGCACATGCCTTTGGAAGAGAAAGTGGGAAAGCACGATCGTGCTTCTGCACGATCGTGACTTTCTTCTATCAACACGATCATAACTTTTGAAAGTTGACTGAAGTCTCACGATAGTACTCATGCATGATCACGACTTCTTTGGCTGGAGAAAATTCAAACATCTTTCAGTATTTTGGCTATATTTCCTTCTTCCGACCTCCAAATGACATAGGACTTAAAGCATTGGACTTGTAATACACTATTTCATCCATCTGAAATCATTTGGGAGAGATTGAGCAAAAAATACAGGACTGGTCTAATTAGGTGTGCACGACCATGCATTGAGGTTGCATGGCCGTGACTTATTTTTATTGGTGTGCACGGACGTGTATTACGGTTGCATGCCCGTGACTCACATGTTTTTGAATGCAGTGAATTAATTTTAGTTGGGTTAATAAATTTAAGATGGAAATGTTGACTGTACAAGAATATGATAACCAATATTTCATTAAGTAGGCTTCGGTATTTGACAATATCTTGTTCTGTAGTCATCCAAATGAGATTATTTTTGATTTGGAGTAAACTAGAGACATAGGATACAAATTGGCTGATGAAATCAAGTTTTAATTCAGTCTCTAAGAATTTCAATTTTTAGATAGAAGTTGAGAAAATGGCACTGTTCCAATATAAGAACAGTCTGAAAATGTTTAGGGTATATCCTTCCGATTTTTGAACCAATGAATGATTTTGGTCTCATTAGAAACTTTAAGATGGGAGAACAATTTTCTAGAAGAGAGTATTGCCAAATTGCTTCATTTTCATTGTCTAAATGATCAAGAATAATAGACCTGAAAATTAGTTTTTAAAAAAATCTGAAATGATTCAATGAGTTATGAATTGTGATTTTAATAGTTTTATTAAAGTATAAACCTAAGTATAAATCATACTTAGGTAAGTTTTGGGATAGGATTGATTAAGTGATAAGAATAATGGAAAAATACCCAGAAATGTCATGCACATGCATTGTGTGTATTTCATTTACATACATGTGCATTATTAAACACTTATAATTGTGCAAATTGTGATATATGCATATTGTGTGATATAGAGGAGCAACTAGAACGTATATAACTAGACATCGTCAAAAATTTCAGGCAATAGCTTCAGGAGTGACTTGTGACTACCCTAGATGGTTTCTCTCAATTACTGTTTGCTTTAAATTGTGTTTTGAAAGATAAGATGATTGTGATGGATTATGTTGATGCCAGACAATGTAGGTCCGAGATGTGAAATATGAATGGGATATTGAAGTGTTACTTGTATGTGAATGTAATGAACTAAATGTTTCTCAACATGATTGATTATGAGAGATGCATTCCATACATGAATGCATGATCTGATAATGAGAATTGTGACCTAAGTAGCCATTGAAATCAAGCTTAAAGCTCTAAATGTAATTAAAAGCCAAAGGCTAACTATGTAAAATGAGCCCTATATCCCGAATGGATAAGGGGCAGTATAAATCAGCCCGATATCTACAATGTATACAGGACAGTTAGGTACTTGGTCATAACAACATAATAATTGGAAAAGAGTCACGTGAGCATTTCATATGCATTTTAATAAGTATATTGATTGGGTGAAATGACAAATTTGTCTGCCTTTAAGTGAGAATGTGATATGTGTTCATTTAAGCAAAATACAAAGATGTGAAATATATGTTATATGTATGATGTGGTGCATGAATTGAGTGAATCATTGATGGTGGTTACCTCATTGAGTTCACAATACTCACCAAAATTACAATGTTGACTTTTCATGTCTGAGAGACGACTTTAGCTGAGGGACACTACAAATAGTGTAGATTTGTATTTTTTGGAAAAAGAAGAAATGACTCAAAGGTCAATCAGTTGGGTTTTGGACAAATTAGATAGATTTTTGTGTATTTCCTCTTTCATGTAGCATATTTTGTATTAGGCTATGATGTTGTATAAGTATGGATGATGAATGATACATTGTATAACGTCCGGTTTTATGAAATGAAATGAGGAATTTTGATTTTAAAATATTGTGACTTTCTTTATGATGTTTTATAAGAGAATAAAGATAGATGATGCCATGCTAAGTGAATGTTACGATTGAAAGCAGCATGTCATTATCATAGGTTATGTACTGGAATGTCCTCAGGGAGTTTCGGTAGATGTGCTACTTATTTATGATCATGAAGCATTTGCATTACTAGATCCAGGATCTACGCATTCATTCATCACACCGCATCTAGCATCTAGGCTGCATTGTGATAGAGAGCTAATACAATATGGACTAGAGGTGAGTATACCAATAGGTAGTACTATAGTTATAAGAGAGGTTTGCAAGAGATGCTTGATTCAGATTGATCAAGCAGAGTTGGAGGCAGATCTAATTATACTACAGCAGAGAGAGACAGATATTATCCTAGGCATGAACTGGCTCACTACTCATAGGGCTATTATGAACTGCTATACCAAGGAGGTAGTACTAGACTCTCCTAACCAGCCGAGAACAATTTTCAGAGGAATTAATCAAGCAGTACCAGCTAGGTTGATATCATTTGGGAGTGCATTGAGGTTGATGCAAGCTAGATGTGAGGCCTATCTAGCCCACATCATTAATACTAAAGCTGAGTAGAATGTGTAGGACATTCCAGTAGTTAGGGAATTCCTAGATGTGTTTCCCGCCAAGTTATCTGACTTACCTTCGGATCGGGAAATCGATTTCATAATTGATCTAGTTCCAGGTGCTGCTCCTATATCTATTCCTCCATATAGGATGGAACCTATAGAATTAAAGGAGTTGAAGGCTAAGTTACAGAAGTTGTTTGAAAATGGGTTCATTAGACTTAGTGTTTTGCCTTGGGGAGCTCCAGTGTTACTTGTAAAGAAGAAAGATGGGACTTTGAGATTATGCATCAATTATAGACAGCTAAATCAGGTGATAGGAAGAACAAGTATCCGTTGCCTAGAATTTGATGATTTACTTGATCAGCTGAAGGAAGCTCAGGTATTCACTATGTAGCGCCCCCTCACCGCAGGGTACACACCGGGACGCCCGTGGGTCGTTCCGACGCATATCCTACAGTGAAGAAGTGCTACGATCGAAACAATCACTAAACACTCGCTATTCACTCGCATGGCATCAATAATATAAAATC
>JANVCQ010000002.1:37851546-37861747 GCA_025531925.1 Erythroxylum plowmanianum
GCACAGGCAAAAATCACCATTTATAGAGGCTGTATGATGTATGTTCATACCGAGATAGAATTCAATACTCCTAACCCATCCCAAATTACCAAAATAACCTTCCCATCGGTGATGGGATGTTACATAAATTGAGCTTAAAGCTCTAAATGTGATTAAGAGCCAAAGGCTCATTATGTAAAATGAGCCATGTATCCTCAACAGATAAAGGACAGTATGAACGAGCCTGGTATCCACAATGGATACAGGACAGTTAGGCATTCGAGCACAACAACATAATAATTGGAAAAGAATCACATGAGCATTTCATATGCATTTTAATAAGTATGTTGATTGATTGAAATGCCAAATTTGTCTACCCTTAAGTGAGAATGTGATATGGGTTCATTTATGCAAAATGTGAAGGTGTGAAATATATGTTATATGTATGATGTGTTCCATGAATTGAGTGAACCATTGATAATGATTACCTCATTGAGTTTGCAAAATTTACCAAAATTACAAAGTTGACTTTTTAGGACTAAGGGAAGACTTTAGCTACTGAGGGACGCTACAAACAATGTAAACTTGCACTTTTGGGAAAAAGAAGGAATGGCTCAAAGGTTGATCAGCTGGGTCTTGGACATATTAGATAGATTTTTGTGTATTTCCTCTTTCATGTAGCATATTTTGTATTAGGCTATGATGATGTATAAGTATGGATGTTGAAAGATACATTGTATAATGTCCGATTTTACGAAATGAAATGAGGAAAAATAGGTTTTAAAATATTGTGACTTTCTTTATGATATGTTATAAGAGAATAAAGATAGATGATGCCATGCTAAGTGAATGTTGTGATTGAACGTAGCGCATCATTATCATAAGTTATGTACTAAAATGTCCTTAGGGAGTTTTGATATTTATCCTAGGGTAAGGGGGTGCTACATTGGGTGGTATTAGAGCATGGTTGGCATATAGGAATTTTAATGAAATATCATGAGAAATACGGATAATGATTGAAGTTATTATTTGATATTGGTCATCTGCCATAGGTGATCAATTGGGGCAACCAGCTGACCTAAGATTGGTAGAAGCCAGTTGAGAGTCCTTAGTACCTCGACCAGAGGAGACACCTCCTAGAGTTCCCGAGAGAAAGGAGAGGAGAAAGGAGAGGAGGTATGATACGCTATGAAAGCAGGGGGCGGTGCATTTCGATGGTAGCACAGACCTTACTGAGGCCGAAGGATGGTTAGAAAGGACGGAAAGAGTTTTTAATCAAATGGACTACGAGTCAGACAAGAGGTTTAATTATGCAGTGTCTTTACTATAGATCCCAACTTATTAGTGGTGGAAGACTATCCCAGGCAGTATCACTAGGCCTTGACACTTGAATTGGGAAGAATTTCTAAGGGTCTTCAAGGAGAATTACATGCCCAAGAACTACTTGGACAAGAAGATGAAAGAATTCTTAGATTTGAAGTAGGGTAGGATGTTAGTGGTGGAGTATGAGATCCGGTTCAATGAGTTGATAGGATATACTATTGATTTGATTCCTATAGAAGAAGACAAGTGTAGGAGATTCAAAGATGGGCTTAACATGGAGATCAGGACAAGACTAGCGATCTCCAATCTGAGCAGTTTTTCATATTTAAGAGTTGCTTCGATTAGAATTAAGTAACTACTGAGAGAGGGACAAGTAGATTCTAAGCAAGGGTCCAGATTGAAGAGGTCCAGCGATACTTAAAGTGGGTTTGGCAGAAGATTTAGTAAGCACCAGAACAGAGCTTTCAAACCACTAACTAGATTAAGACAGTCAGGATTCAGACAGAAGGGTGGATTTGTATAGTCTAGAAGTGGAAGAAGTATAGTGTAGAGTCAGTTACCCCTGTGTGAGCACTGTGGGAAGAGACATGGTGCTAAATGCTGGAGATTATCTAGAGCTTGCCTCAAATACGGTTCCTTTAACTACCAAATTAAAGATTGTCCTCTGCTATAAGAGCTCAGTCTGGTATAAGAGGGGGATTTATGAGTGAAGCTGCTGTCCAGCAGAGTTGAGGTAGTGGATCTAGACTGAGAGGTCGAGGTATAGGCAAAATGAGCATTGGGAGTCCTCCTGTTAGGACTAAGGTGTGGAGTAGCCAACCATAGTCCTAGTCCTGTGTTTATTCCATAACTAGGCCAAAGGCACAGGACTCTCCAAATGTCATTACAAGTGTGCTACTTATTTATGATCATGAAGCATTTACATTGTTAGATCTAGGATCTATGCATTCATTTATCTCACCGCATCTAGCATCTAGGCTGCATTGTGATAGGGAGCTACTACAGTATAAACTAGAGGTGAGTACAATAATAGGTAGTAGTACAATTATAGGAGAGGTCTGTAAAAGATGCTTGCTTCAGATTAATCAAGCAGAGTTGGAGGCAGATTTATTTATACTACAGCTAAGAGAGATAGATATCATCCTAGGCATAGATTGGCTCACTACTTATAGGGCTATCATGAATTGCTATACCAAGGAGGTAGTACTAAAATCTCCTAGCCAGTCAAGAGTAGTTTTTAAAGGAATTAGTCAAGCAATGACAGCTAGGTTGATAACATTCGTGAGTGCAATGAGGACGATGCAAGGTGGATGTGAGGCCTATCTGGCCCATGTCATTGATACTAGAGTTGAGTAGAATGTGCAAGACATTCCTGTGGTTAGGGAATTCCTGGATGTGTTTTCCGCCAAGTTACCTGGCTTACCTCCAGATCGGGAAACAAAGTTCACAATTGCTCTAGTTCATGATGCTGCTCCTGTATCTATTCCTCTATATAGGATGGCACCTATAGAACTAAAGGAGTTGAAGGCTTAGTTACAGGAGTTGTTAGAAAAGGGGGTTCATTAGACCCAGTGTTTCACCCTAGGGAGCTCCATTGTTGTTTGTAAAAAAGAAAGATCGGACTTTGAGGTTATGCATCGATTATAGATAGCGAAATTGGGTGACAATAAAAAACAAGTACCTGTTGCCTAGAATTGATGATTTGCTTCATCAACTATAGGGAGCTGAATTATTCAATAAGCTAGATTTGAGATCAGGGTACTATCAGTTGAAGATAGCAAAGGCTGATATACCTAAAAGTGCATTCAGGAGCAGGTATGTACACTTCGAGTCTTTATTAATGCCATTTGGGTTAACTAATGCCCCGTCAACATTTATGTCCTTGATGAATAAAGTGTGTTAGCCCTACCTAGACTGCTTTATAATATGTTTATTGATGATATCTTGGTGTATTCAAAGAGTAGAGAAGAACATGCTTTGAAAATCTGAGAGTGATCTTACAAATCATGAGTTAAAAACAATTGTATGTCAAATTTAGTAAGTGTGAATTTTAGCTTAATCAAATAGTGTTTTGGGGGCATATAGTGATTGGAAAAGGCATACAGGTAGATCTTAAAAAGTTAGAGACAGTGATGAATTGGAAAGCTCTGAGGAATGTGTCTAAAATTCGAAGCTTCCTAGGATTGGCTGGATATTACCGAAGGTTTGCCTAGGAGTTTTCTTTGATCTCAACCCCTCTGACAAAACTTTTGAGCAAGAATGTAGTATTCAGATGGAATGAGGAATGTCAAAAGAGCATTGAGGAGCTGAAGCATTGGTTGACTATGGTAATAGCATTGACTATTCCATCAGGGACCAAAGGATATGTGGTATATAGTGATGCTTCATATCAAGGAATAGGTTGTGTATTGATGTAGTATGGCAAGGTGATTGCCTATACATCGAGACAACTAAGGTCTCACGAGATTAACTATCCGGTACATAATTTAGAGCTTGCTGCAATTGTCTTTGCTTTAAAGATATAGGGACACTATTTGTATAGGGAGAGGTTCCAGATTTATATCGATCATAAAAGTTTGAGATATTTGTTGAGTTAGAAGGAATTGAATATAAGACAGAGGAGATGGATAGAGTTATTAAAAGACTATGATTGAACAATTAAATACCACCTGGGGAATGCTAATATGGTGGCTGATGCTTTGAGCAGAAAGTCTGATACCAGTGCAGCTCAAATTCAGTTATCGAGGTTACCTAACATGATTCAACTGAGAGCTTTAAATGTGGAGTTGAATCTGGAGCACGATGAGACACTAATTGCTATACTTAAGTTGAGATTGATGTTGTATGATAGAATCAGAAAAGTCCAGGAGAAAGATCCTTATATGGTGAAGCTTATAGAGAAAGTGAAGACGAATCCAGATTCTAAGTTTGAGTTAAGGGACAAGACATTATGTTTGAAATAGAGGCTATGTGTGCCTAACATGGATGATCTGAGGAAGGAAATTCCAGAGGAAGCTCATATGGCCACCTATGTTATGCATCCTGGTACTACCAAGATGTATAACACACTAAAGCAGCAATTCTGATGGCCTGGAATGAAGAAGCAAGTGGTGGAGTATGCTTCTAAGTGTATGACATGTTAGCAAGTTAAGTCTGAGCATCAAGCTCTAGTAGGGATGCTGCATTCATTGACTATTCTAGAGTCAAAATGGGAACAAATCACTATGGACTTCATTATAGGACTGTCAAAGACTTCAAGGCAGAACGATAAGATATAGGTTATAGTGGATCAATTGGCAAGTAGACCCATTTCTTACCAGTGATAGAGAATAACTCACTGGATCAGTTATCCTGGAGATATATGAATGAGGTGGTTAGACTGTATGGGATTCCGATGTTCATTGTATCAAACAGAGATCTCAGATTTATTTCGAGATTTTGGAAGAGTTTACAGTCTGCTATGGGCACAAAATTGAACTTTAGTACAGCATTTCATCCTTAATCAAATGGACAGAGTGAGAGGAAAATCAAGACTGTTGAGGATATGCACAGAGCTTCTGTATTAGAGTTTCAAGGAGCTTAGGATCAATATATAGCACTAATAGAATTTGCTTACATTAACCACTATCATAATAGGATCGGAATGGCACCGTATGAGGCACTATATGGCAAAAAATATCGGTCGCCACTATATTAGGATGAAAAGGACTTAAGAATGGTTAAAGGATCGGAATTGATACAAGGCACAGTGGATAAGGTGAAATTGATCTGAAGCTGAATTAAAGCAGCTCAAGATAGACTGAAGAGTTATATAGATTAACACCGACGAGATGTGGAGAACAAAGTAGGAGACAAAGTGTTTCTCAGATTGTCATCTTGGAGAGGAGAATTGAGATTAGGTAAAAAGGGCAAGTTGAGCCCTAGGTACATTGGTCCTTATGAGATCTTTGAGAGGATAGGACCTTTGGCATATAAGTTGGTTTTACCGAGTGAAATGTCTCAATTGCATAATGTGTTTCATGTGAGTAAGCTCAATCAAATCTAACACATGTGATACGGGCTCAAGATATTGAGGTTGCTAGTAACTTAAGCTATATTGAGGAGCCAATCAAGATAGTAGGATCTCAGATTAAGTAGTTGAGGAACCAAGTCATTCCATTGGTGAAAGTCCTTTACTGAGGAAACAACTTGGGAAATGGAGGAGCATATAAGGAGGCAATATCCCCACTTGTTTGAACAATCAGATAAGAATTTCAAGGATGAAATTTCTTTTAATGAGGGGAGAATTGTAACATCCCATTACTCATTGCAAGGCTAGAATAGGAAATACTAGAGATTACTAAGAGATTAGAAATGTATTTCATGCTCATTCATTATATGATATGCACATACATATGATTATTGAATTTTTGCACATGAAAATAATTGTACATGCATTCATTGACAGGTATAATTGACTTATATATGTGAAATGTGATTTTTATTGAGAATTACGGTTTATATGTATTGAAAATTTAATTGGCGAGCGTATTTGTTAATTTAAAATTTTGGTAAATTTTAGGAATAATTTCCAAAATTGTTGATCATTTTTAGACTAGAAAAAAAGGCCACTTGGCGAGTAAATTGATGGATGGAAATAAAAATAAGAAAACAAATGATATTGGACATATTGCAAGTGACTTTGAAAATTTTGGGGATGACTTTAGAATTTCTAAGAAGATGATATTGAAAATTTTGGAGATAATTGGAATAAAAAGATGGGAATTATGGGACTAGTTCAATAAGAACTTAGTTTAATGCCTTAGAAGATGGATGAGTAACAAGTGTCACTTTCCTAGTTTAAGATTTATTTTTAGATTATGTTTGAAAGACCAAGTCAAGTTTCTCGTAACTAGAAAGACTAAGTTACTATTCTTGTCTTCTTCTTCTTCGTAGCTAGCTTCTTCAAACTTCTCCTTTTACACAGAGTTTTTCATCAAACCTTCACCTAAGTGACACTTGCTTTTATCTGTTCATTTCTCCTCCTAACTTCGACTTTCTTTCATTTGCCTCAAGAAAAACCGAAACTTGCTAACCTCTACAATGGTATACATGAGTTGCATGAAGATTAGGACTTTTTGAGTTTTTAAATATTTTGGAGTTTTACTAAGTAAGTATCTTGTTAATCCTTTAGAGTTGTTGGTTTATGAAACAAGAATGGTGATTTATTGTCACGACATGAGGAAGAGAAAATTGCACATTTTTCATGTTCACCATGAATATAGTCTGAAAATGTGGATTTGTTGATTTTTCAGTTTTGATGATCATTACATTATAAGATAGTGTAGAAATGATTTTGGACTTGAAAGATCATAGAAAACATGTATGATTAAGTGCAGAAAATTTTGGAGAAAAGAACAAATAAATGCTCTGTTTATGGCTGTGTATGTGAGTTTTTAGAGTTTTTAGATATGAACAAAAAAATGAATTTTGAGTTGAAAAAGATAGTTGTAAGATGATGTTTTGAGATGAAAAAGATTGATTAAAAGATAGTTAGAGGAAGAAATTTAAGAGAATGTAAAAAATAAAAATGTAGGAAAATGACAAGGAAGAAAGTGTAGAAAATGGAGAAATGCATTGACGGATTTTTCTATTTTTCATGAATTTTATGTAAGATTGGATTTTGGATTTTTTTTACGAATGTTGAGTATAATAAGAGTCAAAAATGAAGAGAAAATGAGGGTATAATCAAATTAGAAATGTTAGATAGGGAGAGAGAAGAGAAAAAGATGAACAAAGCAGAAAAATGAAGACATAAGTGGAGAATTTCTGATTTTTTATGTTTGATGTTAGTTCTTGGTTTTTGATAGTTTTTGAATGTGTTGAGTTGCATAGAAGTCGAGAATGGGGATGTGATGAGTTAGAGATGTTGGTTTGAGTAGAGGAAAAGAACAACAGGAAGAAGAAGAAATTGCAGGTTCGAAACGAGAAGAAGAGTCGCGATCGTGCTTCTGCACGATCTTGACTTTCCTCTAACGTATGGAGACTCACAATCGTGCTGGAGCATGATCGTAAAACTCACAATCGTGCTCATGCATGATCACAACTTTGGGTGAAAACTCACGATTGAGCACGATCATGACTTCTTTGGTTGGAGAAGACTTGAACATCCTTCCGTATTTTGTCTATATCTCCTTCTCCCGACCATCAAATGATATGGGACTTGAACTACTGGACTCGCAACACATTATTATACATCTACAAAAATCTTAGCCATCTGAATTCATTTTGGAGAGATTGAGTGATAAAACTGGGACAGAAATTGGTTCTGGCTCGAGTGGCTATGCACGGTCGTGCAACTTGTTCTTGTGCACAAGCATGGATGAAGGTTACATGGTCATGACAGGGTTTCTAAAGATTTCAATTTCTAAATGGAAGTTAATTGTAGGGCATTATTTCAATATAAGAATAGTCCAAAAATGATTGGGTATAACTTTCAGATTACTGAGCCAAATTGAACGATCTTAATGTCATTAGAAACTTAAGAGATAGGAGAACACTTTTCTAGAAGAGAGTATTGACAAATTTCTTCCTTTACATTGACTAAAAGATCAAGAACAGTAGACCCAAAATTCAATTTTTGGAAAATTCTGTAATGATTCAATGAGTTATAAATTATGATTTTAATGGTTTTATTGAGGTATAAGCCTAAGTATAAATTATACTTTGGTGAGTTTTAATATATGAATGTCTACATGATGAGAATAATAGAGCAAAACTCAGGATTGCCATGAACATGCATTGTAGATTTTTCATTTACATACATGTGCATTATTAAACACTTATAATTGTGCAAATTGTGATATATGTGTATTGCTTCTATAGAGTAGCAATTGGAATGTCAACATCCAGACGTTACTAGAACTTTAAGGCAGTAGCTTTGGAAGCAAATTGTAAGTAACCTAGATGGTTTCTCTCAATTACTATTAGCTTTAAATTGTGTTTTGAATGATAAGATGACTGTGATGGATTATGTTGATGTCGGACAATTTAGGTCTGATATTTGAAATATGAATGTGATATTGAAGTGTTACTTGTATGTGAATATAATAAACTAAATGTTTCTTGACATGATTGATTATGAGATATGCATTCCATGCATGAATGCATGATCAGATAATGAGTGTTGAAACATGAGTAGCCACCAAAATTGAGCTTAAAGCTCCAAATGTGATTAAGAGCCAAAGGCTCATTATGTAAAATGTTCCCTATATCACCAACAAATAAGGAATAGTATGAATGAGCCCGATATCCATAATAGATACAGGACAATTAGGCATTGGTCACAACAACATAATAATTGGAAAAGAGTTACATGAGCATTTCATATGCATTTTAATAAGTATGTTGATTGATTGAAATGCCAAATTTGTCTACCCTTAAATGAGAATGTGATATGTGTTCATTTATGCAAAATGCAAAGGTATGAAATATATGTTATATGTATGATGTGTTGCATAAATTGAATGAACCATTGATGATGGTTATCTCATTAAGTTCGCAAAACTCATCAAAATTGCAATATCAACTTTTTAGGACTGAGGGACGATTTTAGCTACCGAGGGACGCTACAAACAGTGTAGACTTGTGCTTTTGGGAAAAAGAAGAAATAGATCAAAGGTTAGTCAGTTGGGTTTTGGACAAATTAGATAAACTTTTGTGTATTTCCTTTTTCATGTAGCATATTTTGTATTAGGCTATGATGTTGTATAAGTATGGATGTTGAAAGATATAATGTATAATGTCTAGTTTTACAAAATGAAATGAGGAAATTTTGGTTTTAAAATATTGTGACTTTCTTTACGATATGTTATAAGAGAATAAAGATAGATGATTTCATGCTAAGTGAATGTTATGATTAAATGTAGCACACCATTATCATAGGTTATGTTGGACCCCGCTTGCGGAGCCCAACTTCGGATCATGAAACTTGAGCTTGTAAACTTATAGGGTTATTCCAATGAACCCTCTTTGGCCGTCATCTCATAAGGGTGGTGAGCCCACACTATCCAGGCATCAAAATCACAACTTGACTTCTTCATAGAAATTGGAGCTCTAAGCCTCTAGTTCGCTTTGAAACAAAAATCATCTCAAACGAAGCTCTATAGCTCAAGATATGCTTAAAAAGCTAAAGCGTGCACATACTCCAATTATGCTCTCCTAACCAACCCCACACTACTTTAATGGAAACTTCCTCAAAATAACTCCAAAAGATACCATTTTTCATTCAGAGATTTCCAAAGATGTTATAAATCCATTGCTTTAAGAATCACTCCATTTGGAGGGAAAATGAGGGAGTTATGCCCAAAAGAATATAACATGTTTATATCCTCAATTGATTTGTGCCTATCTTGGCGCGATCACCATAACTTTCAATATAGATATCTTAATGAGTTCATTTTTGACCATTTGAAAGAAGACTTCTAGATCTACAACTTTCATGAAGACCACAAAATCAGATTCTGTCTCTAAGGGGGCCAAAAATCACAATTTCCCTAAGCTGTCCCGTGGATGTCCATTAAACAGACATACATCGGGCTTAAGAGTCCAAAATGACCTGAGAAGGTCCGTTTAACGGACATAGACTGGCCAAGGGGTGTTTTCACACCCGAGAAGGTTCGTTTAACGGACGTTATGTCCGTTAAATGGACATTGGGATTCCCCAAGGACCCCCAATGCCTCTCTAATGCTTCCAACTTCCATCCTATCACTATATACACTTATAATCTTCACAAATACACTACTTCCAATGCCTAAACACTTCATAACAATCCAAAAAAACAAATTCATTTCACAAACTTCTCAAATCTCAACTCATTTGGTTCATCAAAGCCATAATTTCCTATCAATCACCATAGCT
>JANVCQ010000002.1:37876814-37896001 GCA_025531925.1 Erythroxylum plowmanianum
GCTAATGACCCTGCAAGGTAATAAGCACAAGGTTCATGATTTTGCAGGAGTTGGTTTTCGAATACAAGTTTTATTTCGTGGTGAGGAATCCTTCCCTCGTGGGATACGCGTCCAGATGTCACGTAGGACGTCGAACTCGTGAGCCACCGGGGAGGGGTTCCAACAACAAAACTGTAACAAGAAGAAAATTAAGTTACATGTAAATACACTTGCTTTCCAGGGCACTATACTTACATAACTCCAACACTTACATCAAACATAAGGTGGGGGGAAAGGGGAAAACACCTAGATTGGGTATGGCAATTAGTTAGACGCAAGTTTGCTTATACATAGACCTTAATTATCTTAGCTGAGAAACAGACTTCCTACTAGCTATAAAGTATCAGCTATCATTCTTAATAGACAATGGCATGGAAATTTTAGAGGTTTTTCTACACTGGTGGAATATCTACCTAACCTTAGTGAAAGAAATAGTGAAGATGCCATATTATAGACCCCAAGCCCTTAGGGTGAATTCACAAATGCATTTTTCCATACAATCTTTAGTAGATTCACTTCTGATGTACCCTGGTACAATCAACTCTGGAAAAACTCATTAAACCCAAAAGCCTTTATAATCACTTGGCTTATGATTAAAAATAGGCTAAAGAAAAAAAAACTGATGGTTTGGACAAAAAGATTCAATCTATAAGTTATGTAGGGAGGCTGAAGAAAATCGAAACCATCTTTTCTTCACTTTTAGTTACTCTAAAGTGTTATGGGGAAAATCCAACACATGCTAGATATGGCAAATCATACACGCAATTGGGAGAAAACATTAAATAAAATCATCACTCAAACTAAGCCTGGAAAATATAATGCCATCCTTGTTAAAGTTGCACTAATAACCACCATATATATACTTTGGAAAGAAAGGAATTGTAGATTATATAAGGGCATGGGAGAAGATAAGTACCAAGTTATTAATAAAATCTTGAATTGAACCAAAGCTGCTATAATTGCAAAAAAAAAAAATGGAGCACTTACTCACCCATGAAATCAAATGCGAATGGAATCTATAAATAGGAGGCTATCTTTCTCTATGTTTTGATCCTCTAAGTTTCTTTCTACTTCCTCAACTATTTTGTATTAGGTTAAAAGCTAGGTGAAATCTTATTAACTAAAATCACTGTATTATTGTAATATTTTCTACTAATATTACTACAAATTCATTTGATTCTTAAAAAAAAATTTGTAATTACTTTTGAAACAATTTTCCATATCTGCTTTGTATGTAACTTTAAGTAACCTTTGTGTAAGATATTATTTAAAAGGAAATAGTACTAAGTATAATGTTCTAATGATCATTAAAGTAATAATGATCTTTAGCGATCTTGGAAACTTTCTTAAAGCTATAGGGAGATAGAATGCGAGGTGTCTAAAGAAGGTTAATATTTATTATTTGTTAGTTAGAGTCATGGATAGTAGTTTCAATGATCTCTTCCAATACTTATACCTATCTTTGGAGAGATAATCTATAGTGGTTAACTACATTCGCTTTTAGTAATTTCACTTGATTAATCTCCTCCCCATAATCTACCATTATTTTTTATTGAAATTGATCTAGTTTGTAAGGATAGGATACATTTAAGTGTCCTTCATATAGTTTATCCTTTTTATCCAATATTAATAAGGTAATGATCTTAGGAAGTATATGTTAAGTATCAATAAGGACACAAACTCTAGTATAATTGATTATTTTTATTAGCAGATGCTGCCTCATCAAGGCATATTAGATTACCTATACAACTAGCCAAGTTTCTAAGCCAGTTAGTTTCCCAATATTTATGAGGGTTATTCTAAATGTTCAACTCAATTGAAATCTACTTTAGCTTAAGATTCTAGAGCTATAGTCTTGGTTTCCAATTTTTATGAAAAAACTTTTACTATTAAGATACCAAGGCCCTACTTCCATAATCTTTAAGACGTGGGATGGAGTTCCAAATTTAAAGAGGAATAAATAGTCTTCATTTACTAAAACCTTTTGTAGACCATGTTGTTCTGGTTATATTGCATCTAAGAATTCATCACTAAAATTGATGGTCTTTTTTATTCCAAACTAAGTTTTTAAAACCTAGGTTATCCTATTTGCAAGTATAAGAGATAATTGTAGTCAAATACCGTCGATCGTCTCTTAAGGAGGTGAAATTGGTTCACTCAAATTAACTTTAAATAAAAATAAAAAGAAATGCAATCCTAAACATTCTATTCCAATTTGTTGACTAAAAGGTTCTAAAGAAATTAAGCAATTAGACTAAAAAGTAAACTGATTTAACTAGAAGCAAAGAATGATTTGACAAATCGATTTGGTGAACTATTGAGAAATTAACTTCACTAATTTAATTTCCTATGCATGACTAAGGTGAATTAATTAGATAATTGTCTTGCTAAAATTAACAATTGGGTTCTAAAATTAATTCAAATAATAAACTAAATATAACTTTCGTATTCGATGAGCTTATCATCCAAATTCATTATGTAAACTTAACTGATAATTACCTACTTAAGTTAATATATTTCTAATTCATAACGTAAGCGTCTATAATTTCTCATTCTAATATTATGCTTCTTCTCTCGATTCTTCATTTAATATCAAAATGATGCAAAAGTTGGCCAAACTATTCCATCCGATAAGTTCAAAAATCATAGAAAATGTCAAGACAATAAAATAGTAACTCAATCATGCATTGTCAACTAAATTAGCTTCATTAATTCTCAAGAATAAGTAACTAGCCTATAATGAAATAAAAACAAGTCATTATGCTCATAAGCTTCAATCCCATGTTCAATAGTAAACAAAGAAATATCAAAGTGATAAAAAGAGTAAATAAATAGAAGATGGATTATCAAAGCGATAACAGAGGGAATAAGTTCAAAGATGAAATACGTTCAACAACAGTAGTAGTAGATGAAATAAGAATGAATAAACAAAATGAAGACTTTTGGATGAGAAAGTTAGCGGTGAATCTACTACCAAGCTCAAGCTATCTAGCGTCAATTACCTCCTTTTAACTCTGCTCTATTCTCACCTAGAAGAATGGTTGCTCACATCAACTTGGCTTCATCTTCATCTCTCGCTCTCTTCCTTTGCTCCATTCTTACCACCTCTTTGTTGTTTTCTCTTCTTTTTCTCCACATCCAGCCTTCATCCCTCCTTTTAGCCCCCCTTTTTCTTTCTATAAACTTTCTCTTTATAGAGAGGGTCTAGGTTTAGGTTTTGTTTTAATCTCCCATCATCTGCATGTGTGAAAAGCGTGATATTAAATTCTGTGCAAGAGAATGTGCATAAGCATGACAGAATATGTCATGGCTGTGAGGAACATTGTCACAACCATGACAATGGGAGTTATGAGCGTGACTCCCTTGTCACGCCTGTGATAAAGAGAGTCATTCCCATGACTCTCTTTGTCATGCAACACATCTTCTTTGTTTTTCTACCATATAAGCATAAAAACCATATATCCTCATTTCATTGAATTTTGGATTAAAACATAGGAATTTGTAACCAAAAATAAAATATAAACGCTTGCAAAATTAATAAAAATTAGTCATAACAAGTCTCCTACGCTTAAACTATGCTTGTCCCCAACAAAAATAAAAAAACTAAACTATACAAGGAACAAAAACAAAAACAATAATTTTTTCGATATAATAGTCAAAGATATCAACAATCATTTTAATAAACACAACCTAAGAACTTGAAACTCATAATATTTCATGAATAAGCTATTCTCCACATACTTATCCAAAATTAACAAGTACTTCAATTCAAAGAATCATTAGCAAATGTGATAGACACTCACTCCACTCTCCATCGTCTCAAGCATTTAAAGGTAGGATGTAATCACTCATCATTCATTTCATGTAGGGCCTCTATCATAAGCTTGCTTACTAATCCAATCTCCACCACTCATATCAAACACAAACATCAATACGAAGGTTTTTATTTTGATTGTAATGGGGCTGGGCTAAGGGTAGGAAAAAAAAGGAGAATCACAATTTAATACCATAAAACCATTTGAGTATTTAAAATAATACGACAGTAGAGCATAAAACACTCAATTCTTTCCTTTCAATACAAGATTAATACTCCCTTTCTCTTTTTTTATATCTCTCTTATTTCTTTTCATTTTTTGGTTGTCTTCTCTTCCCTCCTTTTCTTTTTTATATCTTTTTCTTTTTTATTGTCTTTTCGGAATAAGGAGACTAAATTTAGAGGAGAGACATAAGTTATTACAACTATACCCATTCCTAACTCAATAGCCAACTATATGCTATGATTCCCCCACTCTTATTTAAACAATTATTCCATAAACACACTCATACAATTTCAAATGTTCAACTCGCCCTTATGGTAGGTATATTGAAGAGGATAAATAATCAAAGTTAAGGCTCATATTTTAGGTTTAAAGAAAGAAAGGGTTTCATGTTAAGCTCAAAGGGGGTTTACTAAGGGTAAAATTATTATGGCTTTTTAAACAAAAAGGCAAATCCTAATTACCTTCATCATTTTGATGTTTGCATATAATGATGAAATATCACTCTCAATAAAGAACACTTAATTTTGGTGTTTAATATTTCAAAGAAACTTAAAATCTCACCAAAGAAATTGTCATTCATCCATCCCAACAAGTTAATATCCTTTAAATCAAAAATCAAGTCAATCAGTCTAAACAAGTTAATATCCTGATCAAGTTTACTTAATGACAATGAATCTCTAAGTATTAAATGGGAAAACACACAATTTTTTTTAATTAACTACTACTCTTGCCATCTCCCGAACCCCACTTAAATATCACATTGTCCCTAATTTGATAAGAAAATAGAAGAGGGATCTAAAGAGCAAACAACTTAAACAAGGATAAAATTAAAAATAAGAGAAATTAAAAACAACAAGAAATAATCATAAAAAGGATAGAAATACAATACTAAGGTTAGGGGTTAGTGGCTCTAAGAAACTATCAAACTCTCCCTCAGTTGCATCTTCTAGCAATTAGCAATACTTATACATTTCTTTAACCAAGTCTAGCCCCTTTTCTTCTTCCTACTATAAAGAAAAGTCAAGATTTGTAGCAATGATTTAATAAACAAGAGAACATTCTTCATAAACAATAGTAGTTGGAATAAGTTTAACATTAAAGATTGAAAATTCTATTCTCTCCCAGAATAGTCATGGTTAGTTTTTTATTCTTCACATCAATCATGGTATTGGTAGTGGCCAGAAAAGGCCTCCTTAGGAATATAAAGTGCTCCTTTTCTTGCTCTTTTACTTTCCCCATTTCTAAGACAACAAAGTCTACGGGGCATAATCAATCCTCCAACATTCACTAACATATCTTCCATTATTCCTTTCAGATAATAGATTGACTTATCAGTTAATTGTAAGTAAGTCTTAACTATCTTAGATCCAAATTGTCATAAATAGAACGAGACATAAAGTTTATACTTGCTCCAAGGTCAAACATACCCTTAACCTCTCACCATTACTCATTAATACTTTCATAATGAAACTCCCAGGATCTTTCAGTTTGGGGGTAACTATTACCGAAGGATTGCACTTGCTACTTTTGAAATTATCACCTTCTCGTTTGGGTCAAACTTTCACTTTTTGATGCTTAGTTCCTTAAAGAACTTCATATAAGCTGGAATGTTCTTGATCACATTTAACAAAGGGAGATTAATATTAACTTTAGAAAGAATGTTATATAGATAAGAAAACTACTAATCTTTTTTCGAGTCCTTAAGGCAGTTTGGATATGGAATTGATGGTCTATTAGTCACATTATATGTTCTTGTTCCTTCATTACCTTTTTTGTATGCCCAAGTTTTTCACCTTTTTGAATCTTACTTGAAGAGTCATGCCTATTGCTTACCTCATTTTGCTCATCTTTTTCCTTGATGAGGCTCTCCATTTTTTGATTGCCTACATCAGACAAATTAGAAAGAAACTTAACATGATTATCAATCACTTTACCAAAACTTAGAATAGTAACTGCCTTGGCTTGTTTAGGTTGAATGGGTAACCTTCACTTTTGATTGTTTTGCATTTAAACAGTGAGTTGTTGCACTAAAGTCTCGATTTCTTTACAGAAGCTTCCAAGGAGTCAAATATCTTATTGTTTGTTTTTTTGATTCTGGGATGTTTTCCTCAATAGGTTCTCATATGAGGATTGCCCTTGGAATTGGTTTTCTTTCTGAAAATAATATTATGGTTAGGGCTGCACTGGTGGATTATTAGTCTTTTAAGTAAAATCAGGGTAGTTTCTCCAACTAGGGTTGTAAGTATTCGAATATGGATCATTTTGCATCCTTGGTTGAAAACCATAAGTGAGTTCGCTTATTCTTCCTTACCTGCAAAAGATTCAAAAGAGTACAAATATTAGCTCCATGACCAAAAGTTTCATATATATCACATATCTTTTTATTTGGAACATTTTGGGCGTAGTCTCATGGTCAAAATTTTTACAAGCTTTGTTAACTCAAATTTGCATAGCCATTTCTTAGTTTGAGTTCACTTATAAACTCTAACTTTTGTCCCCCTCGTGCTCTTTTGTTGAGAATTGGCCCCTAAAATTTCAAAAAGATCGTATGTCTCTTCAATTGTCTTTTCTTTTATAATTCCTCCTACTGCATTGTCTCTTGTATACTGACACTATTGTGTTAATCCATCAAAAAAGAATTGGTTCTACATGTGAACTAGAAAATGATGGCTTGGAACTATATAAGTAAAAGTTTAAAGCATTCCCACGCCTCATGGAATGGCTATCCCTCCATTTGAGTTAATGTAGCTATTTTGGTCCGTAACTCAGAGATCTTTTGATGGGAATAAAATTTTCCTATGAATTTGATGTACACATCCTCCCATATAGTCAATGAATCATATGGAAGGGTCATCAACCATTCCTTGGCCTGATCTTTTGATGTGTGTGGAAAGCATCCCATTTTGAGTTGATCTTCATTTAAGCCATCTAGAGGAAATGTCTGAAGAGTGGAATTATCCGCATTAGCATTAGCTTCTATGATTCGAAAATGTCTGGATGCGAGCATTCTATCTTGTATCATCATTATTCAAAACACTTATTGAACACACATTATTAATTGCACAAATTTATGAATACTCAATCACATACATACATATATATATATATATATATGTATATATGTGTGTTTGTGTGTGTGTTGTGTTGTGTATAGTGCATGCTTAATGACAATCCTGGGTATATTATCTAAATTCACATCTTATGCTCAATCTCATTTCATAATTCGTATACTTCTAATTGAACTTAGGTTTACACTTCATTTGTATATGATCATTCTAAGTTCACCATTCAATCTTTATGCTTTGTATGCGTCTAGCTCATTCTTAAGCTTACAACTCAAGAACGCTTGGTTATTCTAATATCATAACTCAATTTTTCATCAATTTTTTTCCTAACATTATATGTTCTCATACTACCCAATTCTCATTCAGATTCACTTAATACATATTACTCAACTTCTTTGAATCACAACTGCAATCATATGAACATCTTCAATCACATTATACTCATGTCGTTGGTACTTTGATATCATCAATTCATTCATTAAGTTATAACCCCAATTATCACTTCATACATATCAAACATTAGTCACTTAATTCAAGCATCATTCTAGGTTCAATTCAAGCTCCATTTAAGCCTAATTTAAGGACAAATGGCTAGTGAATGTCTATTACGTAGACGTTCATGTCCACTGAGTGGACCTTTATGGGTCACTTATAGAAATGTTAAAATTTGACCCTATAGATAGCAAAATCTCTTTTCAAGGTCTTCACAAAAGTTGTAGAACTCGAAGTCCTCTTCAAAATTTTACTTAAATGACCTCAATCCAAGTTCTAAAAAAAATGTTATGCCACTTTCCCCAACATATATCCAACTGCATCCTTATTTTCCAGATTTCAAATTATTTTCTTACTACTTTCAACACCTTATCATTTCTAATTTAATACTCATCATTTTCCCATCATTTTTAACTCCATTTCAACTCAATATCATCGATAAACAAATTATATTCCATGATTGATCATGAGCACTAAAAATAGGACATATACATATATACATACATCATCAACTTTCTGCACATATTCATCTTCATTTCTACTTTCATTTCACTTCTAACTACTACCTTAATTCATCTTATTTCAAGAACATAACTTAACAACTTAATTAACATAACTTTCACTTTCATTACACCCTTAATTTACAACTTACAACATCTATATAACAACTCATCACTCATGGTTTTCATACTCTCAAAATATAACACAAACACATGTATGCATCCATTAATTTACTACACCTAGTACTCAACTTCAAGTCAAAATTTTAAACTCTTCAAGGCAGAATTTGATTTTAATGTCTTCATGAACAATGTAGCAATATGTCTCTAATTTAATCCAAATTAAAAATCATCTCATTTGGATATCTACAAAAACAAGTTATGTCTAAATTACAGATGCATAATGACTGGAAAAATGTTACAACTAACATTTTTTCAACACACTTTAAACACCATTTATTCAATTAATCCAACATTATAACATTCCATAATCTATTACCCATCAGAAAACCAAAGCAAGGCATTAATCTACCACATTACTCATTCATGTTTTATCATGAACCCATCCTTATTTTATAAAAATTTAACCTCTATCATCAAATATGCTTCACTCATCAAAGCCATAAAGATTAATAGGTTACTTACTTGATTTATTCAAAGCTTCTTTAATCACCATGAAATCCTACGATCATCGCCCTTTCAAGGTGGAATAGGTTGGTTCTTTTAATAACAAGAGAGAGAATGAATCTTGAATAAACAAGGTGAAAGAGTTGACCAAAATCAATATGATGAGGGTGAGGTGGGATGGTAGTAAATGAAGGAGCGAAAGATGAAGAAAATGAAGGAGATGGAGATGAAAGAAGTTTGTATTGTAATTAGCAAGTGGATGAAAGAAGTTTGTATTGTAATTAGCAAGTGAAAGACCAAAATATGGTCTTTCATTTAATAAAAATCGTGATTTAAACAAGTGGTGTGGCAAGTGACATTTATCACTTTCTTATGGTCCTCTTTTGGTCTTTTAATCTACTAGTCCATCTGTCTCCAATTTTCAAGCTAATTTTCTCCCAATTTTCAATGACACTTGTCATTAAATCTTAATGTCACATATTAAAATTTCTACTACCATTTGAAATTTATTTTTATTGTCATTTATCAATAGTTCTGTCACTTGACATTTTTCCTAGTCCAAAAATACTCTTAAATTCTAAAAAATTCTCATATTTCACCAAAATTTCTAATTCATTACTTACACTCCAACTCAACTTCTAGGACATATAATCTATAATTCAAATTATAATCGCACTAAAATAGTCATTTATACCTTAAAATGTCAAATGAGTGCATGAACAATTCATTATAATGCGTGCAATAATCAAATTCACGTGTATATATGCTAACATTATGTATGAGCATGAAATGCATTTTTCTAATCTCTCATTGCTATTTCTCAATTATAGAAATCTAAGGTTTTAACTCTTAGTTTGGGAACGGGATGTTACAATTCTCCACCTTAATAAATTTCATCCTCAAAATTCTTATCTGATTGATTAAAAAGGCAAGGGTGTTGGTTCTTCATATGCTCCTTCTTTTTCCATTTAACTTCATCACTGGACTAATTTCTTCTAATTAACTATAATCAGTGGAATCAATCGATCTTTCAATTACTTATTCAGATACTACACTATCTTAACTATTTTCTCAATATATTTCATATTACTCATAATTTCACTTCCGGTATTAACAACACATATATATCAGATCATAATGATATTTCCTAAACATATCCATGTGACACTGTGTGAATCTGAAACATATTTTATTGGTAATACTAACTCATAAGTCAATGGTCCTATTCTTACAATAATTTCATACGGACCAATTTATATCAAGCTTAGCTTCATCTTTTTCCTAACCTGATCACACCTTGCCATGGCAATACTCTTAGAATTATTTCATCTTTTGCTTGATATTTCACATCTCTTTAGTGTTAATACACTTAACTCTTATGTCTATCTCACCATATTCCATATTTTCGAAGTTGATCCACCTAACTCGTTTATCTTTCTTGAATCATTTAATTTCTAATACAGATCAATTTCACTTATCAACCACATCTCCAATCAATTATGGCCTTAAATTATTTTAGGACTTATTCATTTCAATATAAAGGTCGACGACTCTTTCTATTATATAACACCTCATATGGTATTCTAATGATATCATTGTGATAATGATTGTTATGCTTAAAGTGAATTAAAAATTTACATTGACCTCATGTTCCTATGAACTCCAAAATATAAGCTTTAAGCATATTTCCAATAGTTAAGACTGTTGGCAACTCATACATGCAGTCACTTGGTTCTATAATCTTAGTCGTTAAATGCTATTTTGGTGTATTCCTACTAGGATATAAAGCATAGGTTGTTATTTATGCTTTCTCTAATAATCTCTTTGCTCAATCATCTTTATTGGATACACATACTTCTTATTTCAATCATAAAGTATCATTTTCTAATTCAAACTCAGAACTCGAATTCACTTTTTATTTCTCAATAAGATTCATAAATTCTGAATCCTCAATTTAGGCTTTGATGATTCTTTCATATGAAACTGATCTTAAATTCAATATCTAATAGTACTTTAATTTGCCCAAAATTGAACTCGACATTCTATGCTCTTTATTGCACTAGATTTGGTAACCTCAATATCTGGATTTGCGTTATTCTGTTATTAAATTTTCTGTTTAATGGGTTAGATTACAACACTAGCTTTATAGGGAATTACTATTTTGTACAATCATAATCTTTCAAGTAACTCTATCCATTGTCTCAATCTCAAATTCAATTTCACTGTACATATAATGTCTCTAAGCTCTCAAAGCAATTACTATTGCAGCCAGTTCTAAATCATATTCCTAATAATTCCACTCATGAGACTCTATCTATTCTCCATACATATGAAATCACTTTATATGTTGCAATAAATTGCATCTTAATCTCTTGTATGATACCTTATTATATACTACAAAATCTCCAAATCTAAATGATATAATTAACATTAATGTTGTAATCAATCAGTGTTTTTAATTCCTTAAGATTTATCAGTGATACGATTTACATTATTTTTCCCAGACATTTTTGTCAAAGGGCTAAGAATAGTAAAAAGCCCTTAACAACTTCTGGTAGTGTCCAATTTTTAATTAATTCTAGAAACTTTGGATCTCTTATATATTCCTTGGAGTTTCTCACTTCATCATTACCTCAACTTTCTTTAGGTCTCCCAATATGCCATGTTCATATACTATATGACCTATCATTTTATTTGATCAAGCTAAGATTCATTTTTATTGAACTTGGCATATAATTGTTTCTACCTTCATGATATGTAAGATTTACCTCAAGTATTCAAAATATTCTTCTCAACATTTCGAATACATTCAATATATCATCATAGTCACTAATTGATCCAAGCAAAATTGGGACACTTTATTTTCGATACCGTAATACTGTCAGGGCATTTGTGAACTCAAACAGATATTGTCAAAACTCAATGTGCCTATGATTAGTTCTCGTAATTCCTTAAGTAACTAATTCCTTAATTGGGGTAATATTATCTTATGTTGTTTTTGGTTTCCTAATTGACTTCTTTTCTCGAATGATTTTCTCCATTCATTCGATTTTCTTTGATTTCTCTTTGACTTATTCTTATGTCTATTCATTCATACTAGTTTCTCCACACATTTCAATTTATTTACAATCTTAACTTCCTATGTTGATAACACATTCATAAAATCTAATTTATATCCCCTTAACATATTTACATAGAATATAGTGTGGACCTAAGTTCTCCTCACATTAACAATAGTGTCACCTCAAATTCAAGAATCCAATCACATAGTTGGATACTTTACATCAATAAAAAATACATACACTTTCAGTAGCATGTTCTACCTTTTATGCCTGAGTCTCCATTAGAAATGGGACTCCAATATTCACTTTTGATTCATTACTTATTCATTTCTGATTTGTTCCTTCAATGATCTTTCTTAAAAATAAACCATCTGGTCTACCTAACATAATTCTTTGAAATTCTTCTTCGAAAGAAGATTTCTTGCTCCTATCATCCATATTGTTTATGTAATCTTTATCAATCAACTTATTTCATCATTGCTTGTCAGCCATTCTTAGCACCTCAAGAAGATCAATTTCCAACTATTCATGATCTCTTAATAAGAGCATTTTCTATCATATCTTACATGATTAGTATATTCCTTAAAATAAAACTCAATGGAATAGTAAACTGATTCGGACCTTATTCGTACCCATAGAGGTCAAATCAAAAATAATCCAAGGATTATAATATAGGGCGTAACCTTAGGTCGTTTCACTTATTCAAAACCTAAAATGAATGAACCTGAGTTAACCTATATGCCATGCTATGCAATCTAATTGGGAAAAGGGAGTTTTTGATCTTTGAAAACATTAACTGAACTAAATTGAATTGTAAAAAAAAATATGTAAAATGTATTTTTGGATTTTTTGGGAATAGAAAACGGAAAGATTAAAACAAGTGATCAAAG
The DNA here is from genome assembly GCA_025531925.1 of Erythroxylum plowmanianum. Classification (NCBI taxonomy): domain Eukaryota; kingdom Viridiplantae; phylum Streptophyta; class Magnoliopsida; order Malpighiales; family Erythroxylaceae; genus Erythroxylum; species Erythroxylum plowmanianum. The sequence continues at coordinate 37,889,530 of JANVCQ010000002.1, forward strand.
AGTGATAGAATCCTCTTGAAAATGAGCATTGGCCATCCTAGTCTGAAATTGATTTTTATGGGAATAGAGTTCACTAAGCTTAAAAATGATAAACCTTAAAGTACTCTTTAAGTCCAAAATCTTAATCAATGGGACTCCATTTCTCAAGATCTTGTTAACTGCAGCTTAGTGTGTGTAGTAGGATCACCCAATGCAATAGGTCAAATGAAATCTTAATCAACTCAATATCAAACACAACCATACAAGATAAAAGAGAATCAAGAAGATCACAAATGAACATATATGAGGCTTCATATATTCAAACTCAAAGTTCTACATCAACCAATCTAACTACACATAATCCAACATCTGATTAAACTATAATCAAGTAGCTTAACTACAAATTACAAATCCTAGACCTCGGAATTCATAAATCATAGCTAAACTAGGGATTAAGTCACTCCCCTTTTAAGCACATTGAACTCCAACCATCGCTACATCTTCAAGAGGAAGGTGAATGCCTAGCCATGCATTGCAATCGGAAGCCTCACAATTAGGAATGAATCCGCACTACCTATGGTGGAAGTTGACGATTAAAATGGAAGAAAAATTAGACAAATATGAGAGAGCACGATGATGGAATCATAGGTGGCAAGGTGATGGAATGATGATGATAATGTCAGCTCTCCCTCTGCTATTTTGTAACTTATCCCCAAAGAGGTTTCTTTCCAAAATGAGTTTTCAGATTAGGTTGCACTGTAAGTAAAATTTTTGAAAATGGTTCAAGTCTGCAGTGATTCAAAGATTCACCGTGGTGAAACATTGACTTTGCGGCGATGAACTTTACTGAAATTTCTTTGCTTGATCTTTTAAATTCAATTTCTTTATTCCACTTTTGGCTCTAAAGAGTGTCCTGCAATGAAAAGAAAGTAATAGTTTGTAAGATCAATTGTCCTACAAATCAAGTGAGTGCAATTGTTAACTAATTATGACAATTTGACCCTCAAATTACATTAATTCAAAATAAGCACTCTTAGGTCAAATTAAGCACAATATCCAACAAAAGGAGCCGAAAAGTATAACAAAAACCATGAAGATGTCACTAAATAATATAGAAAACTTAGGTTTAATCAAATTCTCCCACACTTAGACCTTTGTACTCTTGAAAAAAGCTTATGGAAGATCAAAGAGATACATGTACAAAAGAAAATACCAACCATACTTAAAAATGAGAGTAGAAAATTAGTAAAACCACTTTCTCAGAAATCAAGCAAAGCAAATTAAGAGAGCGTTAAGAAGATAAACACTGTAAGAATTTAATCCAAGAGATCAGGCAAAAGAGATTTCTCTCAAAGGAAACTATTTAACTCTCATCTCACTTGTCTTGGGATAATTTCACTCTAAAATTTGCTTAGTCTATTCTCTACCATAAGCTTGTGATAGTTTTACCTCTCCACTACAAGAACCATAATTTTGTAAATCATGAGGACTTTAAGGGTTGTAATGATGGATGAAGGCCAAATGAAATGGATGGAATAAAAGAAAAAAAAAGATGAGTAACATGCAACATAATTATTCTCTTCGTCAAACAAGCATAAACTAATATAAAGAAAAGATTTAAAATTCTATCATAGAAGCATTTTTGTTACCCCTTTTGTTTTTTTAACACAATTGAATGCTATAATAGAAAACAATTGCTTAGGCAAATTCATAATTTAGAGGCAAACAACACTCCTCAAAATTTTTTTTAATCTACATAGATCAACTTAAACTTAGAAAATTGGAGATAAAATATTTCCATCAATATGAAGACATGTGCATGCAGTCAAAAAGATAGCTCAAGGGGCTAACAATGGTTAGGTGGTTGGGCTTGTGTTTGGGCTAAGGGTTTTAAAATGAACGCCTTTATCATATTCATAAAATTTTAGTTCATAAAGCCTTGATTAAGAATTAAAACAAGTTCTAGAGAGATATGAAATTAAGCACATACACACAAATGAAAGAATTTAGGCTCAAATATTCTTCCAACAAGGTTTGTATCTCAATTAAGCGATCACAAGGTTTAAAAACATATAGCACCACTTTCTTAGTGTACCCTCATTTACCTCTCATTGAAAACATTGAAAATGGGATTATTGTACTCAGGGATGTTGTGGAGTTGAAAAATGTTAGATATGAGGTGATGGAAGACTATGGCGGTAGTGAATATAGCTATATTGACTATATAGCTATATTTAGGGCGGAGACGATAGCATTGGCTATATTGACCGGACACCCAGTCATCAGGAGGTAGATGTAAAGGTCTTGGCGTTTGGTGATGTAAGCGAGGTGGAGGGTGGGGATAATGTTGTTGCAGACTAAGTGCAACCAAGAACGAGCCTCTGGCCTTAACTCAGAGCATTTAAGGTAATGCTCGACGTTGCGTGGTCGATGCCAATTAGCGCTCTCTTGATAGAGGGTGCGGGCAACATCGACCATAAGGTAGTTATGAATTAACTGGTCGTAGTGACAGTGGCAATAGGGGGAAGATCATAATGGTGGCAGATAGCAGCTATAGTAAAAGCATATGGTTCCGTAATACCTCAGAAGTCAATGGTAAGTCAGTTAAGGAATTGGGCATAGGTGTAAAAATGACAAACGAACTTGTCATTTCCTAGGGCACGTGACTGAACTAGACCAGTTAATTGTCGAGCATGGAGTTGTTGGACAAAGAGGTTGTCATTGTCTATTTTACTGTGTTAGATTTTGAAGAAGATAGGAATTGTCCACTGATTTGGTAGGCCCTTTATCAATATTGGTAGGGCATTAATTGATGTGCATGAACGAAAACTAGTTTTGAGAATTAGTGATGAACAAGTTGAATTCTATAATATCCCGTTCCCATACTAAGGGTTAGATCCCTAAAATTTAATACATGTGAGATCAAAGAGAGATTAAGAAAAATGCATTTCATACTTAAGCATAATGTTAGCATACATGCACATGAACTTGAATTTTTGCATAATAAAATGACTGTACATGCACTCATTTGACATTTTCCAGGTATAATTGAATCATAAATGTGTTATATTGAGAATTGTGGTTTTTATATGATAGAAATTGATTTGGAGAGTGTATTTTATTAATTTAGAATTTTCAGTGAAGTTTGTGAATTTTCTGAGAATTCAGGGTATTTTTAGGCTAGGAAAAATGTCAAGTCATAGAACAATTGAGGAATAGTAGTACAAATAAAAGTTCAATGATAGAGAAAATTTCTATAAGTGACATTAAGATTTAATGACAGGTGTCACTAAAGATTGGGAGAAAATTGGATTAGAAATTGGAGACAAATGGACTAAGCATCTAAGTGTTATTTAGCATAAACCATTTGAGTGGAAGGTGTCATGACACCCACCAAGTTTTTAAAACCCACCTAATTTCCCATTTGAAAGACAACTTCGTTGTCTTTCATTTTCACTAAACACATTTTCATCTTCCTCACTACTCTCCTTATACGAAACTCCTACCACCCTCCGCCAAGTGATTTTTGACTGTAATCTTATACTAGCCACTCCAATACCTTACTATCCTCTTCTTATTGATAAAAGACCCAATCTATTCCTCCTTCAACAATGATGATTGTGTATGTGGAGGAGCTAGGGTTTCTTGGTGATTTGAAGAAAATGAAGTTAAACAAGTAAGTATAAGCATGAACTTTTCTTGATTTGTTGAAGGAAGTATATTTGATGAGGGTTAGAGGTTAAATGGACATAAAATGGTGATTTATGTATGCTAGAATGTGGGTAAAGAAATGAATACATTGATGTCTTGCTTTTACATATATGATGATTAATGATTCATAAATTGATGTAGAGATGAATTAGTGTTAGAGATGAACATTGTTGAAGTGTGCTGGACATGTACGGATGCAATGTTTCCACTGAACATACATCTATAATTTTTCCATATCTTGGTCTATAGACATCCAAATGGGATGATTTTGATTTCATATTAAACTATAGACGTATGGCTATATTTGTCATGTAGGAATAGAAGTTGAATTCTATTTCTAAGAGTTTCAAAATTTAGCTCAAATTTGAGTTTGTGGATTCTGTCGTTGTTTGGAGCAATTTGTAAATTGTTTAGCATAACTTGTAGAATATCAAACTAAATTGCATGAAATTAGTTTCATTTGAAAATTAAGACATAAAGGAACAATTGTTTAGAAGAGTGTTTTGCCTAAATCTTTCATTTGTCTTGTCAAAATTGCCATGAAACATTGACCTGAAGGTTCGTTTTTAGAAGACCAAGAATGAAGTTTGAAAAAGATGGGATCTCACGATCGTGCGCAGTGAAAGTTGACAGACGCGAACATCCTTTGATCTTTAGGCTATAACTTCTTCTCCCAATCTCCAAATGACATCGGACTTGAACCATTGGACTCGTAACACATTGACATTCATATCCACAAAAAATTATAAACATCTAAAATCAAATGGGAGAGATTGATTGATAAATTTGGGACGGAATTGATGAGCGATTCTGGAAAATAATAACTAGACTATTTTCACTGAACATGCTTCGATATTTTAGGCATAACTTGTTATGTAGCTATCTAAATGAGATGATTTTTAATTTTGATTAAATTAGAGACATAGGGATACAATTTTTCTGAAGGAGTAGAGATTTAATTATGTCTCTAAAATTCCAAATTTTTTAATTAAATTTGAATACAGAAGACTATTTAACCTTAGGAATAGTCCAAATTATTATTAATATAACTTTTGAGGTATTGCACCAAATTGAATGATTATGGTGTCATTATAAACTTAAGACAATGGGGGAACACTTCTCTAAAAGAAAGTGATACCAAATTACTTCATTCACCTGATTAGAATGATCATGGAAAATTAAACCAAAGATTGGATTTTTGGAGGTTATATAGGACTGAAATGAGAGTTTGGATAATTGTTTAGTCATGTAATGCTAGAATAACAATAGTTAATGAATTGTTGGTATTAAAGTGCCAAAGACATGTGTATAATGGAGATGAAGGGTTTCATATGATTGTGGTTGTGATTTAAAGGAAATGAGTAATGAGTACCAAGTTAAAGTAAATGTGAATGAGAATTTGATTTTATGAGAGCAAAGAATGCAGAAATGACGAGTAATTGGGTTATAAAATGAGAATGTGGATAAGATATAAAATTTGATAATATACCTGGGATTGTCAAGAACATGCATTGTACATAGTTCGTATATACATTTGTGCATAAATAAATGCTTATAATTGTGCAAAGTTATTAATGCGAGTGTGCAATGTGTGTATTGCATAATTTTGATGTGTAGGATAAATGTCCGCATTCAGAAGTTTCCATATCATGGAAGTTAATGCTAATCTAGAGTGTACTATGATTCGACCTAGATGGTCTCACTTCATTATTTGTTCCATTTTGAATTTTTGGATTGATTGACTACTGAATGATCATATAAATGTGATTGATTTTGTTGATTTCCAAACAGAAGGTCCGATGATTATGAGGTATGATTGAGATATTGAAGTGCTCCTTGTAAGTGAATTTGATGAAATATGTGATACATGACTTGATTGTTAAATTCCAGATCTAGTTCCGAAGAAAAATGTGAATAAGCATATGAATGAAAAAGAATGATTCTCAACTTTAATGTTGAATGGCGGACTAATGTCTGACGATATGTGAAAGTGAAAAGTTGATCATATGTGATTGATGCATTTCATTACATGAATGCATGAAAGATAAAGGCAGTTGTGATTGGAGTAGCCACCGAAAAAGAGCTTAGAACTCAGAATGTAAAAAAGAGCCTAGAGCTCAAAAAGTGATTAAGAGCCAAAGGCTCATTATGTAAAATGAGCCTGGTATCCCCAACAAATACGGGACAATTATTAATCAGTCCGGTATCCATAATGAATATGGGACAGTTATTAATGAGCCTAGTATCCACAATGGATACATGACAGTTATAGGCGCTCGATCACAACAAAGAAATAAAACAGAAAGTGAGGCTCAAAAGTATTGCATATGCATGAGATGTGAATGATTATATTGGTTTGAATGATTTCAAAGTGTCGTATGTGTTGAATGAAAAATGTGAAATGACTGATCAAGTGTATATGATTTAGTATGAGTATTAATGAACAATGTGAATTATGTGAATATGTGAATTGTATGTGTTATGTGATTGAGTGAGCCATTGAGGATGGTCACTCACTGAGTTCGCAAAACTCCCCCAAAAATTGCAATTATTTTTCAAGCTCAGAAGAGTATCCCTTTAGGCAAATGGGGATATACCTACTGCATACAAGTGAAAGATAGGTGTTGGACCCCGATCCAATCCGACCCTTTCGCAATCTTTGGTTTATAAATTCTCCTTCCGACATCCGATTGACTTGGTTTTTAAAGCGTTGGATTCCTAAGACAATTAGCTACTTTTTCATGGGGAATTATGATTTTTAGGAGATTAAATGGAAAGAGAT
>JANVCQ010000002.1:37906185-37916415 GCA_025531925.1 Erythroxylum plowmanianum
TGTTAAACTAGTTTTGAAATAATTTTGGTGTTTTGGTGATGTAAAATATTGAAAGTTTGAAAATCTGAAAAAAAAAATGTTCACTGAATACACTTCAGTCTTTTAGCCATAATGTTTTCTCTAGATGTCTAAACGAGATGATTCTTGAATTGAATTAAACTAGAGACATATGTCTACATTTTGTATGAAGACATAAAATTTCAGTTCTATTTCAAAAGTCTCAAAATTTGTCATGAAGTAAGAGCTGAGTGCAGTACATTAGGAGCTGAATGTAAAAGTCATATTCTAAATTTGGGAGAAAATATGGATTAATCTAGATAGATTTTGGCAAGGTTTCCTTCTTGGAAGTTGTAGATCTTTCTTTTATCTTTCCAACGATATTAAGTTTGTAAATTGTGGATATCGGAGTTGAGAGATATGAGCATTACAAGTTATAATATTTCATCGTCTTAGTTACTGTACAAACTAAGATGAAGTACTGTTCATCTGAAAATAAGATGCAAAAGTAAGACACAAAAAATCAGATGCAAGAAGTAAGATGCAAGAAGTAAGACGCAAAAGTAAGACGCAAAAGTAAGACGTAAAAAGTAAAATGCAAGAAGTAAGACGCAGAAGTAAGACGCAAGAAGTAAGACGCAAGAAGTAAGACGCAAAAGTAAGACGCAAAAAGTAAGACGCAAGAAGTAAGAGCAGAAGTAAGACGCAAGAAGTAAGACGCAAAAGTAAGACGCAAGAAGTAAGTCGCAAAAGTAAGACGCAAGAAGTAAGACGCAAGAAGTAAGACACAAAAAGTAAGACGATGGAAACTAAGAAGAAGTTACTGTACAAAGTAAGACGAAGCAAAGTAAGACAATTGAGGTCATGAACATAGTTGCTTCTTTTGGTCATAACTTCCTCTCTAGACATCCAAATGACTTGATTCTTGAACCATTGGAATCGTAAGACATTGATTTACATCTTCATCAAGAATCATAACTATTTCAAATAAATAGAGAAAGGTTAAGTGTAAAGAGTGGGATGGGTGCAGTGAGTGTGCTCTTAAGCAATATGAACTGTTGTTATTCGACTGAACATATTTCAGTATTTTGATGATATTTTGACCTGTAAGATTCCAATTGAGGTGATTTTTGATTTGGAGTAAACTAGAGAACTAGGGATACAAATCTTATGAAGAGTCTTAATCTTGATTCAGTTTCTAAGGTATTCAATTTCTAGATGGAAGTTGAATATAGTAAACTATTTTTGATTAAGAACAGTCCGAAAATGTTTGAGTGCATCTTCCATATTACTGAGCTAAATTGAGTGATTTTGGTGTCAATGGAAAGATAAGACATAGAGGAACACTTTTCTAGAAGAGAGTATGACCAAATTACCTCAGTTTCTCCTTCTGATTGTATGTGAACAGTAGACTCGAAAGGGGTATCTTGGAAAAATCTGGAAGTGATTCAATGAATTATTGAATTGTGATGTAATGGTTTTAGTGAGGCATAAACCTAAGTATAAATCATACTTAGATGAGATTTGATATGAGATTACTTTTGTGATGTAATTGATGGATTAATACCCGAGATTAACATGATCATGCATTGTACAGATTTCATTTCATTCATGTGCATTATTAAACACCTATGATTATACAAATTGTGATATATGTGTATGTTATTTGTTATAGAGGAGCAACTGGAACATCAACCCACAGACGTTGCCGGAACTTCCAGGCACTAGCTTCGGAAGCAGTTGGTGAGTAACCTAGACAGTTTCTCTCAATTATTGTTTGCTTATAATTATGTTTGAATAATGAATGAATGAGATTTGATTGTGGATTCCGGACAGCAGGTCCGATGATTGTGTGATGTGGATTGAGATATTGAAGTGCTGCTTGAATGTGAATGTGAAGACCTATGTTCTTTATAATGTGATTGATTGTATTACATTCATTTCATTCATGAATGCATAATCAGATAATAGAAGTTGTAACTAGAGTAGCCAACGATCAGAGCTTAAAACTCAATGAGTGAAAATGAGCCTTGAGCTCAAAAGTATTTCAGAGCCTCAGGCTCAACGTGTAATGAGTTATGTATCCTTATCGGATAAGGGATAGTTATTAATGAGCCCAGTATCCAAAATAGATACGGGACAGTTCAGGCACTCGATCACAACAATGTAATAATTGGAAAAGAGTCTCACGATCATTTCATTTGCATTTGGTTATGTATGTTTAATTGATTGAAATGCATAATTTGCCTATGCTTAAGTGAAAATGTAAAATGTGATAATATGCAACAAAGTGATTATATGTTATGTGAAATGATGTGTTGCATGAATTGGGTAAACCATCGATGATGGTTACCTCATTGAGTTCACAAAACTCACCAAAATTGCAACGTTGTCTTTTCAGGACCGAGAGATAACTCTAGCTACTGAGAGGCTCCACCAGCCGCGTAGATCGTGATTGGCAAGAGAAGTTATGGTTCAATGGTCAGTCAGCTGGGATTGTTTTTTTTTTGACAGATTAGTTAGATTGTGTAAATTTCCCCCTTTCATATAGTACTTTTGTATTAGGTTTTGATGTTGTACATTTAGAAAATGTCGAAAGACACAATGAAGACTTTCGGTTTTTGTGAACTGAAATGAGGAAAAAGTTGATTTTAAAATATTGTGGATTTTCTATTGATTCTTTCTAAGTAAATATTGATATGATGTCATGCGAAGTGATTGAAATGATCGATCGTAGCTCGCCCTTATCGTAAGTTATATACCAGAATGACCTTCGGGCGTCCCGGTGTGTATCCTGTGGTAAAGGGGCACTACATTTTTTATGTAATCAAAATTTAACTTCAATCAATTACAAAAATATCTTTAAATTAATAAATATTAATTTATCGATTAATTAATATCTCTATAAAATAATAAATAACATAATCCTAACAATATTAATTTATAGAGGTTTTACTGTATAATGATGTAAATGAAGAAAGAATTAATAGAATCACCACACTATTTAATTAAAAAAAATTTTAAATGGAGTTAAAAGATTCCAAATTAAAAATAATTTTAGATTTTAATTAATTATTTAAATGTCTAACGAGTTTTTCAAATTAAGAAATATTTGAAAAAGGACAACTTTTTGGGAAAAAGATTTAAAAATAAATGTAACTATAGGAATTCCTTATAATGTTCAAAAGAAAATAAAAAAAGCTGCCTAATATCAGATTACTCCAACTAGGTTTTGGAAATAAAATTAAGAAATTTGAAAAGAAATTAAAAAATAAAAGTATTTTTATGATGAAACTTATAGCTTGAAAAATAACTCTATATATAACTCTAAATCTATCTGATTAAGACAAGTTCAAAATGATCAAGTAAAACTCAAATGAATCAATCATCTTTAAATCAATTTCAAGAAAAATTGCCATAGTGATAGTTGATCAAATCCAAATTAATAAAAATCTTAAGTCAATTAAGCTAACTTAATCAAACCATCTTAAGCTAATAAGTCAAGCCCAATTCAGTTGAGTCCTCCTACATCAATTAAACCTTAAATTAATTAAGTTAAATATTATTTAATTAAGCTAAACTTAATTAAGTCAAATCCAAGTCAATCATGCCAAACTTAAATTGATCAAGCTCTCTCTTGCTGATTACTCTAAACTTAATTTAATTTAGTCGAGTCCATTCTAATTAAATCCAAGTTAATTAAATCCTCTTAAATTGATCAAGTCAAGCTTAGTTTGATCAAACCCTTCTCAAGTGAGTGAAGCTATCCAAAGCAAACCGGTACTCTAAAATCAATTATGACAAACACAGGTAGTAACCTAAGCTGATGAACCTTCGCTTAAGCCAAACATATAACAGTCGATTTTCAACATAAGTTGATCACGCCACCCAAATTGACTAAGCCCAAACCCAAGTAAGTCTTAAGTAAATATTGATCATGTTGATCGCTCCAAAATTTATTTGTTTTCTGAAGATAATTAATTAAGGCCTATATCAATCAAGTTAAGTCAATCAAGCCAAACTAATCAAAGCAAAGCAAGCCTAAATTGATTAGGCAAAATCAAACTGATCAAGCGAAGTCTAAGCCACATAAGTTAACATCAAGATGCTTGTCACATCTCAATTCCGAGTAAGCTTGATTAGGCCTATGACAAATCGTCACCCAATGCAAGACTCAATCATTGAGTTAAGACAAACATGTGAAACTTATATAATTCAATGAAAATACTCAATTGAAAGTCATTTCTCCATCTAGAAATTTTCCTTGATCCAATTCTATGATATCACACTCAAAATCCATCTTAAGTCCTCATTTTTCCATTGTTAAGTCTCACTCCTAAAAATGCAGTACGGTAGTACATACTAACTAGATTAAATTATAATTAAAAAATATAAAGCTACACTCTTATATTCTATATGCAACAAATATCTACAAATTTGCCTAGATGAGATAACTAATTTCTCTAAAATAAATGTCAATAAAGGTCATAATTCAAGTAACTCAAAAAATTTAACAAATAATAACAACAAATGCATTAACAATTATATGTCAATAATCACATAATTTTACACTCAATAAAAATGCTTAAGTCCTATGAACTAAACAATTTAATAAAATCCTAAATCCACCATAAGCCTTATATGGGGTTTCTGTAATTCTAATCAATTTAGGTATCCAAATAATTAATTAACATCTAATAAAATATTTAATATGCGTAAATAACAAAAAATAATTTAAAAATCACTATTTTACATATTATGCCATCTTTCATATGAACGTTACTGTTGGATTCATTCTGATTTTAAAATTTAGTTATACCATACTCGAATCTCTTCCACGATCATCAATCACTAGTTTGAAACTTCTTTCTTTCTACTTAAAATTAGATGTGTAGATTTTATACACATTTCCCTATCATTTTCCTTCTATATTATCTTTTTTGTGGAAAAAATGAAGACTAAAGTCATTAAAAGCTATGCTTAGAACAAAGAATTATAGAAATCGACTTAACTATTGGTAAGGGTCTGACTAGCTAATATCAGCTCCAAGTAACTCCCCTAACGTTTTAGAAAACTATCTTAACTTTTCATAACCTTTTGAATCACTTGAATATGATATTCTTATCAAAAGTTATTATTTGAAAAACTTAAAAGAGTGTTTAGTGGTTACAGAAATTAAACCTAGAAGCTTCTTTTACCAAATTTTACAATGTGAATTACTCTTTATGTCTTCTTATGAATTGTAAATGTTTTTTAATATCTTCTTTAATAAATTCAACCTGATTTTTTAAGGCTTAATTACTAAAAAAAGTCTAAACTTTTGTTAATTTTTTAATTATAGCTCGAATTTTAAAAAGTAACAATAAAATGTCCAAATTTTCAATTTTTTCAATTATAACACAAACTTCAAAAAATTACAATAAAATGAACAAATTTTTAATTTTTTCAATTCTAGTCCAACGTTATTTATTATTCTCCCGATGCCCTCAGCTCTTTGTTTTTTGTTTGTTTTTCTAACGCCTCAAACTACTCTCACATTGCAACGTACTACATCAATAAGCTCTTCATTTTTAGTCTATTCTCTTGATACCCTTCGTGTGTGGACGTCGGGGCTGCGTAATCTAAAAATCGAAAGGTGAGGACGTCAAGAGAATAAACTAAAAATGAAGAAAAAATTGAAATCAAAGCATAAGGTCATTAGGACTGCATAATCTGATTTAGGTCATTTTTAAACAATGACGTCATTTCATTAATCTTCATTTGTTATGTTAATTTTGGATAATATGTATTAATAGTTAAGGTTTTTCAAACATATGGCAAGTCACGTTAGTAAAGTTAACGAAAACACAAATGTTAGGTTAGAATTGAAAAAAATTGAAAGTTTGAGCATTTTATTGCTACTTTATAAAGTTCAGGCTATAATGAAAAATTTGATGAAAGTTTAGACTTTTTTTAGTAATTAACCCTTTTTTATCAACATATATGCCCAAATTATAGAAAAATGCTCAATGATATTGGTAAACTAAACCAACATATTACTTTACCAAAATTTTTCTTCACTTCAAACGTTATCACTACAATTAATCAAATCTTACACTTTTTCAACATCCAATTTAATTTCCAACTTAATTAACAAAACAAAAAATATTATTAAAATATTAAATTTTTTCAAATCATAATCTAATAGCTTCAAATTTTAGGGTGATAAAGCAAACACACACAAGAGGGAGGTGTGAATTGTGTGTAAAAGATTTGCAAGGTATTTTAAATTCATATAAAGAAAAGGGCCTATTAAAATTTAAAAACAATAGAAACCTATCAGGCAATATAATCCTACTAACCGACATAGTCTATTAGACGATCAGAGCCTACTAAACAATAGGAGCCTACTAAACGATAAATCTTGTTTAAACTATTTAAAACAAAAGGCTCCTGTTAAAATTGAAAAGAATCTCTTACAAGTTGAAAACAGAAAGAGTCTTGCAAAAATGAAAACATAAACAATATACTGTGGAATTCAAAAGTTAAAAAGAGAAAGAAGAATGATGCAGTCGATTTATAGTGGTTCGGCTAACAACAAAGTCTATGTTGAGTTCCCAAGTATCCAACTTGAGTATTTCACTATAAGAATCCCAGTATTAAATTTGACAAGCCTCTTCAAGCTCACATGTACACATTTTTCAAGATTCTCCAACCTTCCATACTCGATGTGTATAACAAGCTTATAAAAACTCACAGAAAATAAAATGTAAAATCAAAAGTAAGTTCTCAAATAACAATTTCTTTCTTCATAGAGTGATTTCACTTTCTAAAACACAATAAGAAATGAATATAGATGTTGCTCAAATGTTTTGAAAGTTTGTGTATATTTGTTACCTCAAAAGTGTTATTGTTGTTGTTCTTTTTTAAATAATCAATTTCTTCAACTAGTCGTTACTTCATCTTAATTCTAAGTTGACTTTGGATTTCAATATCATCTCCGCTAGAACAAAAATTCCCAGAGCTAATTGTTCAAAAAGGGAAGATCCTCCTGGATGTTAATAAGAAAAGTTTACTAAGAAGGTTCCTACAAGAAAGGAAGCAATTTTCCTATGATTTTATTTCCTTAAAAAATCGTTATCTATATAAGGAAATACATCCATTTTGAATTTTGAAATATTATATAGTTATCATCAAAATCACTAAATATAAACCTTGAGCTAACAATCTCCCCTTTTTGATGATGACAAGCAATAATATATAAATTTTTCAAAATTTAAAGAGAAAGAGATAATAGAAGATTTCGAAAGATACCTGTGACTTTTATATGTTCAGATATAACCAAAATGAGTTTGTCTCTAAGAAAGGAACCTATTGTTTATATATCACAAAATTTTTAAAGTTCAATAGCAGAATCAATCATATATATAATCGAGGCAGCATTGAGAAATATGCATTGATAAATGTATCATCATATATGCAAAATATATGCAAAAATATATATCAACATAGATCTCCCCCTTTGTTATTAGCAAAAATAATAGAGTATAGGGAGGAAGGAACTATCACAAGTTCGAATAAGCTAAGTAGAAAAGAATAGCAACATAGTTAATGAAGGGACTCAAAGATTTTTCTTTGTAAAAATTGCATGTCAAGAAGATGATTTTGCATGCAATCTATTTGTTCTCGCATTTGTTCTTGATTAACTTGAATGTTCTGCAGTTGTTGATGAAGTTTTGCAGTATTTTCATCCTAAAAGGAATAAGAGTTTGTTAGTTTGGAGTAGGATCTAAGTTTTTTGTTACTCTTTTAGATCTTTTGTCTACCGATACATTGTTATGCAATTTGTATGTAAATTGATAGGGAATAGAAGGTTGAAACTTAGCCTGTGCATACCAATTCAACTTTTCAAAAGAAACTCCATAATCGTTGAAGATCTTAGTGAGCAACATCCTATAAGGTAGGTAACCAGTGGTATTCTTATGATTCCCTTTATCCACCATAAACTTCAAGACCATAGCCGAAAGATTCATTCTGTTCCCTTTTAGTAAATTATACACTACATAAGTGTCCATCAAATTGCACCTTTCAAATCAGTTACTCTTAGAAAAAATTGAAGTACCTGAAAGCGATGCAAGGCATCATGGTATTAAGTTTAATTGCCTGCTCCAGAGTCTCACGTCTTAGGTGTTCTCAGCATGAAGGCAAACAGATTTGACAACTTTGACTAACTCTAGATCATCAACATCCCACTTAAGATAGAGAAAATTAGTTCTCCCTATAAGATCTACTTCCAATATATCTCATAAGATTTCTTTAGAAATTAAAATTTCACATTCATGCACCTATAAGACAATGCCTAGCTTTCTATTAATTTTTTTCCTTTTTCATGCATGTATAGAATATCGTGACAAGCTCATCTCATACTGTCTCATCTAATTTCAGAACATTTCCCAACCAATGGTAACAAAGTAAGGAGAGATGGGTATATATGTGTTATCAAATTAACATCATAAGAGGCAAGATCTACCCAGCAACTATCATTCTTTTCTTGTACTATGCTGTATAGTGGACTTTAGCTTCAATTGATTTAAATGTTTATGGTGGTATTGATGTCTTTGCTTGCTTACGTGTAGCTATCTTTATTTTCTTTTCCCTTTTTCCTTTGGGAAAGTGATAAGTGTAAATTGGATCATGTTTTAAGGTATAATATGATATGTGTTTAGTTGTTAATTTAATCATTTAGTATGTGTTTAGGTCAGAATTGTGTTAGTTTATTAATTATTAGTGTTTTAAGGGATAGTATAAGCTTTTGAGCTTAAATCTTATGTTTTTGAGATACCTTGATATGTTTGCTAGTGTTTCAGGATTAATATTGAAGAATAGAGGTATTTTGAAAGACTGTTTCAACCCACGATCGTGACCTATCAGGCTATGATTGTGACAGAAGCTCTAGGAATGGCCCATGATCATGGCCTGCATGCCACTGCAGGCCACGATTGTAACGCCCCATATTAGGGGTTAGAATGTTAGGAAAATTCAGTACATTTTATGCTTTGCATATTTGAATAATTGTTTATTTGTGCATAAACATTTTGGTCTCATATAATTTTTATGCATGCATTCATGACATTCCGGGTGTAATTGGTTTTATAATTTTGATTAAGGTGAGAATTGTGGTTTATTAGTGATGAAATTTATTTGGAGATTATTGGTATTACTTTGGAATTTTTAGAAATTTTAGGAATTTTCTAGAAATTTTTGAGGTATTTTGGGAGATTAAGAAAAATAGACCCATGGTAGTTGCCATGTAACACCTTTATATGAAAGATAAATGGCCCACCTGCGATAAGGCCACGTGTCAATGGGTTACTAAAGCATGTATCACAAGTGTGTAAGGCCAAAAACGTTGTAGCTCTTTATTTTCTTTCAGTTTTGCTTTGTCCTCACCGAAACCTTGCTCTTTACTATCAAAGCTGGGATTTTGTTGGAGAAACAAGGTAAGTGAAGTTTTAATCTGTGGATGCTTTTGTTAATGTGATGCATGCTAGAAATAAACGCATGCATGAGTTATGTAATATGAGTAGTTTCAGTGAAGATGATGATGAGATGAGTTGATAATATTGCATAGGAAAGGTACTGGAGGTGTAATACCAATTGCATGTAGCTTAAAAAGGGAAACTTAGAGAAGTAGACCATAGCAGAAACATATATGCAGAAAGTTGATGAACAGCTGATCTCCATGAGTGTGTTTGAATGTTCATGTTTTAATATTGAATCTTGTGTGTGTGTATTGATGAGTTAAGAAAATGAGTTAAAGGAATTGTTTGCAAGCATTGGAGTTAATTGTTGTGAGATTGAATTTCTGGAAAAGTTACAGTAGAGAGAGGAAGAAGATGACCAAAATGCAGTGAAGTTTTCCACGGCCAACTCTTTTTAGTTCGCCGTGGCCAACTTGGAGGATTTTAATTCTGTGAAAGTTCGCTGTGGCAAACTTTTAAGAAAAGGTCAAAGAATTCTTGTAACATCTCATCACCGATGGGAAGGGTAAATTGGTCATTTGAGACGGGTTAGGAGTGTGGAAACATATCTCGACATAATAGATGAATGGCAATTTTTGCACATGCACATGACTGTACATGCATTCATGACATTTTTCGGCATATGTGTTTATTACGAAAAATATGTTGTTGTGCTTGAAAATTAAATTGGAGTGGAGTTTTGTGTGCTTTATATTTTTAGGGCATTTTAGAA
>JANVCQ010000002.1:37941131-37961478 GCA_025531925.1 Erythroxylum plowmanianum
CCCCTCCTCACCCACCCGACCCTATTCCAGGTCCACGACCCCCTGTCCCCTCCGGCCCCGATTCCGATACCCACATGGCGGACCTTGGTCCCGCGCATGCGCTTCGCCACGATTCGGAATTGACTCCTCTTGGAGTCCACAGTTCCGAAGTCTGACGTTTCATTTATTCCTCTGTTTTATGACGATATTTATTTGGAATTGCCAAGGGGCTGGAGGACGGTCCTTCAAGCCCATCCTGAAGAACTACATTCGAATCCACAAGCCTCGGCTCATTGTTCTGGTCGAACCACGTAGTAGTGGTGATCGTGCTTTAAAGGTGATTAGGTCTCTTGGATTTGGCCGCTCTTTTCGGGTGGAAGCCGAGGGGTTTTCGGGTGGCATCTAGCTGCTTTGGCAGGACAACATTATAGTCCACATTCGACTCGCCCACCGTCAATTTGTGCATGCCCACATTCAGTGGGATCACTCCAATTTTGAGTTCACGGCTATCTATGCCAGTCCTACTTATGCCTTACAGCAGACCCTCTGGCAATATCTTCCTTACCTTGCGGGCCTTACTACCAAGCCCTGGCTTATTGGAGGCGACTTCAATGCTAAACTTGATAGCAGGGATAAACGAGGCGGCTCTCGGCTCTCTACCGTCGTTAATCCTCACTTTCGTGACTGTGTTCATCTGTGTCACCTCCAAGACCTCGGCTTTATCGGCCCTAAATTCACGTGGAGGCAAGGGCAGGTTCGGGCGCGTTTAGATAGCACCTTCTGCTCCAACTCTTGGTCATCTGCCTTCCCCGATACCAGTGTTCACCACCTTCCTTTTTTGAAATCGGATCACCGGCCGCTTCTTATCTCCTTCCCAACCAGTGTCCGTACTTCCCCGAGCCACCGGCCTTTCCGCTTTCAATTAGCTTGGCTCACCCATGCCGGCTTCGATCAGATTGTTGCTGAGAACTGGCCTTCAAACCCTTCGAACCTTCGTGATGCGTTCCGCCATCTTTCAGACACTCTCCTCCACTGGAATACCTCAGTCTTCGGCAACATTTTTCACCGCAAAAAACGTCTCCTGGCTCGGTTGGAAGGCCTTCAACAACCACTGGAAGACACCGACTCGCCCGCCCTCCACGAGCTAGAGACCTATTTGCGAGAAGAATTAGACCATGTTCTTACCCAGGAAGAACTCTTCTGGCACCAGCGCTCTCGCAGCCAGTGGCTCACCCACGGGGACCGGAATACTTCTTTCTATCACGCTGTCACCCGTACCAAACGTCGCCAAACCAGAATTTCTTCGTTATCGGACGAAGACGGCATCGAGTATACTACCTCCCCTTCCCTTCGCAGTTTAGCGCGCCGGTTTCTTGCAGATTTATACCTCCCAGACGATCCCTCCCCCCAGCTTGGCAGCTTCATGGTCATTTCCCCCCGCTCCCGCCGCCAGCTTCCGCTGATCTCACCCGCTCCCTCACTTCGGCTGAAATCAAGACCGCTTTCTTTACCATGGCTCCGAATAAGGCTCCGGGGATTGACGGTTTCACCGCTCTGTTCTACCAGACTCAGTGGGCTACTGTTGGCCCTGCAGTGGAGGGCTTCCTCCAGAGGATCTTCAGTCACGACATCTGGGATGCCGAACTGAATCGTACCATCCTGGTTCTCATCCCTAAAACCCCGTCCCCGACTTCGATTTCTCACTTCCGGCCTATTGCTCTTTGCACCGTTTTATACAAAAGTCTCACCAAGATTATCGTGAATCGGCTCAAGCCTTATATGGTGGATCTCGTCGCCCTCACCTAGTGTAGTTTTATTCCGGGTCGTCTTATCATCGACAATATCATCATCACCCAAGAAGTCATCCATTCCATGAAGAGGAAATCTGGACGCAAGGGGATCATGGCTATCAAAGTGGATCTGGAGAAAGCCTATGACCGGCTTCATTGGACTTTCATTCAGGACACCCTCCTCGACGTGGGCCTTCCGGCTACTTTGCTTACTCTTATCATGAAGTGCGTCACTACGGTCTCCCACCAAGTCAACTTGAATGGGGAATTAAGCGACGCCTTCACTCCCGCTTGCGGACTTCGTCAGGGAGACCCTCTCTCCCCTTACCTCTTTGTTCTGTGTATGGAACGGCTGGGCCATGCCATCACCCAGGCAGTGTCCCACGGACGCTGGCTCCCGATCCGCTTAAGCCAAAATGGCCCGCCCCTATCACACTTATTCTTTGCGGACGATCTCATTCTCTTCGCTGAGGCCTCGCCCGCCCAGGCACACGTCATTCGGGAGATTTTGAACTCTTTATGTGCCTCTTCTGGTCAACGTGTGAGCCGGGCTAAGTCGAGATGTTGTTTCTCCCGCAACATTTCCCCCCCCACGGGGCATACCCTCAGTACCGCTTTAGGCTTCCCTCGCACCCACGATCTAGGCCGATACCTAGGTGTCCCGCTTCTTCATCAACGGGCTAACAGCCGTACCTATCAGCATATCCTTGATCGGGTCCACCAAAGATTGACTGGCTGGTCCGCCAAACTCCTTTCCTTTGCTGGTCGTCTTACTCTTGCCCTATCGGTGCTGACCGCTATCCCAAGCTACACTATACAGACAGTCCGCTTACCTCGCAGACTGTGTGATGAGGTTGAACAGGCCACGCGACACTTTTTATGGGGTTCCTCGGGCGAGCATCACAAAATTCCCCTTGTCAACTGGGCGGAAGTTTGCCAACCCAAAGACCTGGGCGGTCTTGGCATCCGGAGCATCCGGGACACTAATGACGCTTTTTTGGCTAAGCTCGGCTGGGCCTTGCTCAACACTCCGCAAGCGTTATGGGTTCGCGTGCTGTCCGACAAATATAAGTTCGATGCCACACACCTCGGTCCCTCCCTGCCAAAAACCGGGGGTTCCATGGTGTGGCGCAGTATACAAGCCACCTGGCCCATAGTCTACGAAGGCATGAAATGGCGGATCGGCGATGGTACTCAGACGCGTTTCTGGATCGACCCTTGGATCGTCGGCACTGGCCCGTTAGCTTCTCACTCCTCACAACCTATCCCCGCTTCGCACATTAACCGTTGTGTCTCCCACTATGTGGACTCTACTGGTAATTGGAATTGGGCTGCATTCCAATCTTGGCTTCCTTCCCTGATTTGTCGCCTTATCGCCGGCACATTCCCGCCTAAACCGCTCCTTGGGCCTGATAGGCTAGTATGGGGTGCTTCCGACACCGGCCTCTTTTCCATTGCCTCCACCTACTCCATGCTTCAGGGGCACGGGGATGTGGTCCCTCATCGGGTGTGGCAGGCCGTTTGGCAATGGTCGGGACCGCAGCGCATCCGCTCCTTCCTCTGGCTCCTGGCGCACGACCGATTACTTACAAACCTCCAACGAGCCAGGAGACATATCACCACCGACAGTTCGTGCCCCCACTGCTCTGATGAGGAATCCTCCCTCCACGCGATTCGCAATTGCCCACAGGCTCAGCGAGTTTGGACCACGATGTGGCCTCACCTCGCTGTGCCGGACTTCTTCTCCTTGCCCCTTCGAGACTGGATCCTTTCCAACCTCCACCACCACCAACGCTCTCAGGGTCACGACTGGGCGGTGTTGTTCGGCGTCACCTGCTGGTTTCTTTGGACCTGGTCGAATAAGACCATATTTGATCCTCATTTCACCTGGCCTACTTCTCCTGACTTTCTTATTTTGTCTTATGCAGATCACATTCGCCTATCTTCGGAGGGACGCCACCGCTATGACCCCACCATCCGGCCCCGCCAGGAGATCAGTGTCAGTTGGACCAAGCCGCCCCCGGGATGGGTCAAGCTTAATACCGATGGGGCCTGTAATCGCTCCCTTTTCCGGGCCACCGCCGGAGGTCTCATCCGTGACAGCACAGGGCTCTGGATTGCTGGTTTTGGCCAAAATCTCGGTTGGTGCAGCCCGAAGACTGCCGAGCTCTGGGGTGTCTACACCGGTCTATCCCTTGCCTGGCGCTTAGGCTTCCGACACGTCGAGTTGGAGGTGGATTCGACTGCGGTGCACCAGCTCCTCTCTTCCCTGGAGGCCCGTACGCAGGCGATCTGCCCAATTGTCGCAAGCATCCACGAACTGTTTCACCGCAATTGGACTGTTGTTCATCGGCATGTTTACCGTGAGGGCAACAGAAGTGCCGACTGGCTTGCCACTCAGGCTATGACTTTTACCATTGGTGTTACTTATTTTGATACAGCACCATTAGGGTGCCACAATCTCCTCCTCGAGGACATGTCGGGAACCAGGTTTCCCAGACTCGTTTTGTAAGCTACCTCGGCAATTCCCTTTATTCCACAAAAAAAAAAAAAAAAAAAAGAATGCGTTAAACTATTAGCATAATCATATGCGGTTAAGAAGTTGCAACCTTCCAAATCCAACTTCTTAGAAATGATAATCACTATTAAATTGCACGCAAGTTAAGAAACAACTTAAATTGGATGCAATTGATGCTTAAAACACTATATCATTCTCATACGCAAATGTACACAATTAACAAAAATAACTGCCAGTATAAGTTCGTAACCTATATTAAGCATCAACTGCTCAAGATCTATCTTAGTTTTCAAAAGTGGAGACCAATTTTATGTTTAGGAAACGATAAATTATTTTAAGCAGTCACTTTTCCAAATTGGCTCAAACTAGCAATTGGCGACTCTTCCAAACGTTCCAAACTTCATCGAAGATGGAGCACTAGAGCACTGGTCCAGTAGTCCACTGGAGCAATGAGTTGTGGAGCGAGGAGGCTGTGCTACGATGCACTACTAAAGCGAGGACTCAGAGGTTGGAGCAAAAGGAGCACTGTAGATTAATGTACATTGTCTGTCCATTCTAAATTTATTTTATTATATAATTATTTAAATTTTCAATTTTTTATTATATAATTATTTTAATATCACGTGAAATATAAAAAAATAATTTATGTGATACTTATGTCAACAATTTTAACGATAAAGTTAATAATGTGTTATATTATAATAAATTAAAATTTTAAATATTTAATTGGTATTTTTAAAATCTTCTAATAATATTATAAAATTAGATAAATTTTAAATATAATTTATTCAATTTTAATTTTCCATAAATTGCTAGAATTGAAACGGTAAATTTCCACCTTTTCCGTAAGTCCATGTTAAACCGAACTATGGGCAAAACGGGACCCACAGCAATCACCATCATCACCGTTATGTCCAGATTTCTACTTTCAATGTTTCAAAGCACACGCAAATGAGTCAAAAAAGAAAAGCAAGAAAACGCTGCCGTTACGCTCAAGTCTTTGGCACCGAAAACATGTCGGTCAACGGTCCAAACAATTGTATTAAATAGGTGGAAACATGTAGCTGCGTGGCAAAAGGTACTTCAGACATCCGCCATTTAGTCCTCGTGTGCCATTACACAGTACCCGCCCAGTCCCAACAAAGTCAAAACGTCAAGCTAAACCACCCTTGAGATCACTTTTCATGGATGCGGTCTGAGTTTCGCAGTTAATCACAAGTAAATTAAAATAACAAAGAAAAGTCCATGAAACAACTCAACCACCTTGGCGGTCACTTTTCATGGATGCGTTCTAAGCTTCGCAGTTAATCACAAGTACATTAAAATAACAAAGAAAAGTCCAAGAAACAACCAAGTCTATCACTGTTACTCAAGAGACCATTTCAATGGTTCTCGTCTTCATTTATTTTTTTAGCTCCAGAAACCCCTTATCTCTTTCTTATTGACTTCTAAAACCCTCTCAAGCCCACCACCCTTTCAAGTGTCTACTTATTGTCAAACCCGATCTTCGTCATTTTTTGACCGGAAAACTATGGCTCTTAGCCGCCTCGACCCTCGGTCTGCGGCTGAGAAGGCCGTATCCGTGATTGGGTTCGGGTACGATTTGACTAGTGACTTTCGGTTGTCCGCTTGTAAGCCGGGTCCTTCCGGTTCGAGATTGATCGAGCTTGACCCGACTGTCACGAGAGACTTGATGCTTCCAGGTGGGATTGTTGTAAGGAATGTTTCAAGTGGGATCAAGTGCGATAAGGGTGAGCGTACTAGGTTCCGGTCTGATGTCCTGTCTTTTAATCAGGTAATACCTATTCGCTTATCACCATGGTTAGTTAATGTATATGGTACAGGGTATTTGCTTTTGTTCCAAATTTATGGTTTGTATATGGCTTTAATGGTATGGAGAGAATCATGTATGCATTTATTTTTATGTATATAGAGGGCTTATGCAAAGTTCCTAGATTTTGGACACCCTGATTCCATAATATAATTGGTACACTACTTCTTTAATCTAATTTGGATATGGGGGGGTTACTTTCGTTGTTCCTTTAAGTACTTAATTGCATAAACTTTCATACGTTTGGTTGCAGATGTCGGAGAAATTCAACTTAGAAGCATCTTTATCTGGCAAAATTCCTTCAGGGCACTTCAATGCCATGTTTGACTTCAGGGGATGCTGGCAAGAGGATGCGGCTTCCATTAAGAATCTTGCTTTCGATGGTTGGTTCATTTCTTTATATAATATCGCATTGGAAAGATCCCATATAATCCTTTCCAACCACGTGAAACAAGAAGTGCCTACGAGATGGGACCCTGCTGCTCTAGCTGAGTAAGATTTATCTAAACTAAGACATTAATCAAGTTCAAGATCAATGTATCTATAGATGGTGAAAATTTTAACTTTAGGATCAAACAGTTTATTGAACTAGGGAACACTAAAGACTTGTGGCGTTTGTATGATTGTAGTTATTAGAAATGAGCATTTACAGTATTCTGATTTCTTTTGCCAAAAAGTTTAACTTTAAGAGGCAAGCTATAACTCAAACTCCTACCGTTACCTTAACCTTCTCTAACTCACATAATGAACATTGCAAACTAATGGTTTTACTGGCATAAAAATGAAAACATTCACATACTGATAGTCCTCTCCAACAAGCTCTTTTAGCCCTAGAAGTTACATGTTCTGTTATCTTGATATTATCAAAGATATATGAAAGAAATCGACTCAGTTGTAAGTTATGAAATCTCTTCTTATTGATATAGATGTGCATATTGAATCATCTCTAACTCTCATGATTAAATAAAAGTAAAAATGACAGTTCAAGCTTTTGACTGTAACTTGGATACTGGTTTCTAGGTTCATTGAGAAGTATGGTACCCATATTGTTGTTGGCGTTAAAATGGGAGGCAAAGATGTAATACACATAAAGCAGTCACAAAAATCAACTCTTGAGTTGCATGAAATGCAGATGTTGTTAAAACAATTAGCTGATGAGAGGTTTTCAGCAGTTGCAAATTCTGCTGAACTATCAAGAAAACGGAAGGTATACGGCACTTCAAAATTTGTAGTCTTCATTCTGTTTTAAACTTTTTCTCTTGTCTCTCCTTTTAATGAAAAGTTCAGATGTTGATGGCATTATAGTATGAGGCGTATGTATTCCAATTTTCTTAAATTTTCGTGCGCTAAAGTTGAAGGAATTGCATAAAAGTCTGTTATTAAGATAGATCCCCTAACTGCATCCCCTGATCGATCTATTCTCTAGTTGCCATTAGTTACTTTAATTAATGCTTTTGGGTTAATAAGTTGGCAGATACTTTCTATTGGTCTTTTATAATTTTCTACTCCCTATTCCTATTAATATGCTTTAAAGCATTTAGAAGGTTATTCTAGATTGTTTCCTTCTCTCTCTGAGTTGCTTTTTTGTCTTTGTTTGAACTAAGCTTTACTCACTGCCGACATCCACAAACTGTTGCGCTCTTTTGGCTTTTTGGTAGTGGATGAGGACATATTGTGTACTGCAACATTCACACTTCAATAAAATTATAAAAATTTTATTTAGAAATCAGCTAGTCTCCTTAGATTTCACTTTTATAGCAATGATTTCAAGTTGGCAATCTTGGGACTTAATATTCTTGTTTGCTAATGAAATGAAAATACTGTCATGTATCATTCTAACATAAGAAATGTGGAATAAAGATTGCTGCTGTTGGAATTTGAGTTAAAATTTTCAAGTTCAGAAACCTGGGGTATATAAATTTACTATGCAGGTGTACTTATGAAATGAAAATCCTTTGTCCTTCTTTTTCAGGATGACCATCCCATTCCCTGGGATCTCCATGGAGCATTTGCTACTTCTATTAGGCCACCTGTTGTTACTTCCATCAAGAATGAGGTGAGTTTCTTGGTGTCTACTGGCTATGTAACTAACAAATGTTTTTAAACTGCACTCAACCCGAAATTCTATATTTTCAACAGATAAAGACTCAGCTGATTGATTTCGTTAATTCATGCAGGATGTTGTAAGCATTGTGACGCGAAGAGGAGGTGTGGATTTTGATCAAACTCACAACCAGTGGCTATCAACTGTATCAGAGTCGCCAAATGTCATTTCAATGTCCTTTGTGCCTATAACTTCTCTGCTAATTGGTGTACAAGGCAATGGTTTTTTAAGTCATGCAGTTAATCTTTACCTTCGATGTGAGTGCAGCTTTCTCTTCCATCAGTTTGTAATTTATAGTATGCGCATGCACAAGTTAGTGATGTTAACTAAGAGTTCTGTTCTGAGCTTAACTGATGCTGTATCAATTTAAGCAAAAATTTGCTATCTTAGACAGCAGATGGGGACTTCTAGTGTTTGATTCTTCCAGGAATTTGTGTGAATCAGACACCTCTCATATTGATAGGCCATATTTAGCATATCTCTGCTTTAATTGGTTGGCCTTAATAACACTGTTTGATCAATTATTACTTAGAGATCATCTCATAAATCAAGATAATGTCATGAAATTGTTCTCACTTTTTCCAGCCAACTAATTTGTGTATCTGAAGGTCTGGAGATAATACTTACACATTTGTTTGGACTCTCATTATATCCTTGATATTGTTGTCTACTATTTGTAAATTCTGGTGTTCTAATGAAATCATGCAGACAAACCACATATAGAGGAACTCCACCAGTTTTTAGAGTTTCAGTTACCACGGCAATGGGCTCCAGTGTATGGTGATTTGCCTCTCATTCTCAGGCGTAGAAAACAAGCTTCCCCATCTCTTCAGTTCTCGTTCATGGGTCCTAAACTTTATGTCAACACTATGAAGGTATATATGGTTCTCATACTGCAACAAATAAATATGACTTACAGGTTTTTGAGTAAGAGTTGTAATACCAAATTGCGTTTGTTAACCCTCACCCAAGTTTAGTATTCTATCTCATCCTCCCCCTCATGCTTCTCCCTCTAGCTTATGATGGACTCATAGCTTTAGTTTTGGTAAAGGATCCAGCTATCCTATCCAGATCTGTAATTATATAATCTGCATATAAAACTCTTGTTTGTCCTTCCCATGAACCAATGCATTGCAGGTTGATTCCGGAAACCGGCCAGTCACAGGGATTCGCCTTTACTTGGAAGGTAAAAGAAGTAACCATTTGGCGATCCATCTCCAGCATCTATCTACTCTACCAAGTATTGTAAAGTTCGCAGATGATTGTAGCTATGAGCCCATTGAAGAGCCTGTGGAACGAGGCTTCTTTGAGCCTGTCAACTGGAGCATATTTTCACACATATGCACAGCCCCGGTGGAATACAATGGAGCCCGAATTGATGACTCTTCATTTATTGTAACAAAGGCCTGGTTTGAAGTTAAGGTTATTGGGATGAAAAAGGTTCTCTTCCTGAGGCTCGGGTTCTCAATGGTGGCATCTGCAAGGATTCGCAGGTCTGAATGGGATGGATCCACGGCCCTGTCAAGGAGATCAGGGGTGTTCTCAATGTTGATGAGCACAAGGTTCAGTGCAGGATTGAATCCACCTGAGAAGCCCGTGAAAGTTGATGTAAATTCTGCGGTTTTTCCAGGCGGACCTCCCACACCCCAAAAGGCACCAAAAATGTCGAACTTTGTGGACATGAAGGAAATGGTAAGAGGTCCAGAAAACCCTCCTGGATATTGGGTGGTCACTGGGGCCAAGCTGTGTGTGGGTAACGGTAGAATCTCTATCAAAGTAAAGTATTCATTGTTAGCCATCATGTCTGAAGAGTCAATGATGTTGATATGAAAGGAATCACAAGCATTGATTTGTTTTCCACTGGAAATGTCCAATGTATATGCAATAAGCTTAAATTCAGCTTACTGTATCAGGAAACCTGTAAACATAACAAAAGCGTGAGCAGTTGAGTGAGGGCATTCATGGTTTAAATTATTATTCATTTTCATCAGCAATGTTATGAATACCGTGAGTGTCGATATCATTACTAGATTGGGATTTAGTATAGTGTTAATGTATGTGTCGTTTTAGGTATTTTGTAAAATTTATAATATAAAATAGTCCTTTATTTATTTTTATTAAATAAATATTGAATTAAAGATGATAATTTATATTTAATTAAAACCAAAACAATCTTATTAAAGGATAGTAATAGAACTCCATAGTTAAATGCCCTTAAAATAAATTAGGTTTATTTTCATTCTTTAAACAAAAAAATTAAGTGGTAATAAATTAAATTTATAAATAAATTATTACTTAATTTTGAATCATTAAATAATTTAAAGTACGATAAAAGAAAATATATTCTTATGTTCACTTTAATTTAAATACATACAACTAAAAAAAAAACAAGTTGAACGTATATGTGTTTGGGATATTTGTGAAATTAATATTTTTCATATTAAACGTATTTGATAAGTTCTTTTTTTTTTTTTGAAATATAAAGGAAAAACTCCATTAATCATATAAATGAGATAAACAAGGTGGGATAGACTTCCAAACTGTCAAACGAGAAAAATTGCAAGATATTCGAACAAGTTCATGAGCTCCCACATTTCCTCGGCGAGTAATCCAAACAACAGAAATATTAGAGTTACTTTGCAACATTAATTGGCAATCCTTAATAATTCTCCCAAATTCTGAAAGATCTTCTTGGTGTGATTTAAGGGCAAGCACGACAAGCTAAGAGTCAGTAAAGATACTCCCCAAATGTTACATGTTATGAACCGTCCAAAGAAGAGCCTGTCGAACTACTAAGGCCTCCGTCACTAACGCTGAATGTAGTCCCTCAAACAATCCAAAAATCGCATGTTGAAAGTGATCTTCAAGGCTCTCAATGATAAAGTCATACCCCAATGTTTCCATATGCTGAAATCTTGCCCCGTCAACAAAAATATGCCATTCATCCAAGCCATACTCCACCATAAATGTTAGACTTCCTCTCAAAAACCAAACTTAGGATTTTGTAACTTTTGTTCCTATGCCATCTCACTTTTCTTTTAAGGCAAAAGATGAAATAAATGCTCTCTTTACCTTCACATCTAACCCACTAAAGTGAAGTCGGTCCAACCAAAGATAAAAAGAGCCAACTAAATTTGTAAAATTCTTTTATGTTAAAAGTATTATTATCATCAATCAATTTAATATGACAAACATTAATTCCATAAATATCCCAAGCACATATGTATTACACTTGTTTTCTTTTTTTGGTTGTATATATCAAATTAAAGTGAACATAAGAATATATTTTATTTTATTATATTTTAAATTATTTAATGATTTAAAATTAAGAAATAATTTATTTATAAATTTAATTCATGACCAATTAAATTTTTTGCTAAGGAATGAGAATATACCCAATTTATTTTAAGAACATTTAACAATGAAACCCTATTACTAACCTTTATTTTAGTTTCAGTTAAACATAAATTATCATCTTTAATTCAAAATTGATTTAAATTAAATAAATTATTGTTATTTTAAACTTCTATTATTATTATAATTTTTAAAGATACGGATGATATAAAATTATAAATTACACAACACAATATGTTAAAGGATTATTTTGTAATTTTTAAAAAAATTTAGAAATTATTATATAAATTTATAAAAAATTACCAAAAACGGTATTCAGTATTAACCGGTATTGATATAATCCCATACTAGAATCTAACCCGGTATCAATACCGAAAGGTTATTCATAACATTGACTTGTGCTAAAATAGCTGGAATAAAGACTAGTAGATGAGGATGTCAATAGCCATTGGTGGCGCCATAGAAGCACATCTATCTTCCCATTGTATTTCGTTGTTGTGAAGTGGCATTTGCTGCCCATAACAAGTTACATTAGTACGCCGTAAATACTACCAATAATCTCCACAAGAACATGAACCATTTCTAAAATGGTGAAATCTGTTGATGTCTCTCACAATTATCTGCCTGGAGACAATATTACTAATGAACTTAAGGGCTGTGTGACAGTCCAAACAAACTCGAAGGTTCTTTTTCACCCTAATGGGAGCACCTGTTGGTGTAGCAATTAAACCGAAAGCCACGGCTAATTTCTCACTATGGTGGAGCAAAAGCTGTTCTTTTTCACTTCTTTCAACATCATGGAGGTCAATCTCTACCATAGGAACGTAGCCAGCTTTCTTCAATAGGTCCATAAGTTCATCAAGCTTTGCATAGATTTCTTTACTTCTAGGATGGCTCCGGTCTCCAACTATAAATGTGTATACCTTGTCTTTTACCTCAATCCAACTTATTCCAGGTTCCTTCTTCACCTTACTGTCTTTCAACAGTCTTCTCATTTTAGCAACATTGTCCCACAAGCCAGCTGATGCATAGATGTTTGCTAGTAGAACATGGGTACCGGATTTTTCAGGTTCTAGTGCAAAAAGCATCTCAGCAGCTTGTTGTCCAACTTCAATATTCTTGTGAATTCTAGCAGCACCAAGAAGTGCTCCCCATACTGAAGCGTTAGCAGGAAAAGGAATTGCATTCACAAGCTGCAATGCCTCGTCTAATTTCCCTGCTCGACCAAGGATATCAATCATACAAGCATAATGCTCCTGCGTTGGTTCAATACCAAACAACTTCTCCATCGATGTAAAATAATGTTTGGCTTCATCCACCAACCCTGCATGATTGCATGCACAAAGTACACTAACTAAAGTTATATGATTAGGAGGAATGCGGTCTTTTAGCATCTGATTGAATAAGTTGATTGCCTCTTTTCCATATCCATGCTGAGCCAGTCCTCCTATCATTGCAGACCAGGAGACAATTCCCCTCTCAGGTATCTCTGAGAAAGAACAGTTGGCGTCATCTATGCTTCCACATTTGGCATACATGTTTACAAGAGAATTCCCGGCAAAAACATCCGAAAAGAATCCATACTTCAGGATGTGAACATGAACTTGTTTCCCTTGTTCATATGCTGAAAGATTGGCACATGCATTAAGGAGCGAACTGCAGACAAAAGGATCTGGCTTGATCCCTCGATCTTGCATTTCCAGGTAGAGTTTTAGAGCTTCTTCTCCTTGTCCATCTTGAACATAAGCTGTTATCATAGATGTGAAAGCTACAAAATCTATGATAGGGCTCTCTTTAAATACTGATTTTGCGTCTTCCAAAAAGCCACATTTTCCATATGTGTCAATGAGGCTATTCACAACATAATTGGCTGCTTCAACCCCTGACTTGATGGAAAGTGCATGGATTTGCTTGCACACGTTGTTAGCACGCAAGCTAGCAGTGGATTTAAGAACAGTAGATAAAGTTGTCTGATTGAATCCTACTCCCTCTTCAAACATTAAAGGAAAAAGGGATACGGCTTCTATATCCTCCCCATTTTGCAAATATCCAGAAATCATAGCATTCCATGCAATCAAGTCCTTCTCAGGCATTCGACTAAAAGCCAATTGAGCATCAGCCATCAAGTTACACTTGGAATACATATCTATAACTCCAACCCCAAGAAAGGAATCCGAGCTTACATTCATCTTTATCAAGCTAGAGTGCAACTGTTTTCCCAATTCCCTGAGACCCAGTCCGGAACAAGCTTTAAGAGCACTTGATAAGGTAAACATATTTGGACTTGTTCCTGAACTAATCATTTTTTCAAACAATCCCAATGCTAAGTTATAGTACTCATGAAGAACGCACCCAGCAATGACAGCATTCCAAGATACAATATCAGGTTTATCAATTTCCTCAAAAACACAAACAGCATCTTCAAGAATTCCAACTTTTGCATACATATCAACAAGAGCATTTGCTGAGAATGGATCCAACTCGTAGCCAAGCTTTATTAAGTATCCATGAATCTTTTTTCCCTGATCACTATCCTCTAAACCTGTAAACGCATTTATCATAGTAGATAAACTAAACTCATTTGGCCTTACTCCACTGGAAACCATCTCCTGAAATAAACCAGCCGCTTCTACGAAAGAATCACCCTGCACATAACAAGAAAGTAGAGCATTCCACGCAACGACACTTCTCTCTGGAATAGATTCAAAAAGCATAAGCGAATCTCCGAAGTTCCCACATTTTGCATACAGAACGACCAAACTATTCGCCACAAACTCATTAAATTCAAACCCTTTAACCACCACAGTCCCGTGAATCTGTCTCCCTAGCCTTAAATCTTTGGTCGCCGTGCAAGCCTTTAGCACGCTAGGAAAAGTAAACTCATTGCACTTAATACCCAACCAATGCATTTCATAGAACGCCAATAATGCTTCTTCAGAATGCCCATTTTGCGCATACCCAGAAATCAAAGCAGACCAAGAAACCAAATCCGGTTCGGAACTTTCGTCAACCAGTTTCCGAGCAAGACCAAAAAAGCTGCACTTGGAATAAAATTTTATCAAAAAGCTCCTGACTTTGAGGTCTTTCGACAATGCTACTTTTATTACATAGGCATGGATTGCCCTGCCTGAATTTACAGACTTTGATGCAGTGCATTGAGATAGGAGTTTGAAGGAAGGTATTGAAGAGGGTGCACGTGCGTTAAAAGCAGTAGACTCTTGGATGGAGCTACAGATAGTTGCGGCGGTTTCTAGTGGTTGGCTTAATTCCTTGGAGAAATGTATGAAGTTGACGAAATTAGCAAAGTAGAGATGGGGGGTTTTGAGAGTGAAGGGGTTAAGAAACAGAGACCTGGATTTGAGACGGGGTTTAAGCAACGGGGTATAGAGGTTCATTGTCCATTTGATTTGATAAAGAGGCAGCTTAGCCCTAGCCTATTTAAAAAAGGCCGGTGCAGTATCTGTACGTCACCCAAAACTTTTTGACTTGAATCTAATGCTGTTATCGTGACGAACTTAATACGAGTTTTGATTCTAATATAGTGCAATATAGACACTGAATAATTTACAAAGTAGCTTATTAATATATGGTACTATATAATTTTTAATTTTATTTTAAGTTATAATAATATAAATTTAATATAACAACTATTTATTTATTCTTATTAATATTATTTTTACATATTCTTATATAAATAATAACTATAATTAATATATAATAATCACAATATAAGAAAAAGATTATTTAATTCTTATACAAATATAAAATTAATAATAGAACGAAGTATTTAAAATATTGGAATGAATTACATTAAACATCATGTAATCACAATATAAGTTCAAAAGCGTAACAACATAAGTTTGTGCCAAGGAACGCAGCAAAATAAACGTAAAAGCTAAAACAAAAATAAGTAATTAAAGGTTTTTTATTCATATCACATATAGAATTTAATACATACATCATATACAAGAAACAAAAAAAAAATAAAAAATCTAAAACTTTATTATATGACATACCCACTCAAATTGTATTGGTCCTAGTTTTTATTTAGTATAAAATCCTCATTATTGAGGGGGAATCGTATCGTCACCATCATCCAAGCTCAATACACGTCGGCAAGTAAAGTTATTTTTTTTATCTTTTACTGATGACTGTAAGAAAAGGTGTGTATAAGGAAGGTTTATTTTTTATATTAACCTTTATTGCTTCCTTCGTCATCTCTATGACATCATAAAAGAAACATATTGTTATCTTCTCATCACTGTAAACGAGACAAAATACTCTCACAAAAGACTCATAAACTCGAATGACAAATTGATATTATAATCAAAATTCATGATTTTCAAGTATAATCTTAGAAACTTT
Organism: Erythroxylum plowmanianum; assembly: GCA_025531925.1. NCBI lineage: Eukaryota > Viridiplantae > Streptophyta > Magnoliopsida > Malpighiales > Erythroxylaceae > Erythroxylum > Erythroxylum plowmanianum. Next base: position 37,957,073 of record JANVCQ010000002.1, read on the forward strand.
CATTCCATCTTTATACTTGGCATGTTGAGATGTAACTTACTTATCACTTATAAATATTTGTTTCAACTCCTTCTTCATTTAAAAAAAACATTGATGTCAAATCTTATAATGGCATAACGATACAAATTCCTACCATCGATGGAATCCTTTCTCATCAAATTAAAAACCTATGCATAAATATAAATGAACTTAGTTATTTTTTTATTTTCTACACAAGTTTATCAATGATACGAAAGTATCCAATATCTTATATTTTTCAACATTAAGTTAATACAAGGAGTTCAATAATAATAATCATACTTATTATATAATATTTTAAGGTCCAAATTCAGTATCGACATTCCTTATAAGGCTAGATGCATTAATGAACTACAAAAACACCATCCTTTTGGTAGAATAAACTAAAACAATCGACTTCTACATTTCCAACAATTAAATATGATTAAACACTCATAAATTTACCAACCCATTCTTCTTTCACTCAAATAAATTTTATTTTACTAATCAAGCTACTTAAAATTTACCTTTTTGGTTATCAATTGAAGGAATTTTATAACCTAGACTCATCATCATCATCAACACCCAGTTGAAATCTCGCTGAGTGACGAGGTCTGAGAAATCTGATAGTATGCAGTCTTACCTCTATATAGTAGAGAGATTGTTTTCAATAGATTCACATACAATGAGATATAACAATATTACAAAATTGTAAATGAATGTGTAGTCATATTCATTAAAAAAAATACATACAAAATATGTAAAAGATAAGATAGAAATACATACTAAAAAAGACCTAGACAAGAAAACCTCCACCCAAGGCTACCACTATCTTAATTACGCTACTTAGTAAACTAACTAGGTTAAACTAAATATGTGGGAAATACTACATAGTAAAGTGCAAAGGACATGGTTTAATATAACATAATAGAACGTGAATGCTCTCTTTACATGAGCTCCTTTACCCGTATCCTAGTACACCAAAACTTTCTATTACAACCAATTCCTCAGTAAGATCCAACCTAGCTATATCATTCTTGATCACATCCCCCTTGTTCTTTTTAGGCGTTCCTTTTTTCCTCCTACAGTCTCTAAGTATTATTGTCTCGCATCTTCACACTAGATCTTCCTTGTGTCTCCTTTTAATGTGCTTGAACCACCTAAACCTTATGTCTCTCAATTTGTCATTAATACCAGCCACCCTTAATTTGTCTTTGACCATTAGATTCCTGACCTTATCTCTTCTGGTAAGGTTACGTCTCTATCAAAGCATCCTCATGTCAGTCACCAAAAGCTTATTATTGTGTGTTTGTTTGATGGGTCAACACTTTGCCCTGTATAACAGGTTGGCCTAATCGCTAAATGATATAATTTGCTTTTGAGCTTGAGTGATATTTTCTTGTTACATAAAACTCTCGATACACTTCACCATTTGAGCTATCCCGATCTAATACATGGGTTATATCTTCATTGATCTCTCTATTACTCTAGATCATAGACCCTAGGTACTTAAAACACTTCTTTTGTGATATAATTTTTGATCCAATCTTTGCCTCTACATCGTTATCCTCTTGATGGCCTGAAAAGTGACATTCCCAGTACTATATTTTGAGCTATAAGGGGCAATAACATTCATCATAAACTAGTAATAATAAGATTGAGCAATATTGAATGACATAAGTACACAATATCACCATCTAGTCATTGTCATGTCTACATAATAAGCTACTTCTTTAGATTATAATACATCATAAATTGAAGGTTAAGCTCTAGGATTTGTTTGTGGATAAAAATGGTTAGGCACTAGTCTTCTTTTTTACCTCATATTAGTTGTAGTAATTCCTTCTTGTTAGGTAGGAGTACTGATAGTTGTGCATTAGTGTGTGTTTTTCTAAGTATTTAGCATGTATTTCTTGCATAATAGGTTATTATTGTTGTGTTTTAGGACTTATTTTGTAAGTTTTTGTGTAGTTCGATCTTCATTATTATTCTTTTATGTTTGGTGTTGATTTAAGGTAAAAATTGACCATTTTGATGTATGAATAAAGGGTGACCACCTTTGTGATTGAGCTAGGGACCAAAAGAGAAGAAGAGAAGTGGAGGAATTTTAATACAAGAACCTATGATCGTGGGATTCATGCTAATTCCCATGATTGTGGGATCCCTAACCCGAAGAGACATGCGGGTTTTACTTATTCTTAGGTTCCTTTGACTATATAAGGGTAAAAATCCCTAGGGTCAAAGGGAAGTTGTGAGAACTTGCCTCCTTGAGCTAAAAAAGAATTAAAGCCTAGGGAGAGTTAGAGAACCAAGATTTCCATTCCAAATTGGGTAAAGAGTACACCAACTCTAGATTTTCCAGATTTGGGCAAAGAAGAGGAGGAGCTTGCTTCATCTAGTTCTTATTTCATTTTTCTCTTCTAGCATCCTTATTATGGATTTTCTGGTTATTAGGGATATTAATGACATTATAAGAGGTTGAGTTATTTGTAGTGATTACTTTTAAACTACTTATTGAACTCCTACTTTAATGAATGATGCTTTTCATGAATGTTGAGCTTATACCTTATAATATATTGAGAAATTGAGTTAGGTTGTACAATGAGAATTAGAACTTTATAGACCTATATTCATCAAGTTAATGAATTAGTTAGAGAGAGATCTTGGCTAATTAGTTGATTACCCATAGGATAACTTCATAACTAGTTGAATTGGTGGACTGATTTTGTAGATTGAGAGATTGCCTAATCATTTCCATTTAATTTGACTATGGACAATTAATTACAACTTGAGAAAGGGTAGTTAATACATTAAGACATCTTAGGTGACCCACAATTCAATTAACAAGGTAGGAGGGGTATAAGATAGGGAAAAAGTGATCTCTAACTGTGAAATCTTGAATTCCAAGTTTTTGCACTTTTGCTTTATCATTTGTTAATTGTTAGTTATTTGATTTAGTTTAATTTTTTAGTTTATATTCATTAAAATTGGTTCTTAAACGAAGTAGCTTAAATTAAGTAACTTCTAAAAATAATCTCTAAGGGATCAATATATGTTCTTTGCTACAAGTTACACCCCCGTATACTTGCGGTTTTGAGCATAAAACTAGTTAATTGGTTTTGCAATCAACAAGTACTACCTTTAGCATTTCCATTATTATCCTTACCACTACTCGAAAGACCAAGAGAAGACCACTTTTACTTATCCTTATGGGACTTTCGCTTATTGGAGGATACCTTTTGGTTTATATAATGCACTTGCCATATTTCAAAGGTGTGTGATCGCCACAGACATGAATAAAAACTTTATGGAGGTATTTATGGATGACTTCTCTGTTGTAACACCCCACTCCCATATGACACATGCACATGCGCCCTTCGGTCACACGTGCACATGCCTGACAAAAATGATGGGTTAACTATCTCACCTACACTTTATCATATGACATCATAGTTAAAATTACAAAAGACACATTTTCTAAAATCAAAATTTCTCATTTTATTTCACAAACCATAATTTACAATATAGCATTATGTTCAATATCATATTTACACAACATCATCCTATGAGCATCAACAGCTCAGTCTACACAATATGCTATATAAATGAGGAATTACAACAGATAACATAAACCATTTCTTCAGTCTTAGCTAACCGACCTTTGAGCCATATCTGAACTCCAAAAGTTGTACAAAATTGCTTCTATGTAGTCTTAGAAGCTAGGTCGTCTCTCTCTCGAATCTAAAATCTTCACTGTTGTAATTTTGGTGGGTTTTGTGAACTCAATAGAGTAACCATCCTCGGTGGTTTACATATGTAATAAAACACAATCAATCATAAATATATTGTCACGTAGTTCATATCAACTTGATTAGCATCAAGTTCTATCACAAACAAATTGTATTTCAGTCAAACAATTCAATTAATCTATCACTTCATTAGACTTGAATAAAACACAATCATTGGTTTAATGTCATTTATTCAAACATGTAACATTCTTATAGCTTTGCAAATCATTCAATGAATACAAATCATATGTAAATGCTATATGTATGAGACTCACTTTTTTTTTACATTATTGTAACTATGTGCATTTTCACTGTCCTGTATCCATTACGGATACCGGGCTCTTTATACTTATAGCACCCCGCTACCGTATGACCTGAACCCGATATTGATAGTGATATCCGAGTCCGTGCCTCGCGAGGGTGGCGTGCTAAAACACTTAAGACATTCATAAATCGGTATGAAATTTTTTTTTGACCACAAATATTTTATGCGAAAATCGATACTCAAATTGGGCCCATTTTATTCATAAACATTTTTAATCTACACAATAAAGTCAATAAAATTTCAATGCCATTTGGGCCCATTACAAAAACAGAAGACTTGTAGTCATAATTTCATTA
>JANVCQ010000002.1:37976198-37993155 GCA_025531925.1 Erythroxylum plowmanianum
GATCTCCTTGCCCCAAAACCCTCCCACCCTTGAACCAATTAGTTGACTCTCTATTGATTAATATATTAAAAAAAGATGTAGTTATGCACAGACTTAACTAGTTTTAACTAGTTTATGAACTTTACAAGAAAAATAAAATACCTCAAGCAGTGGTATAATGAACTCCCAACTTACTGAGTCGTAAGCTTTATAGAATTCTAAACTAATAGAACAATTCTTTAGGAAATTCTTCTTGAATATCCTTTGAATACTTATTAAGAAATTAGTATAATATTCCTAATTTATATACCTTCTAAGAAAGCACCTTGAGTTTCACTTATAAAAGGTTTCAAAACTCTCCTTAATCTTACTGCTAAGAGTTTATAAATTATTTTTTTTACAAAAAATTACAGCATGAGATAGGCCAATACTCACTAAGTGAATAATGTTGGGGTCTTCAAGGATCAGATAAATAAAAATCTTATTGATCTCTTTCTGTAACACCCAACTCTCGCAAGACACATATCTGTCATCCTAAGAGATATCTGAATATGTGCCCCATAACAGTGACATGTTAGAGCACTCACATCACTACTTTAATCATGGCATCATCATTTAATACGTAAATGTCATAATATTTTAAAACTAAATTTCTTATTTTATTTCATAAAAATCGAATGTGTCCATTGTAATTTTACAAAATCATCCAAATATGTGCATTATCAAAACTAAATACAAAATAAGTTATATATATGAGGAATTATACAAAATTTTCTATCTAATCCTTCAATCTCAACTGATCAACCTTTGAGTCATTTCTCTGATCCAAAAATACAATAACTGAGCTTCTTATAGAGTCTCTTTATCACTAGTGTCCTCTCTCGATCCTGAAATTTCAACGTTGTAATTTTGATGAGTTTTGTGAACTCAATGAGGTAACCATCTTCGATGGTTCACTTAATTCATACACCACGTTAACATATACAATCACATAATTCACATTATTTTATTATCATCATGTAGCATCACATAACACTTTATTCACAATTCTCACATTCTCATTCAAATACAAGTCAACAATACATTACAATCATTCCAACATACATATTAACTGTGTAAGGAATGCTCATAAGACCTATTTCTATGTAATGAAATGCATCAAATTCACATTCATATTTATCTTCGAACTTTGGTTCGACAATCAATATGTACGTTGAGAATCATTTATTCTTCAAATTCACATACAAGGAACACTTCCAATATGTCATTCTTGCATCAAACGCCTCAGGCATTCAATGTCTGGAATCAACACAATCAATTTCACAAAATAATTCGATAGGGAATTTAAAACAACAATTAATTAAGTGAGACCATTTAGGTTATTCACAGTTGCTCCAGAAAGTTATTGCCTTGAAGTCCCGGCAACGTCTAGATGGTGTCACTCAATATGCTCTTCTAAATCATACAATACATACACAATTACACACATCACAACTTTGTATTATTATAAGTATTCATTTATGCACGAATATGTGTATGGATTATGTACAATGCATGTTTAATGACAATTTCGAGTATATTTCCATATTCTCTTCACTTGATTATTCATATATCAAAACTCACATAAGCATAATTTGAACTTAGGTGTACACCTCAATAAAACAAATTGAATCTACGTTCATAACTCAATTGATCATTCCAACTTTATTCTAAAAATAGACTTTTAGGTCCATTTTTCATGGTTATTTTGACGAGAAAAATGAAGTATCTAGGCATCACCTTCCTCTAAATAATTGTTCCTACATGTCTTAAGTTTCTACTGATACCAAGTTTTCACAATTTGGTTCAATAATCAGCAAGTATACACAAAATATTCTGGGATGTACTCAAACTGCAACAGTATTCTATACTCAATTTCAAGCCAAATTTTGGCATTCTTAAACACAGAATTAAAATTTTATTCCTTTATAAAATTTGTAACCATATATCTCTAGTTTAATATAAATTAAAAATCATCTCATTTGGATATCTACAGATCAAGATATGGCCAAAATACAGATTTCTGTTTAGTGAAAATGCTAATAACAATATTCCAGCACACTTCATCATTTTCATCCTAAACTCATCAATCAATCCTTTCCTAATAAATTCAGATGGACATAAATTTTGGCAGAGAGGAAGAAAAATGTGTGAAGAGTTTGTGGTTCAAATTTTAAGTTATTTGGAGGTTGAGAGAATAAGTTATAGCCAAAAGAATGAAGAATGTTCGAAAAGGTCAACTATCAGTATGCCTTCATTGTCACGATTGTGCACTAGCTTCTAATTGTCACGATTGTGCTTATCGTGCAAATCCTCAAGGTTTCCTTCGGTCATGACCGTGCAACCCCATGCAACTCCACAGAGAGTTCCAAATTACAAATTTTCGTTTCTTTTTCTTATTTTTTTAAATTCCACATTTTAAACTTATATATATTATTTTGCCTTCATTTAGACTCTCATTCAGCTCAACTCATTCACAAAAAAATCAAAATTTATCACAAACACCAAAAATAGAATATATATATATATTCATCCTAGCTTTTGCACTTCTTCATTTTTTGCAATTTTTCATTTTCTTTACGACTTTTATTCACATCTCACTATCACCTTAATCCTTCTTGTAGCACGGCATCACATTACTCTTTGTTTTCCTTAACTCTAGCCTTATTTTAATTCATCTCTAAAACACCCAAAGAGATTCACATAATAATAGTAAAAACAGAGCATACGTATATCAACTTTCATGAATTTTCTACACTCTTTTTATACATAATTTTAATGATCTTTCTATCTCAAAAATCATTTCAACACCATCTTATAATATTGATCATCAAATATGCAAAAACAACACATACGACACAGCCTAGTTTTGCACTCACGTTTTAGCATAATATATACAACCTCGTTTAAAACTGAACTGTTAACTAATGTGATCCATGTTTTATTCTACATATCATGTAAAATCATACAATACTTACTTATTTAAACTCCAAGTTATTCAAAATCACTTGAAACCTAACTTTCTAGTACAACACGATCATCAACAATTGAAAGTTGTAAGGTTAGGTATTTCAGTGATAGTGAAGAGGATAACAAAAGGAAAATAATGAGTGAAAAGTGAGGGAAAAGCTTGCGTTGTGAGGGTGAGAAAATTTCTGGAAGTGAAGAAACTTACAAAAGATGAAGAAAGTCGTGAGGAAGGAGAAGGAAACAAATCAAACAATTAATTTGATCTTTCTAGTATAATCGTAAAATCAATGTTAGGTTTGGCAAGTGACATTTGTCACTTGTCCAATTTCTATGAACTTAGACTAGGTTCTCCTATTTAACTAGTCCAATCATCTTAATTTTCAATGACATTTGTTAATAAATCCCAAAGTCATCTATAAAATTCTCCAGTATTATTTGACTCTTATTTCTACTACTATTCATCAATTGACTTGCCACTTGACATTTTTCTTAGTCCAAAAATAATCATAATTTCAAACTTTTCTTAAAATTCACTAAAACAATTCTAAATAAGTCAATACACTCTCCAAATCAATTTTTAACACATAAAAACTACAATTCTCAATATAATCACATGTGCAAATTAATTATACGTGAAAATATCAATAAATGCATATACAATCATTTTAATATGCAAAAATCTATATTCATGTGTGTATGTGTGTGTGTATGCTATATTATGCGTAAGTATGAAATACGCTTTTTAACTTCTCGATAAACTCTCACATACACTATTCTAGGGTTCTAGCCCCTAATATAGGATATTGGAATATTACACTTTCAAGAGCTTATTTTTCTTAGATAACTCTAGTACTACTTCTATAACCAGCTTCCTTACTAAAGGCCAAGCTTTTTAGAATACTCATTTAGGTTATTGGGTCGTGGGCCTTGTTAGTATTCAATCTAAACACTAGCCCTTCTACATCTTATGTATTAAAGAGAATGATGATGAACTTTATCCTGTCTTACTTCAGTTGGCTATTAATGAAAGAGTTAAGGATTTTCACTAAAGAATTATTATAAGCTGACACACTAAGAGAGTTTTTGAAGGAGATAAAAACTTCCTCCTTTATCTCCATTTGAGAAGAGACAACTACCCTATTTCACTTGGTAAAAGAGCGTTTTCTATTATATCTTCTTCTTGCCATTATGGAATTATAGAAGAACCTTGTGTTTATTAACCATCAACGAAAGCACTAAGAAGGAATGTGATAAACTACTGATGATGATGCATGTATCAGGAGTATAAACGTCCATATTTTATGTAGTAGGAATGCACGTGTTCCCTAAACTGATTAATGGTCAGTCTTTTAAGTATTCTACCAAAGTAGCTTTGTTATAGTATAATTTGCAATTACTATAATTATTGATATTAAAGTAAAATGTTTGATATATTAATGAATTGTTTAATTTTCAAAAAAATGGATAAGCTAAAGCTTGGTACTAATGCCCACACTTTCATTACTAAGGCCTTGCATTCCTCCTTTGTCTTTCCCAAGGAAAGAGGCCCCTCACAAGGTCTCCATAACTCCCACATCTATGAGTGCCTTATCAATGATGAGATCGATACCGTCCTCTTCACCATACGCAACAATCAAGGTCTTAACTTTATTATAATTTCCACTCTATATGCTTAAATTTATACACACTTTTGATCATTATGTTATTCGTTATGCACTTTTGTTGTTTAAACAAACACAAACGTGTATATTATGGGGAAGGTTCGATTTTATGTCAAATTTTGTTTTGTTTTTTATGTATTTGTTGTTACTTGCTTGTGATTCTATTGGGTGATTATTGCTCTCTAGTATATGATCATATCCTTTTGATTATCTTATTTGGAAATTGTGGTAGGATTTGATCTCACATGCAGCAAAATAATTACAAAACCTTTTTTATATGATTTTTCGATAGTCATGATCACTTAAATTCTATAAAATGATTAATACATAAAATATAACGAAGCATGAATCTTAATTCATGCCTTGTTGTGAAGCTTAATTCTTTCTTATCATTTCTCTTGAATCATTCTGAAACTGACTCATCTCAACCACAATCGTCGTACTAGTGTTTGGGTTTTAATAATAGCCACGAAACATATTGAGAGAACTTTACAACTCTTGTAGGGATATTTAGGTAAGAAGTACTAGCTCTCTTGAAGTCTAAGCCTATTAATAATAGATTTTGGATATTCTGATAATTTAATTGAAATAAAATTCTATTTGAATTAAACTTTAGTTAAAATTACAATTTATTCTAATTAAATACTAACTGTACCTAAGTAAGATCCAATATCTCATATTGATCTTCATTTATTAAATATTTCATATTTAATAATAAAGTTTCTCAAACTTTACAATAAAATCCAACTTGATTAACAAGCCTTTTCTTTCTTTAATTCATCTTTTATGTGTGACTCAATAGGTTCCCAAATATGTTTGCAATAGATATAAATTATAATCCAAAATATTTAGGATTACATAAATTAAATATATTTAATTTTCTGATTAAACAATTTACATTTATACATTAAGATTAGTGTGTAGCAATACATAATGACCATCCAAATATTTAAGAATGTTAAGGTAGTTTTGACTAACTTTTTTATGCATGCTTTTTTCGTATAATTTAATCTTTTTATCATACAATGTTTCGTTTAAACATAAAGTATATAATTAATGTCTATTCTATTTGAGTCCATTCATGTTAGTTCTGCATCATTAACAATTGATTCAATTAATAATATTTGAGAATTATTTTTAAATTGTCATTCTACTTAGGATAAAGATTTCTCGAATCAATATAAATAATGAAACATTCTCCCTAATCACATTAAGATAATGAATCTTATACTGATCACTCATCTACTTTCATATAGTTTATATTATGTCAAATGACTACTGATTGAGCTACCTTTAACTAGAATAGATCATAAATAATATCAAAAAATAACAATCTCTATACGAGATACTTTAAAGTTCTCAAGTCAAATGATCACTTATGTGATCATCATAATGAAAATTTGATAGACATATAAGTAATGACCCTTCTCAAATGGGGTTATTTCATTCAAATTCTCTAGCAAGTCCTTACACATTTGTTTAAGTATCTTAATACTTTAGTCTACAAGATCGACTACTTCATTTATAAGGAAGAAACATAACATGTAGTTATCTTACGCTCTATTAACGTCCAATCTTAATAAAACAATGACTAGAAATAATTTAAAAATAATAAATAGATACAATAAGAATATCATAGTTCTGATCTTATCATAGTTTTGTTTGTAATGTACATTTATCACGTGAACTTTACCATATATATCTGAATATGTAGAAGAAATATATTATGTAACTTATTAGGTGTAGGGCACAAATTAGTACATTTTGAGTTGGGTTTTGCCGGATTCGTCTTTAACTTCAGATTATGATGCAAAAGTCGTCGTCTCTTGTTGCAGTGTCATTTCATGTTGAAGAATATGTGCTTTTTTTCGTCTGAACTGTGGCAGAACTACACTGTTTCAATATTCAGTGATCCTAGTTTTTTGTTTCTCTTTAGCTTGTTATGTTTTATACAACCTCGAGTCCTAGCACACTAGTGACGATGCAAGCTCCTTTCTTTTGTTTCTAAATCATCAGGAAACCGCATCTTTCTTTTCCAATGGTAGGCTGGAAGCTAACTCTATGAAGCTACAGATCCCAGCTCCCTGATGATCACTTTCCTTTTTTCGGATTTTTGTATTCCGTAATATTCTTTTGGTTTTATTCTTCAACGATTCTGTTACCAATTCCACCAATTATCCATTTCCAACTTGAGAATGAGAAGATTTATTAAATAACGTTATGTTGCATTGTAGTATAATGATCGTTACGATGCCTTTGTCTCGTGCAGTTGATTTGATGAAGTCAGATACCATTTTATCAAAAGACGTGGTCTGGTATGAGCAGCAAAGCTGTTCATAAAGGTAAAAAAATGCCATGGGCCAAATACCATTCTATCAAATTCCACCTATTTTACGCACCTGATAAAGTTCATTAAAGCAGTCTGACTAGCATACCAGATCAGGTCCGCATCAACCCAGATTTTTTCAATCGACACTTTCCAGTGCCAAAGCTTGGCTCAAAACACATTTGCCATTAGGAAAACCCATCTCTTGCAATGACGAAAAATCCTCCAGATGGGACCATAATCAACATTTAAAATTACAAAACTGTACCTGTTTGCAACAATATACCTACTTCCAGATGCCTGCAGACTATGGGATTTTAATTCCACAACGAAGTTCAAGCTTCAAGCAAGTCATTTCCATTGTAATCCATGAAACTACTACGTGCAAGACACCGCAAATTTAAAATCATCCATCTACAACATAAAGGAAAGATAGTACAAATGTGTTACTAATATACCTTCTAAACATATTGCTAGTTAGATATATAAAAAACAGTGCGGCAGCATCCTGAGATATTCCCCAGACCAAACAAAGCCAATAAGAATCAATCAGGGACCTAATCAGAAAATATTACAAAACAAAAAAGATCAAAATATAAACTGGAAACATATATGCGGAAGCAAAACAAGCTGTTTCATCAGTCTTTAATATTGTAATCGGGGTCTACAAAATTAAGTATGGGGCAAACCTAGGCCTATTTCAAGTCTTCATGTCTTAATACCAACTCTTTATTGGGGTGCTTACTGATAAAAACCACGTTCAACATGCCAACTTAGGACAACTTCAATGGAACTTCTCATATAGTGAGAATCACCACTTGCTAGCTCAGTAACATTAAGAAGCATCTAAACCCTAATATGTACTTTATTTCTCTACCTTCTCAGAGTGCATGTACAAATACTTTGCTGGAAACCTCTTGACTTTCATCATACATCATCGTTGCAATCTGAGTGAGTACAACAAATTTTAGCATAGGATTATAATGAATCAATATACAGAAACACGACCTGATTTATGTTTAGGCCAACAGTGCAATGTTGTTTCGGTCAAACTTTTTAATGTCAACTCAACAAGAACCATTCAAAATGAAAAATGGTATACAGAAAACCTTTCAAGTTCATAGCATCTATTTTCAAGATGCTTGAACCATACAGGGCCCTCTTCTCATTCATCATTCTAAAAGTAAAAAGTATAGCACAATCTGATCTAATGGTTCCCTAGAACTTAAAAAAAGCATACGGAAATTTTATTAATTTTCTTCCGATGTAGGATGAATAATTGAGATTATTTGGGAATAAAAGTCAATCGCCAGCAGTAATTAACTTGGAATACATCTCTAAAATATCCTCAGAAAACCAGCTAAGACATTCCAATAATTCTAATATTTAACAAAAATAAAATTACATCAGTCCATCTTTTGTGGCCTGGTCTTCATCTAGGCTTGGATTTCCCTACAAAAGGAAGAAGAATATATTTTTTATTTATCAAGGGCCAGTGTAGAGAGAGCTCAGACTAACGAGAGAAATAAACCCATAATCTTGATGCAGAGATAATCTATGTTTACAGCACAACGGTTTTAGGGCTCAAGATCTTCCTGTTATGGACCAACTACTCAACCCTAGACCTGCAATGCTTCTCTTGACACCTAAGCTAAATTATCAGAATATTAGTTTTTGATACAATATAAAAAATACAAAATAAGTGGCCTTCACACCTACAGATGCACAAGAAGGAGATTAACTTATGCATTAGCGTGTCATATCCGTTTAGTTCATTATTTTTCTGTAATAGTTTAAGGGTTGTTTTCTTTAATAGTAACTTATCTACGATTTTAATATTATGATCTATTAAGGAAGAAAAGAATTTGATTTTTCAGAAATTCTTAATTTTAAGTTTCGGATGTCATGCTTTCTTTCTGAGATTGATTCTAGATATTGAATATTTGAAACCTAAAAGTGACACCATGAACCAATTCGATTGATTTGATAGACTAGTTTGTTTCGAATATTACGGGTGATTCCTAATTCTTATTACAAACCGTAAGAGTTGTTCGTAAACATATGCTGTTTTTATCTCTTAAATACTAAGTTCAGCAAATATAAAGCTTGTTTAAAGTTAAATAGCTCTAATTTACAGTATATAACAGCTCTAATTTACAGTTTATGCCTTCTATCAAATCATAGATATATACTCGTTCTGTCTTACGTTAGTAAATCAGAAGAATGTAAGCACAGAAAGCATTTAATAAAAAGAAAATGATTCTATACTTTTGAGTACCATAATGCTAAGATCTCCACATGCTCCGATGTGGAATTCTTGGTTCTTAATTTGAAAGCATTTTTCTTTTCATTCTTTAAGTTCCAAGTTTTGTTAATTAAGCAAGCGAACCATCCGCGCAACAAAAGAAATCAAAACAATGAAGATCGCAGCTTTACAATCGCAGTGGACTTACGTGTAACTAATAACAAGAAAACCATCCTCAATCATCAAAAAACGAATCAATCACCTTTACTTATTTCTCAGCCACCTATTCAATATCAAGCCCCATAAAACAAAATGAGACATCCACATATAATCAAAGGATCTCTATGCACATAAAGGGTAATGGATGCTAAGATTAACCTTCAGGAGTCCAACCATAGCTACGGGGAGAGACGGAGAGCATCGAAGTTAGCAATGCAGATGCAGTAGCCGTGTGAAATGGAATCATCGTTTCCACACAGCAGCTCAGCTCAACCGGTGACCTTCGAAACCCAATAAAAAAATGTAAAAGCATCCATAATCAAACTTCAAGTTTTGTACCAGGCTCTGAACATCGATGAAAAAGAGAAGAAAGGCGAATTGTTCAGATTTTGTTTCACCTGAAAATGCGATGAGATAGTGGGCTCTGTTTAGAGATGCCAAATGGAGAGGCAGCAGGTATGCGTCCGGTTCCAACTCTAGTTCTACTGCCGGAGGCAAGTCTTGCAGCCGGAGAGATTCTGATGGCGGTGGATCGAAGAAGAGATCTGGCGGCTGCTGAGGCGGACATAGCTGACGGTAAAGGTTTTTCGAGGGCTTTGGGCCAAGAACTATCTGGTTTGGGATTGGCTTTGCAGGCGAGTAAATTATAGAATTTATACTTGGCATTTTACATTTATATTTTAAATAGGTATGTATTATATTTAAATTATATGAAATTAAATTTATTTTAAAATAATATTATTTATTAGAAAAGACTTTATTTGTTTCATGATTCTTTCGATTTTGTCTACAATTTATGTAAATTATAAATTTATTATTGATGAAAATTAATTTCATTATTAGCAATAATTAATTAATATAAATTGATGATCAATATTTTAGTAATTAAATAATTTTCAATTCTAAAAAATCTATTGTTAAAAAAATTTATAATTCTTAATAATTATATATTTTTACATAAAAATAAAATCAAATTATTTGAAACTTGTTTCTGATTTTTATAAATTATAAAATAGATGAAACTACACTTAATCAAATACATAAATATTTCAATAGTGAAAAATCAATTTTTATAGCTCTTATAAATTATGAAATAAAAAAATAAAAACCTAACAAAATACATAAAGTATGTATTAACTAATATCTAACAAATTAATAGCCTCTATTATATAATAAATTATTATGGTTTTCAACTTTTAATAGGCTAAATCAATAATTATCATATTGACACTTTAAAAAAACTTATATAATTATTTGGTCATATTCTTATTATAAATCAACAATTTGCTAAAATTACGAATTTATCTACAATTAACTATAATATTTCTTAAGATGTGGCTTTATTGCAATTTTTTCTTAAAATTGAAATTTAGCTGGATTCAATTTCTAATTTTTTCTTCTTGCAGCTTATAGTTCTAAGGTTGAATTCTTGAATTGCAATAAGTATAATTAATGTTTAGATTCAAAACTTCATATTTAATTGACCAGATCAATAAAATGTAATAAATTTTTAGTTAATTAAATTTATATTCGTTAAATTGTGATTATATTATAAATATTAATTTATAAAATTTAAAAGTAACTATTACTTTTCTTAATGAATAGATTTTGTATGATCCAAATTTTATTAATTTGTAAAGGTTAACATTTTTATTTAATACCAAAACTAAAAAAATCAAAACAAAATTAAACATGCTTTAAAAAATGTTAACCCCATAATTTGTAGCCTTTTAAACCTTCTCTTTTTATTAGATAATTTAGTTTCATTATCTCTTTTTAAGTCCTTAGTTTAAGACTATCACTTTGTAAACTTGCAATGCATTTAAATATTATAATTTTAAATAAATTATTGAAACTAATCTAAAATTTACTCTTTACATTTTAATGTTTGAACTATCATTTTATATCAGATATAGTAGTCCTATATTAAATTTTATTTCATAACTAACATTAATTGAGTTGATGTGTCTTGTCATGTGTGCAGTTCTCTCATTATTGTGTTTCTCTTTATTATTATCAGTGCCGGCCCTGGGCAAGGGCCAGTAGGGCACCTGCCCAGGGCCCATGACGAGAAAGGGCCCCTAACTCCATGCAATTCGTGTTTGGAAGATAAAACAAGGGTGAAATATCTTGAAGCATACATAGGGGCAGTGCTCGACGCAATCAAGTACCACTATTTTGTGAAAGGTAACATTTGCGCCTGATTGATTGAGGTTGAAGTTCTGGAGGTCGGTTGAGCTCATTACTCTTTAACTTTAGTTTTTCTTGCTTGTAAATTACAAGTTGTAGCCCTTTCCTTGCCTGGAATTGGTTGTCCTGACAGCCCCTGACTGTTTATAGCTAACCTTATTCTATAAGTGATAGAACTGTGCTGACACTTTATTCTTTAAAAAAAAATTTTACCATCAATGATGCATTTATCATGTCCTTCTTCCTTTCGGAGCTATTAACACATTCAGTGCCGGAAAGAGGCTCCATTCTCATCCCTTTCTCATGCTGAGAGACTCCTTCAATAACATATTGGTCAATCAAGTCGCAGTATATGCTAGCTCATTTCCTATCAACTGCATAGATTTTGTAAAGATGTCACGTGACAAACCTGTATGCATAAATTGAGTCATTTATGTTTCATACAAACATGTAAACTTAAATATACTATCGATTTATTATTTTTTTTTTATTTCGTCTGATTTATTAGGATCTTTTTTTTATTTCGCCCCGGGCCTATAAAACGATAGGAACGGCTCTGATTATTATCAAACATAAAATCTCTCCTTATTTTTATTTTATTTTTTGAAAAATTCCTTATTTTTATTGTTGATCTTATTGTTTTCTCTCTTTTTTTAATGGTGTTTTAATTTTAATGAAGATTTCATTTAATATGTTTGTTTCTCATTAAAATGTTATTTTACCCTTAATTCTAGTTTTTGGTTTATTCAAATTTTCCAGTTCAATAAAAGCAATTTGAACTTCATTTTTACAAGTTTAAGGACATAAAGTCTTTAAGTAATAAAAATGAAAAAATAAAATTAAACAAACACCTTTTTTGTTTTTTAATTATAAAATTCAATCAAACATATTATTAGTCTCATTTTTTAATTTTCTTTTTAAGTTTTATATTCTTATTTATCAGCTTTATTTAAAAAAATGCGTATTGATGATAAGGATAACTATTTCTAAGTTATGTCCTATAGATCTATGAAATTACATTTGAATGCCATATAGGGTTTGGTTTTTTTTATTAGGTTTAACTTGTTAATTTGCCTTTAGTTTGGGTTACATATAAGGACTTTTATAACTTCTCAATAAGGTTATGCAATGTGGCTTCTAACTTGGATTCAATAGTTTGCATTATATACCCTCTCACATGTTGAATAAAATTTGTCATCGGTCAAGTTAGTCCAGGCTTAAGGTTGTTTGGGCTTGACTTGAAGCCTTTTATAGGTGGTTTTAGATGATCTCGATAGGCTTGGGCTCCTCTATCATGCAATTGCTTCTTCTTCATTTTAGAGCCTTCTTGATCCTTCAAATCTTCTATTGTCTTCTCCTGATGCTTGATTTTATTAACAAGAAGGGAAGAAGCTCAATGGAGAAGAGAGAAAATGGTTGTAACAAACATGAGAATAAGAAAATTCAGTCCCCAACTAGATTTCAGCCATGGATCTAGTAAGAGAAATGTTCAATCCCAAAAAGCAGGAAAGATAATTGACGAAATGTTCATTCCAAGAAAGCAGGAAAGAGAATTGAGAGAAAGTGGTACCAAATCACTTGAAATCTTAAGTTATTGTTCACAAAGTCTAATAATCTTTAAATAATAATATCTAAATAAGGTCATAAATTTTCTAGTTTTTTAAAAGAAAATTGGACTTATTCTTCAACAAAATAAGAAGAAAAAATTGACAATGTAAGGTGCAAAATGTAAAGTAAATCCATGGAAAATAGTAAAGGTAAATCGTTCACCAAAAGAAGAGACAACATCTTTTACCAACATCATATTTTCTACCACCAACATCAGATTTTCTATGTTTTGAAAAAGAACTAAAGAGTCAAACCATTGTGGTTTTCAACAACAAAAGACCAGATGACATAAATAAAGAAACCTAAAGAGGCAAGAACTATCGGGCTTTGGGATATGTCAAATATGAAGATCAGGCCCAATTTTAAAACTTAAAAGAAATTCAAACCTAACTCAATTTTTGGTCACCTCAAATTAAGGCCATTAAATTCAAAATAGTGGATTAAGCCAATCGAATTGGGCCATTATTATCATCCCTATTATCAAACTCTTAATAGACCTGTCACGTTAATTATTTATTGACTGTTCATTCAATAAGCATAATTCCTCATATCTAGAGATTATGATCGAAGTACTAATGCTTAAAGTATTTAGGCATAATGACCAATAGTTATCTTCCTTTAATAATTTTAACAAAATGTAAGTGCAATTAGTTAATAACAATTAACTATTTATGTATGATATCAATATAAAGGGACCACGTTAAAAGGCATGTCTCACACCAAATTCTAAGCTTTTAAACATTATCTTAGTTTGTCTATGTATTTTATATTATCCACCTCTAACTTGAGTATTAGGGTGGTCATACCAATGAATGTCCCTAACACCCTTAGTGATTTCTTTGTTTTATATGCCTTTTTCAAGAGATACTAACTTTGGTAAGTAGAGTAAGGAAGTATACCAATTTAATATGCATCATTTAACATTATTTATACAAACAAACTTATATATAAATTGAATTTATAATTCATTCCCTCCTCTAGTGTTTAATAAAGACTTGACATAATGCACGATAGGAGCAATGCATGATTAATGCCTTAGAGAATGATTTAAAATAAGGATTAATAATACCCTTTATGTCTTGCATAAGACAAGGCTTTATATATTGCCTTATAACCTCATTAACTTGCTTAAAGGCACTTTGTATATGCTTGAATGCTTTTAGGACATGTTATTTTGTCCTTTAGTTATATGGGATGTCACTATTTATGGACATCTTGTGCCTTAAATAGATAGGTTGCACATATACTTACACGTTTGCTTAAGATAAAGTTGCGGTTAGAGATGGTAATAGGCTTTGGTTTGATTCGACCTAACACCCATTGTAAACTACTAAGCCTAAGCTAAAACTTGATCAAACTTGAGTCCATTTAGGCTACAACAAAATGATGTCATTTTTCTATAACTGACTAAAAGAACATCATTTTGTTATTTAGATTTTAAACCTATAGACCAAAAATGTGATGTTTTATTCATTTATACAAAAACAATTGATAGTCAAAGTTGGGCCTATTGGGTTTTGGGCTTTTAGGATTAGATTTAGGCCTCATTTGGATGTTAGCTGATCAGCTATAAAATAGTTGATTGACCAAAATTAGCTGACTGACTTTGTCAATCAGCTATTGGTTCTGTTTGGTTGTTGGCTAGTTAGATTGGCTGATTCAACCCAACCAGTTAATTTGTGAAACACTACTCATGTGTAGCGTTTTGCATAAACAACTGAATTAGCTATTTGGCAATTACTATTCTACCCTTACTTTTTCACTGCTCGTCACTATATTTATGTTATTTTGAAGTATTAATTGTCACAGGGTGAAAAATGTGCATTGCGGCATGCAGGAATAAGTGATTGATAAAGCTTCTTCATTTGTCTCTAGTACTCTCCGTATGAGACAAAAGCTACATTTTTATAACCATATCGTACAAAATAGATGACCTTGTAGCAAAGATGGAGTCAAGATTTTTCATCACTTTTTTTGCAAGTTCTACCGAAGAAATAACAACGTGAAATTTGGAGTTGCACCATGAGTAGCCAATCACGGGGGTGACTTAATAAATAAAACATGCATCACATTAGAAATGATTTTTGATGATCAATATATTATAAGTGTAGCACCCCACCCTATCAAGACACGTACCCGACATCATGAGTAATATCCAAGTTTGTGCTCTGTAAGGGTGGCATGCTAGAACAGTCAACCATTTGAAAACTCAGTATAATTTTTTTTTCCATACACGTACGCAGAAACTAGTAATCAAATTCAGACCCATTTTATGCATAAACATTTTCAAATACAAAGTTGCAACCAGTACACAACTCATCAGAATTTCACTAGTCACTTAGGCCCAAATTCATATACAAAACATTTTAGTCATAATGTCTTTACATTACAACATCATTCACACATTGTACGGTATTTATGAGTACATAATTTGATACAAAATTTGCGGAATATACAATTCAGTACGAAAATAAAGAAATACAATACAGACGCAAACTGATCCCGACCTCTATCCCTTACTTGAATGTAGTAGGTATACTCCCGTTTGTCTAACGGGGTAATCTTTCGAGTCTGAAAAATATTTGCAAAATTTGAGTGAGTTTTGCAAACTCAGTGAGTGACCATCGTCGATGGCTCACTCAATCACAAAACATATACAAATTGTGCAATCACTTAATTCACATCATTTTAATCATAATCAAATAACATCACATATCATTTTGATCATTTATTTCACAATTCACATTCAGAGCAGTCATATAGTTCATTTTGTTCATTTGAAACATACATATCAATTTTATATGCAATCCACGTGAGACTCACTTTTATTTATTACTATGTTGTGATCGAGTGCCTATAATTGTCTTGTATCCATTGTGGATACCGGGCTCATTGATAATTGTCCCGTATATGTTATAGATACTAGGCTCATTAATAACTGTTCTGTATCTATTGGAAATATCGGGCTTATTTTACGTAGTGAGCCTTTGGCTCTTATACACTTTCTGAGCTCGAAGCTCTTTTTCACAATCTGAGCTTTAATCTCTTTTTCAGTGGCTGCTCCGATCATAACTACCTTTATGTTTCATACGTTCATGTAATGGAATGCATCATATTCATATATTTTCAATAAGTCACTTTCATGTTCATCATCGGACCTTAGTCCGATATTCAACCTTAAAGTTAAGAATCACTTTTCTTTCATATGTGGATGTTTAACAATCAAATCATGTATCACTTATTTCATGAAATTCATATACAAGTAGCACTTCGATATCTTTACATTTAGCAATCTCCTTAGACATTTACTACCCAGAATCAGAACAATCACATTCACATCTCATTCATAATCACAAAATTCATAATATAAACAAACAAACAATAAAGTAAGACCATCTAGGTCTACTCACAGTACATGCCAGATTAGCATTTACTTCCAATTTTGTAAACGTCTGAATACAAACATTTATCCTGCACATCCAATTTATGCAATATACACGTTGCACACACATTAATAATCGCACAATTATAAGCATTCATTTACGTGCATGTATGTTTATGGACTATGTACAATGCATGCTAAATGACAATCCTGGGTACTTTATCAATTTCATATCTTATACTCATTTTCATTTCATAAATCAATCACTCATCATTTCTTTTCTAGCATTACTTGCTCTTATTATCAAATTCTCATTCACTTAAACTAGATACACCTTA